>JAWQEG010002021.1:1800000-2021532 GCA_033782935.1 Petrolisthes cinctipes | reverse complement strand
GTGTATGTATAACTGAAGGAGAAGGAAAGGACTGACTGATATAGTAGTACACCTCTCACTACTTGCTTAACACTGAGGGTGTCCCCACTTTGCACAACCTTTTATATCATCACTCAAGTATGCTTAGAGTGCGCGAGATATCATATCCCTCCCAGCTAGTGTCGTGGGAAAAATAATATTGAAAGTCACTCACTCACTCACCAACTTGGGGTTGATTCCACAGTGGCATTTGTTTGTTAGCTTCCCAACCAACCACACTTGTAAAGGCTTCATTATTTTACGGTCGATTTCCACAGTGGTATTGGTTTTGTTAGCTTTCCAACAAACCACACTTGTAAGGTTTCATTATTTTATGGTTGATTCCACAGTGGTATTGGTTTGTTAGCTTTCCAACCAAACCACACTTGTAAGGTTTCATTATTTTATGGTTGATTCCACAGTGGTAATGGTTTGTTAGCTTTCCCAACCAACCACACTTTGTAAGGTTTCATTATTTTATGGTTTGATTCCACAGTGGTATTGGTTTGTTTAGTTTTCCCAACCAACCACACTTGTAAGGCTTCATTATTTTATGGTTGATTCCACAGTGGAATTTGTTTGTTAGCTTCCCAACCAACCACACTTGTAAGGCTTCATTATTTTCCAAAAGCTGAGTATCCACATTCACAATATCTATCCAACAGTTTAGATAATGATGATCACTATATAGTTTACTCACCAAATTCATTAAATAATTCATCCATAAGTCATTACACGGCAAACGTTCTTTCGTTTGCATGCTTACAAATCATTACGAAAGACTGTGGAATCGACACCCAAACAAGTCAACTACCCCTTCACGGTAGGAAATATTTTACAAATTGTGTACAATTCGGGCTCCCACATCATAGGTTATCATAGAATTTAAATACACAGGTTCTAGACTCTTAATTAAGGACCCTGTGATCGTGTATGGTAATTGAAGGCTACTGATTCCTCCTGACTATGCCACGAAAACACACTCCTTCCATATAGGTGGTGCTTCGTGGGCAATATCTGAAGGACTCATTTATCTCCAATTTTCTGACTACATCACAGGGTCTCTTAAGTAAAGGGACGAATTACACTATCAGGGTATTGTTACTTTGGTTCTGCAGTTCCTTATGCAAGAACATTCGTACGTGGTGTTGACGATGGTGTAGCACTGGTATGACGGCTCCATAGACAAACAACAGAGCCATCGTACCGGTACCACGCCATTGTAAACACCATGAATGTTCGCGAGTATGGCCCTGCATATCAAATGAATCCAGTCACTCTAGCTAACGATGACTGTACATATTGATTGATTGTTATTAGGCGCCGCAACAGCGAGGTCATATAGCGCCAGAAAAAGGTGATAGAGAGGTGAGACAGCAATCAGTGAGGAAATAGAAAGAAAAGAGGGACAGTTGAAGAACTAAAAGCTAGTAACTAGGGTGACTACACAGAGAATACTATACGAACGTGGAAGAGAATAGAGTAATATGCGTTAGGATTTCAGAGATATTGCAAGCTCCTTTTTTCAGAATAACTCAGTAACGAACACTCGTATCAGTACGAGCGTTTGCTAGAGTTTAGTACACACAGTTTCCTAAGTTATAAGAGTATCATGAACCACTAATTGTAAATTATAAAGACACTTGTGCCTATACCAAGAAGCATAAACTGGATTTGCCAGACATGGAAACGAACACAAATAGTGAACACGTCTGTGACGTATGAAAAGCTCCACCTACACTCTCCCTCCTCCTCCACTTCCACCCTCCTCTTCTCTCCGTCTCCTTAATTTCCTCACCTGCCATCCCCCCCCCCCCACGTCTCTCTCTTTCTTTTTTCTCGCTCTCACACATGTGTAGAAAGATTGAGTCTGAATAAATGAGTGAGTTATGTATTACGGTGAGTGCAAGCTCGTATTCTGGAAATATCTTTGTAATGGACACCTTGCCCGTCTGCCCTCCCTCCCCTCACTCTCCTTGACTCTCGCCAAGTAAAATACAATATTTTTTCGAGATAAATGTATGAATATTCGATAAAGGCATGCATAATGTGTTATTAGTACTGCATTTGGTTATTATTGTGTTACATATCTTAATGTATCCACACATGAGAGTAGGGTGGGGTAGTAGAAGAATAACCACCATGATTGATGGGAAAACGACTGTTCAGTTGTTATACCTGTGTTTGTTTACTTTTCTCCTTCATCCTGATGTAGACTCAGGGCGTCAGTCGTATACTTGTAGCACGACCACCCTATACCATGGCTTTTATTACACTTCGCCGATAAAGGAACCCTATCACCACTATCAGTACATACCATAAGATAGCGCCACAAAAACGTGCGCCACCATACCACCAAACCATTACGTTACCGACTGTATTGGTGGTTATTATTGACACAGTGTCCTACTCCAGCCTTTATTTAATGTGTGCCTATCAGCAACAAAGTCATGAATCAAAGCCACGACCAATTATTGTATACCATATTTTCATATGTATGATGCATGCGTCACTGCCCGTAATTGAAGAGAGAGAGAGGGAGAGGGAGAGAGACGTTGGGGGGCTGGAAGAGGGCAGGTGAGGAAATTAAGGAGACGGAGAGAAGAGGAGGGTGGAAGTGGAGGAGGAGGGAGAGTGTAGGTGGAGCTTTTCATACGTCACAGACAACACGTCACTATTTGTGTTCGTTTCCATGTCTGGCAAATCCAGTTTATGCTTCTTGGTATAGGCACAAGTGTCTTTATAATTTACAATTAGTGATTCATGATACTCTTATAACTTAGGACACTGTGTGTACTAAACTCTAGCAAACGCTCGTACTGATACGAGTGTTCGTTACTGAGTTATTCTGAAAAAAGGAGCTTGCAATATCTCTGAAATCCTTAGTAACTTCATATATCATTATATTAAAGCGAGAGGCTCCACCCAGTTATATAAAACCATACAGACTCCCACATTCTCAAGGATAAATAGTAGACGAAACTGTGACAGATATGTTAAAGCAGAAGTTGCAGGTTTGAAACTAAAACTTAGTAAGTGGCAAGTGCGAATTCCTGAAACAAAAGATTAAATATTTGGGGCATGAAGCAGAGAAATCGTGAATACATGTGAATAAGTATAAGGTAAAGGCTATTTTAAAATTTCCAACACCGACCAAGGCAAATCATGTGCGATCATTTCTGGAATTAGCATTGTACTATAGGAGTTTAGTACATCAGTTCTTTAGCAAGTCACACATCAGGAGGTATATGCCATAGTATGGGACTTGAACCATTTTCGTCCTATTATATTTGATTACTCTATTACAGTTTGTACTAATCACCGTCCAAGCCTCGAGTTGTTCAAGGGGAAGAATATGACAGGGAAGTTAGCACAATGGCACTTGACCATTCTGGAGTTCAACCCTACTTTCAGTTTTGTACTGCGTAAGATTAATGTAGTTGGAGATGCATTAAGTCGCCAGACTGTGAATTCAGTAACCACATTAAATACAATATCCCCACAGAGATTAAGGAAAGAGCAAAGAATGAACCCTATGTGGAAAATGGTAATTTTTGGCCTAGACTCGGAGGAAGAGATTGATGTTCCAGGGTTGCCTCGGTGAACAACAGATTTTATCCTTCAGGGTAATATGGGCAATAAGGAAACTGTAGTTGAAGGGGAAGGACAGTACAGAATAGTAGTGCCAGAGTCTCTTATAGAAACAGTATTAAGGCTTCTTCATGTTGCTCCTCAAGCAGGTCATAGAGGGAGGGACTCGTGTTTAAGGGAAGCTAGATCAAAGTATTTCGGGACGAAGATGCGTAAAGACATAGAGAATCATCTTAAGGAATGTGTGTCTTGTGCAAGGAATAAGGGGACTTCGTGACCACCAGCTCCTCTGCAAATATTTCCAGTTCCTGTGAAACCTTGGGATGTGGTTGCAATAGATGTGTTGCAGCTACCTGCTAGCCATTAGAGAT
Organism: Petrolisthes cinctipes; assembly: GCA_033782935.1. Taxonomy (NCBI): domain Eukaryota; kingdom Metazoa; phylum Arthropoda; class Malacostraca; order Decapoda; family Porcellanidae; genus Petrolisthes; species Petrolisthes cinctipes. The sequence goes on along the minus strand of JAWQEG010002021.1, from coordinate 2,017,552 downwards.
TCAAGTATTTGTTGACATGTCAAAATCGATATTTTTGGTGCCCAAAAGTCGATATGTGCATGCATCTTCAGTACCCGTTTATATCTCAAATTCAGGCTCAAAACACCCGAAAATTTGATATTTTGGGGTCCCAGAAGCGATCTGTACAAGCCCAAAACATGCTGAAAATCGATATTTTAGGTGCCCAAAGTCAATATGTGTATGTATCTTCTGTACCCGTTTATATCTCAAATTCAAGCTCAAAACACCCGAAAATTCGATATTGTGGGGTCCCAAAAGCGATCTTTACATGCCTACTCAGATACAGGCCCAAAACATGCTGAAAACCGATATTTTAGGAGCCCAAAGTCAATATGTGTATGCATTTTCTGCACCCGTTTATATCCCAAATTCAACCTCAAAACACCCGAAAATTCGCCTTTTTTGGGTCCCAGATGCGATCTGTACATGCCTCCTCAGTGCTAGAATGTTTTCAAAATATAGGCCCAAAACATGCTAAAAATCGATATTTTAGGTGTCCAAAGTCGATATCTAAAATTCAGGCCAAAAACACCAGAAAAATCGATATTTTGGGATCCCAGAAGCGATCTGTACATGACTACTCCGTGTTAGAGTATTTTCAAAATAGTGAACCAAAACAAACTGAAAATCGATCTTTTAGGTGCCCAAAAGTCGATATGTGCATGCATCTTTTGTACCCGTTTATGTCTCAAAGTCAGGCTCCAAACACCCGAAAATTCGATATTTTGGGGTCCCAGAAGCGACCTGTACATGCCTGCTCAGATACAGGCTCAAAACATGCTAAAAATCAATATTTTGGGTGCCCAAAGTCAATATGTGTATGCATCTTCTGCACCCGTTTATATCCCAAATTCAACCTCAAAACACCCGAAAATTCGATATTTTTGGGTCCCAGAAGCGATCTGTACATGCCTACTCAGTGCAAGAATGTTTTCAATATATAGGCTCAAAACATGCTAAAAATCGATATTTTAAATGTCCAAAGTCGATATGTGCAAGCATCTTCTGTACCCGTTTATATCTCAAATTCAGGCTCAAAATACCCAAAAATTCGGTATTTTTGGGTACTAGAAACGATCTGTACATGCCTACTTGTAGTTAGAATGTTTTCAAGATACAGACCCAAAACATGCTCAAATCGATATTTTTGGTGCCAAAAGTCGATATGTGCATGCATCTTCAGTACCCGTTTATATCTCAAATTCAGGCTAAAAAACCCCCTGAAAATTCGATATTTTGGGGTCCTAGAAGCGATCTGTACATGCCTACTACGTGTTAGAGTATTTTCAAAATACAGACCCAAAACATTATAAAAACGATATTTTAGGTGCCTAAAGTCGAAATCTCAAATTCAACCTGAAAACACCCGAAAATTATATATTTTTGGGTCACAAAAGCGACCTGTACATGCCTACTAAGTGCTAGAATGTTTTCAAAGTATAGGGTCAAAACATGCTAAAAATCGATATTTTGGGTGCCCAAAGTCAATATGTGTATGCATCTTCTGCACCCGTTTATATCCCAAATTCAACCTCAAAACACCCGAAAATTCTATATTTTCGGGTCCCAGAAGCGATCTGTACATGCCTAGTCAGTGCTAGAATGTTTTCAAAATATAGGCTCAAAACATGTTAAAAATCGATATATTAAGTGTCCAAAGTCGATATGTGCATGCATCTTCTGTATCCGTTTATATCTCAAATTCAGGCTCAACACACTCGAAAATTCGGTATTTTTGTGTCCTAGAAGCGATCTGTACATGCCTACTCCGTGTTTGAGTATTTTCAAAATACAGGCCCAAAACATGCTGAAAATCGATCTTTTAGGTGCCCAAAAGTCGATATGTGCATGCATCTTCAGTACCCGTTTATGTCTCAAATTCAGGCTCCAAACACCCGGAAATTCGGTATTTTTTGGTACTAGAAGCGATCTGTACATGCCTACTTGTAGTTAAAATGTTTTCAAGATACAGACCCAAAACATGCTCAAATCGATATTTTTGGTGCCAAAAGTCGATATGTGCATGCATCTTCAGTACCCGTTTATATCTCAAATTCAGGCTAAAAAACCCCCTGAAAATTCGATATTTTGGGGTCCTAGAAGCGATCTGTACATGCCTACTACGTGTTAGAGTATTTTCAAAATACAGACCCAAAACATTATAAAAACGATATTTTAGGTGCCTAAAGTCGAAATCTCAAATTCAACCTGAAAACACCCGAAAATTATATATTTTTGGGTCAAAAAAGCGACCTGTACATGCCTACTAAGTGCTAGAATGTTTTCAAAATATAGGCTCAAAGCATGTTAAAAATCGATATTAAGTGTCCAAAGTCGATATGTGTATGCATCTTCTGCACCCGTTTATATCCCAAATTCAGCCTCAAAACACCCGAAAATTCGATATTTATGGGTCCCAGAAGCGATCTGTACATGCCTACTCAGTGCTAGAATGTTTTCAAAATATAGGCTTAAAACATGCTAAAAATCGATATTTTAAATGTCCAAAGTCGATATGTGCATGCATCTTCTGTACCCGTTTATATCTTAAATTCAGGCTCAAAACACCCGAAAATTCGGTATTTTTGGGTCCTAGAAGCGATCTGTACATGCCTACTTGTAGTTAGAATGTTTTCTAGATACAGACCCAAAACATGCTCATATCGATATTTTTGGTGCCCAAAAGTCGATATGTGCATGCATCTTAAGTACCCGTTTATATCTCAAATTCAGGCTCAAAACACCCGAAAATTCGATAATTTGGGGTCCCAGAACCGATCTGTACATGCCTACTCCGTGTTAGATTATTTTCAAAATACAGGCCCAAAACATGCTGAAAATCGATATTTTAGGTGCCCAAAGTCAATATGTGCATGCATCTTCTTTACCCGTTTATATCTCAAATTCAGGCTTAAAACACCCGAAAATTCGGTATTTTTTGGGTCTGAGAAGCGATCTGTACATGCCTACTCCGTGTTAGAGTATTTTCAAAATATAGGCCGAAAACATTCTGAAAATCGATATTTTAGGTGCCCAAAGTCAATATGTGCATGCATCTTCTGTACCCGTTTATATCTCAAATTCCGGCTCAAAACGCCCGAAAATTCGATATTTTTAGGTCCCAAAAGCAATCTGTACATGCCTACTCAGTGCTAGAATGTTTTCAAAATATAGGCTCAAAACATGCTAAAAATCGATATTTTAGTGTCCAAAGTCAATATGTGTATGCATCTTCTGCACCCGTTTATATCCCAAATTCAACCTCAAAACACCCGAAAATTCGATATTTATGTGTTCCAGAAGCGATCTGTACATGCCTACTCAGTGCTAGAATGTTTTCAAAATATAGGCTAAAAACATGCTAAAAATCGATATTTTAAATGTCCAAAGTCGATATGTGCATGCATCTTCTGTACCCGTTTATATCTCAAATTCAGGCTCAAAACACCCGAAAATTCGGTATTTTTGGGTCCTAGAAGCGATCTTTACATGCGTACTTGTAGTTAGAATGTTTCAAGATACAGACCCAAAACATGCTCAAATCGATATTTTTGGTGCACAAAAGTTGATATGTGCATGCATCTTCAGTACCCGTTTATATCTCAAATTCAGGCTCAAAACACCCGAAAATTCGATAATTTGGGGTCCCAGAACCGATCTGTACATGCCTACTCCGTGTTAGATTATTTTCAAAATACAGTCCCAAAACATGCTGAAAATCGATATTTTAGGTGCCCTAAGTCAATATGTGCATGCATCTTTTGTACCCGTTTATATCTCAAATTCAGGCTCAAAACACCCGAAAATTCGATATTTTGGGGTCCCAGAAGCGATCTCAACATGCCTACTCAGTGCTAGAATATTTTCAAAATATAGGCCCAAAACATGCTAAAAATCGATATTTTAAATGTCCAAAGTCGATATGTGCATGAATCTTCTGTACCCGTTTATATCTCAAATTCAGGCTCAAAACACCCGAAAATTCGATATTTTGCGGTCCCAGAAGCGATCTGTACATACCTACTCAGATACAGACCCAAAACATGCTAAAAATCGATATTTTGGGTGCCCAAAGTCAATATGAGTATGCATCTTCTGCACCCGTTAATATCCCAAATTCAACCTCAAAACACCCGAAAATTCGATATTTATGTGTTCCAGAAGCGATCTGTACATGCCTACTCAGTGCTAGAATGTTTTCAAAATATAGGCTAAAAACATGCTAAAAATCGATATTTTAAATGTCCAAAGTCGATATGTGCATGCATCTTCTGTACCCGTTTATATCTCAAATTCAGGCTCAAAACACCCGAAAATTCGGTATTTTTGGGTCCTAGAAGCGATCTTTAAATGCGTACTTGTAGTTAGAATGTTTCAAGATACAGGCCCAAAACATGCTCAAATCGATATTTTTGGTGCACAAAAGTCGATATGTGCATGCATCTTCAGTACCCGTTTATATCTCAAATTCAGGCTCCAAACACCCGAAAATTCGATATTTTGCGGTCCCAGAAGCGTTCTGTACATGCCTACTCCGTGTTAGAGTATTTTCAAAATACAGGCCCAAAACAAACTGAAAATCGATCTTTTAGGTGCCCAAAAGTCGATATGTGCATGCATCTTAAGTACCCGTTTATATCTCAAATTCAGGTTAAAAAAAACTCTGAAAATTGGATATTTTGGGGTCCTAGAAGCGATCTGTACATGCCTACTCTGTGTTAGAGTATTTTCAAAATACAGGTCCAAAACATTATAAAAACGATATTTTAGGTGCACAAAGTCGATATCTCAAATTCAACCTCAAAACACCCGAAAATTATATATATTTGGGTCACAGAAGCGATCTGTACATGCCTACTCAGTGCTAGAATGTTTTCAAAATATAGGGTCAAAACATTCTAAAAATCGATATTTTAAGTGTCCAAAATCGATATGTGCATGCATCTTCTGTACCCGTTTATATCTCAAATTCAGGGTCAAAATACCCGAAAATTTGGTATTTTTGGGTCCTAGAAGCGATCTGTACATGCCTACTCCTAGTGAGAATGTTTTCAAGATACAGACCCAAAACATGCTCAAAATCGATATTTTAGGTGCCCAAAAGTCGATATGTGCATGCATCTTCAGTACCCGTTTATATCTCAAATTCAGGCTCAAAACACCCGAAAATTCGGTATTTTTGGGTCCTAGAAGCGATCTGTACATGCCTACTCAGTGCAAGAATGTTTTCAAAATATAGGCTCAAAACATGCTAAAAATCGATATTTTAAATGTCCAAACTCGATATGTGCATGCATCTTCTGTACCCGTTTATATCTCAAATTCAGGTTTAAAACACCCAAAAATTCGGTATTTTTGGGTCCTAGAAGCGATCTGTACATGCCTACTTGTAGTTAGAATGTTTTCAAGATACAGACCCAAAACATGCTCCAATCGATATTTTTGGTGCCCAAAAGTCGATATGTGTATGCATCTTCAGTACCCGTTTATATCTCAAATTCAGGCTCAAAAAACCCAAAAAATTCGATATTTTGCGGTCCCAGAAGCGATCTGTACATGCCTACTCCGTGTTAGAGTATTTTCAAAATACAGGCCCAAAACAAACTGAAAATCGATCTTTTAGGAGCCCAAAAGTCGATTTGTGCATGCATCTTAAGTACCCGTTTATATCTCAAATTCAGGTTAAAAAAAACTTTGAAAATTCGATATTTTGGGGTCCTAGAAGCGATCTGTACATGCCTACTCCGTGTTAGAGTATTTCCAAAATACAGGTCCAAAACATTATAAAAACGATATTTTAGGTGCACAAAGTCGATATCTCAAATTCAACCTCAAAACACCCGAAAATTATATATATTTGGGTCACAGAAGCGATCTGTACATGCCTACTCAGTGCTAGAATGTTTTCAAAATATAGGGTCAAAACATGCTAAAAATCGATATTTTAAGTGTCCAAAATCGATATGTGCATGCATCTTCTGTACCCGTTTATATCTCAAATTCAGGGTCAAAATACCCGAAAATTTGGTATTTTTGGGTCCTAAAAGCGATCTGTACATGCCTACTCCTAGTTCGAATGTTTTCAAGATACAGACCCAAAACATGCTCAAAATCGATATTTTAGGTGCCCAAAAGTCGATATGTGCATGCATCTTCAGTAACCGTTTATATCTCAAATTCAGGCTCAAAACACCCGAAAATTCAATAATTTGATGTCCCAGAAGCGATCTGTACTTGCCTTCTACGTGTTAGATTATTTTCAAAATACGGGCCCAAAACATGCTGAAAATCGATATTTTAGGTGCCCTAAGTCAATATGTGCATGCATCTTCTGTACCCGTTTATATCTCAAATTCAGGCTCAAAACATCCGAAAATTCGATATTTTGGGGTCCCAGAAGCGATCTCAACATGCCTACTCAGTGCTAGAATATTTTCAAAATATAGGCCCAAAACATGCTAAAAATCGATATTTTAAATGTCCAAAGTCGATATGTGCATGAATCTTCTGTACCCGTTTATAACTCAAATTCAGGCTCAAAACACCCGAAAATTCGATATTTTGCGGTCCCAGAAGCGATCTGTACATACCTACTCAGATACAGACCCAAAACATGCTAAAAATCGATATTTTGGGTGCCCAAAGTCAATATGTGTATGCATCTTCTGCACCCGTTAATATCCCAAATTCAACCTCAAAACACCCGAAAATTCGATATTTATGTGTTCCAGAAGCGATCTGTACATGCCTACTCAGTGCTAGAATGTTTTCAAAATATAGGCTAAAAACATGCTAAAAATCGATATTTTAAATGTCCAAAGTCGATATGTGCATGCATCTTCTGTACCCGTTTATATCTCAAATTCAGGCTCAAAACACCCGAAAATTCGGTATTTTTGGGTCCTAGAAGCGATCTTTAAATGCGTACTTGTAGTTAGAATGTTTCAAGATACAGACCCAAAACATGCTCAAATCGATATTTTTGGTACACAAAAGTTGATATGTGCATGCATCTTCAGTACCCGTTTATATCTCAAATTCAGGCTCCAAACACCCGAAAATTCGATATTTTGCGGTCCCAGAAGCGTTCTGTACATGCCTACTCCGTGTTAGAGTATTTTCAAAATACAGGCCCAAAACAAACTGAAAATCGATCTTTTAGGTGCCCAAAAGTCGATATGTGCATGCATCTTAAGTACCCGTTTATATCTCAAATTCAGGTTAAAAAAAACTCTGAAAATTCGATATTTTGGGGTCCTAGAAGCGATCTGTACATGCCTACTCTGTGTTAGAGTATTTTCAAAATACAGGTCCAAAACATTATAAAAACGATATTTTAGGTGCACAAAGTCGATATCTCAAATTCAACCTCAAAACACCCGAAAATTATATATATTTGGGTCACAGAAGCGATCTGTACATGCCTACTCAGTGCTAGAATGTTTTCAAAATATAGGGTCAAAACATTCTAAAAATCGATATTTTAAGTGTCCAAAATCGATATGTGCATGCATCTTCTGTACCCGTTTATATCTCAAATTCAGGTTTAAAACACCCAAAAATTCGGTATTTTTGGGTCCTAGAAGCGATCTGTACATGCCTACTTGTAGTTAGAATGTTTTCAAGATACAGACCCAAAACATGCTCCAATCGATATTTTTGGTGCCCAAAAGTCGATATGTGTATGCATCTTCAGTACCCGTTTATATCTCAAATTCAGGCTCAAAAAACCCAAAAAATTCGATATTTTGCGGTCCCAGAAGCGATCTGTACATGTCTACTCCGTGTTAGAGTATTTTCAAAATACAGGCCCAAAACAAACTGAAAATCGATCTTTTAGGAGCCCAAAAGTCGATTTGTGCATGCATCTTAAGTACCCGTTTATATCTCAAATTCAGGTTAAAAAAAACTTTGAAAATTCGATATTTTGGGGTCCTAGAAGCGATCTGTACATGCCTACTCCGTGTTAGAGTATTTCCAAAATACAGGTCCAAAACATTATAAAAACGATATTTTAGGTGCACAAAGTCGATATCTCAAATTCAACCTCAAAACCCCCGAAAATTATATATATTTGGGTCACAGAAGCGATCTGTACATGCCTACTCAGTGCTAGAATGTTTTCAAAATATAGGGTCAAAACATGCTAAAAATCGATATTTTAAGTGTCCAAAATCGATATGTGCATGCATCTTCTGTACCCGTTTATATCTCAAATTCAGGGTCAAAATACCCGAAAATTTGGTATTTTTGGGTCCTAAAAGCGATCTGTACATGCCTACTCCTAGTTCGAATGTTTTCAAGATACAGACCCAAAACATGCTCAAAATCGATATTTTAGGTGCCCAAAAGTCGATATGTGCATGCATCTTCAGTAACCGTTTATATCTCAAATTCAGGCTCAAAACACCCGAAAATTCAATAAATTGAGATCCCAGAAGCGATCTGTACTTGCCTTCTCCGTGTTAGATTATTTTCAAAATACGGGCCCAAAACATGCTGAAAATCGATATTTTAGGTGCCCAAAGTCAATATGTGCATGCATCTTCTGTACCCGTTTATATCTCAAATTCAGGCTCAAAACACCCGAAAATTCGATATTTTGGGGTCCCAGAAGCGATCTGTACATGCCTACTCAGTGCTAGAATATTTTCAAAATATAGGCTCAAAACATGCTAAAAATCGATATTTTAAATGTCCAAAGACGATATGTGCATGCGCATATCTTCTGTACCCGTTTATATCTCAAATTCAGGCTCAAAACACCCGAAAATTCGGTATTTTTGGGTCCTAGAAGCGATCTGTACATGCCTACTTGTAGTTAGAATGTTTTCAAGATACAGACCAAAAACATGCTCAAATCGAGATTTTTGGTGCCCAAAAGTCGATATGTGGATGCATCTTCAGTACCCGTTTATATCTCAAATTTAGGCTAAAAAAACCCCTGAAAATTCGATATTTTGGGGTCCTAGAAGCGATCTGTACAAGCCTACTCCGTATTAGAGTATTTTCAAAATACAGGCCCAAATCATCATAAAAACGATATTTTAGGTGCCCAAAGTCGATATCTCAAATTCAACCTCAAAATACCCAAAAATTATATATTTTTGGGTCACAGAAGCAATCTGTACATGCCTACTCAGTGCTAGAATGTTTTTAAAATATAGGGTCAAAACATGCTAAAAATCGATATTTTAAGTGTCCAAAATCGATATGTGCATGCATCTTTTGTACCCGTTTATATCTCAAATTCAGGGTCAAAATACCAGAAAATTTTGGTATTTTTGGGTCCTAGAAGCGATCTGTACATGCCTACTCCTAGTTAGAATGTTTTCAAGATACAGACCCAAAACATGCTCAAAATCGATATTTTAGGTGCCCAAAAGTCGATATGTGCATGCATCTTCAGTACCCGTTTATATCTCAAATTCAGGCTCAAAACACCCGAAAATTCAATAATTTGAGGTCCCAGAAGCGATCTGTACATGCCTACTCCGTGTTAGATTATTTTCAAAATACAGGCCCAAAACATGCTGAAAATCGATATTTTAGGTGCCCAAAGTCAATATGTGCATGCATCATCTGTACCCGTTTATATCTCAAATTCAGGCTCAAAACACCCGAAAATTCGGTATTTTTTGGGTCTGAAAAGCGATCTGTACATGCCTACTCCGTGTTAGAGTATTTTCAAAATATAGGGCGAAAACATTCTGAAAATCGATATTTTAGGTTCCCAAAGTCAATATGTGCATGCATCTTCTGTACCCGTTTATATCTCAAATTCAGGCTCAAAACACCAGAAAATTCGATATTTTGGGGTCCCAGAAGCGATCTGTACATGCCTACTCCGTGTTAGAGTATTTTCAAAATACATGCCAAAAACATGATGAAAATCGATATTTTAGGTGGCCAAAGTCAATATGTGTATGCTTCTTCTGCACCCGTTTATATCCCAAATTCAACCTCAAAACACCCGAAAATTCGATATTTGTAGGTCCCAAAAGCAATCTGTACATGCCTACTCAGTGCTAGAATGTTTTCAAAATATAGGCTCAAAACATGATAAAAATCGATATTTTAGTGTCCAAAGTCGATATGTGCATGCATCTTCTGTAACCGTTTATATCTCAAATTTAGGCTCCAAACACCCGAAAATTCGATATTTTGGGGTCTCAGAAGTGATCTGTACATGCCTACTTTGTGCTTGAATATTTTCAAAATATAGGCCCGAAACACGCTAAAAATCGATATTTTACGTGACCAAAATCGGTATCTCAAATTCAGCCCAAAACTCCCGAAAATTCGATATTTTTGGGTCCCAGAAGCGAACTGTACATGCCTACTCCGTGTTAGAGTATTTTCAAAATCAGGCCGAAAACCTACTGATAATCGATCTTTTAAGTGCCCAAAAGTCGATATGTGCATGCATCTTCTGCATCCGTTTATATCTCAAATTCAGGCTCCAAACACCCGAAAATTCGATATTTTGGGGTCCCAGAAGCGATCTGTACATGCCTACTCAGATACCTGCCCAAAACATGCTGAAAATCGATATTTTTGGTGCCCAAAGTCAATATGTGTATGCATCTTCTGCACTCGTTTATATCTCAAATTCAACCTCAAAACACCCGAAAATTCGATATTTTTGGGTCCCAGAAGCGATCTGTACATGCCTATTCAGTACTAGAATGTTTTCAAAATATAGGCTCAAAACATGCTAAAAATCGATATTTTAGGTGCCCAAAAGTCGATATGTGCATGCATCTTCTGTTCCCGTTTATATCTCAAATTCTGGGTGAAAACACCCAAAAATTCAGTATTTTTGGGTCCTAGAAGCGATCTGTACATGCCTACTCGTAGTTAGAATGTTTTCAAGATACAGACCCAGAACATGCTCAAAATCGATATTTTAGGTGCCCATAGTCGATATCTCAAATTCATGCCCAAAACACCCAAAAATTCGATATTTTGGGGTCCCAGAAGCGATCTGTACTTGCCTACTCTTTGTTAGAGTATTTTAAAGATACAGGCCCAAAACATGCTGAAAATCGACAATTTAGGTGACCAAAGTCAATATGTGTATGCATCTTCTGCACCCGTTTAAATCCAAAATTCAACCTCAAAACACCCGAAAATTCGATATTTTGGGGTCCCAGAAGCGATCTGTACATGCCTACTCAGTGCTAGAATGTTTTCAAAATATAGGCTCAAAACATGCTAAAAATCGATATTTTAAGTGTCCAAAGTCGATATGTGCATGCATCTTCTGTACCCATTTATATCTCAAATTCAGGCTCAAAACACCCGAAAATTCGATATTTTGGGGTCCTAGAAGTGATCTGTACATGCCTACTTAGTACTAGAATATTTTCATAATATAGGCCCAAAACATGCTAAAAATCGATATTTTAGGTGCCCAAAGTCGATATCTCAAATTCAGGCCCAAAACACCCGAAAATTCGATATTTTGGGGTCCCAGAAGCGAACTGTACATGCCTACTCCGTGTTAGAGTATTTTCAAAATACAGACTCAAAACATACTGAAAATCGATCTTTTAGGCGCCCAAAAAGTCTATATGTGCATGCATCTTCTGTACCCGTTTATATCTCAAATTCAGGCTCCAAACACCCGAAAATTCGATATTTTTGGGTCCCAGAAGCGATCTGTACATGCCTACTCCGTGTTAGAGTATTTTTAAAATACAGGCCCAAAACATACAGAAAATCGATATTTTAGGTGCCCAAAAGTCGATATGTGCATGCATCTTCTGTAACCGTTTATATCTCAAATTAAGGTTAAAAAAAACTCTGAAAATTCGATATTTTGGGGTCCTAGAAGCGATCTGTACATGCCTACTCTGTGTTAGAGTATTTTCAAAATACAGGTTCAAAACATTATAAAAACGATATTTTAGGTGCACAAAGTCAATATCTCAAATTCAACCTCAAAACACCCGAAAATTATATATATTTGGGTCACAGAAGCGATCTGTACATGCCTACTCAGTGCTAGAATGTTTTCAAAATATAGGGTCAAATCATTCTAAAAATCGATATTTTAAGTGTCCAAAATCGATATGTGCATGCATCTTCTGTACCCGTTTATATCTCAAATTCAGGGTCAAAACACCCGAAAATTCGGTATTTTTGGGTCCTAGAAGCGATCTGTACATGCCTACTCCTAGTTAGAATGTTTTCAAGATACAGACCCAAAACATGCTCAAAATCGATCTTTTAGGTGCCCAAAAGTCGATATGTGCATGCATCTTCAGTACCCGTTTATATCTCAAATTCAGGCTCAAAACACCCGAAAATTCGGTATTTTTGGGTCCTAGAAGCGATCTGTACATGCCTACTCAGTGCAAGAATGTTTTCAAAATATAGGCTCAAAACATGCTAAAAATCGATATTTTAAATGTCCAAAGTCGATATGTGCATGCATCTTCTGTACCAGTTTATATCTCAAATTCAGGCTCAAAACACCCGAAAATTCGGTATTTTTGGGTCCTAGAAGCGATCTGTACATGCCTACTCCTACTTAGAATGTTTTCAAGATACAGACCCAAAACATGCTCAAAATTGATCTTTTAAGTGCCCAAAAGTCGATATGTGGATGCATATACTGTACCCGTTTATATCTCAAATTCAGGCTCAAAACACCTGAAAATTCGATATTTTGGGGTCCCAGAAGCGATCTGTACATGCCTACTCAGATACAGGCCCAAAACATACTGAAAATCGATCTTTTAGGTGCCCTAAAGTCGATATGTGTATGCATCTTCTGTACCCGTTTATATCTCAAATTCAGGCTCCAAACACCCAAAAATTCGATATTTTGGGGTCCCAGAAGCGATCTATACTTGCCTACTCTTTGTTAGAGTATTTTAAAGATACAGGCCCAAAACATGCTGAAAATCGACATTTTAGGTGATCAAAGTCAATATGTGTATGCATCTTCTGCACCCGTGTAAATCCAAAATTCAACCTCAAAACACCCGAAAATTCGATATTTTGGGGTCCCAGAAGCGATCTGTACATGCCTACTCAGTGCTAGAATGTTTTCAAAATATAGGCTCAAAACATGCTAAAAATCGATATTTTAAGTGTCCAAAGTCGATATGTGCATGCATCTTCTGTACCCATTTATATCTCAAATTCAGGCTCAAAACACCCGAAAATTCGATATTTTGGGGTCCCAGAAGTGATCTGTACATGCCTACTTAGTACTAGAATATTTTCATAATATAGGCCCAAAACATGCTAAAAATCGATATTTTAGGTGCCCAAAGTCGATATCTCAAATTCAGGCCCAAAACACCCGAAAATTCGATATTTTGGGGTCCCAGAAGCGAACTGTACATGCCTACTCCGTGTTAGAGTATTTTCAAAATACAGACTCAAAACATACTGAAAATCGATCTTTTAGGCGCCCAAAAAGTCTATATGTGCATGCATCTTCTGTACCCGTTTATATCTCAAATTCAGGCTCCAAACACCCGAAAATTCGATATTTTTGGGTCCCACAAGCAATCTGTACATGCCTACTCCGTGTTAGAGTATTTTTAAAATACAGGCCCAAAACATACAGAAAATCGATATTTTAGGTGCCCAAAAGTCGATATGTGCATGCATCTTCTGTACCCGTTTATATCTCAAATTCAGGCTCAAAACACCCGAAAATTCGGTATTTTTGAGTCCTAGAAGCGATATGTACATGCCTACTCCTAGTTAGAATGTTTTTAAGATACAGACCCAAAACATGCTCAAAAACGATATTTTAGGTGCCCAAAAGTCGATATGTGCTTGCATCTTCAGTACCTGTTTATATCTCAAATTCAAGCTCAAAGCACCCGAAAATTCGATATTTTTGGGTCCCAGAAGCGATCTGTACAAGCCTTCTCCGTGTTAGAATATTTTCAAAATACATGCCAAAAACATGATGAAAATCGATATTTTAGGTGGCCAAAGTCAATATGTGTATGCTTCTTCTGCACCCGTTTATATCCCAAATTCAACCTCAAAACACCCGAAAATTCGATATTTGTAGGTCCCAAAAGCAATCTGTACATGCCTACTCAGTGCTAGAATGTTTTCAAAATATAGGCTCAAAACATGATAAAAATCGATATTTTAGTGTCCAAAGTCGATATGTGCATGCATCTTCTGTAACCGTTTATATCTCAAATTTAGGCTCAAAACACCCGAAAATTCGATATTTTGGGGTCTCAGAAGTGATCTGTACATGCCTACTTTGTGCTTGAATATTTTCAAAATATAGGCCCGAAACATGCTAAAAATCGATATTTTACGTCCCCAAGTCGGTATCTCAAATTCAGCCCAAAACTCCCGAAAATTCGATATTTTGGGGTCCCAGAAGCGAACTGTACATGCCTACTCCGTGTTAGAGTATTTTCAAAATCAGGCCGAAAACATACTGATAATCGATCTTTTAAGTGCCCAAAAGTCGATATGTGCATGCATCTTCTGCATCCGTTTATATCTCAAATTCAGGCTCCAAACACCCAAAAATTCGATATTTTTGGGTCCCAGAAGCGATCTGTACATGCCTATTCAGTACTAGAATGTTTTCAAAATATAGGCTCAAAACATGCTAAAAATCGATATTTTAGGTGCCCAAAAGTCGATATGTGCATGGATCTTCAGTACCTGTTTATATCTCAAATTCAGGCCCAAAACACCCGAAAATTCAATATTTTTGTGTCCCAGAAGCGATCTATACATGCCTACTCCGTGTTAGAGTATTTTTTAAAATACAGGCCCAAAACATACTGAAAATCGATCTTTTAGGTGCCCAAAAGTCGATATGTGGATGCATCTTCTTTACCCGTTTATATCTCAAATTCAGGCTCCAAACACCCAAAAATTCGATATTTTGGGGTCCCAGAAGCGATCTGTACTTGCCTACTCATTGTTAGAGTATTTTCAAGATACAGGCCCAAAACATGCTGAAAATCGATATTTTAGGTGACCAAAGTCAATATGTGTATGCTTCTTCTGCACCCGTTTATATCCCAAATTCAACCTCAAAACACCCGAAAATTCGATATTTTTAGGTCCCAAAAGCAATCTGTACATGCCTACTCAGTGCTAGAATGTTTTCAAAATATAGGCACAAAACATGCTAAAAATCGATATTTTAGTGTCCAAAGTCGATATGTGCATGCATCTTCTGTAACCGTTTATATCTGAAATTAAGGTTAAAAAAAACTCTGAAAATTCGATATTTTGGGGTCCTAGAAGCGATCTGTACATGCCTACTCTGTGTTAGAGTATTTTCAAAATACAGGTTCAAAACATTATAAAAACGATATTTTAGGTGCACAAAGTCGATATCTCAAATTCAACCTCAAAACACCCGAAAATTATATATATTTGGGTCACAGAAGCGATCTGTACATGCCTACTCAGTGCTAGAATGTTTTCAAAATATAGGGTCAAATCATTCTAAAAATCGATATTTTAAGTGTCCAAAATCGATATATGCATGCATCTTCTGTACCCGTTTATATCTCAAATTCAGGGTCAAAATACCCGAAAATTTGGTATTTTTGGGTCCTAGAAGCGATCTGTACATGCCTACTCCTAGTTAGAATGTTTTCAAGATACAGACCCAAAACATGCTCAAAATCGATATTTTAGGTGCCCAAAAGTCGATATGTGCATGCATCTTCAGTACCCGTTTATATCTCAAATTCAGGCTCAAAACACCCGAAAATTCGGTATTTTTGGGTCCTAGAAGCGATCTGTACATGCCTACTCAGTGCAAGAATGTTTTCAAAATATAGGCTCAAAACATGCTAAAAATCGATATTTTAAATGTCCAAAGTCGATATGTGCATGCATCTTCTGTACCAGTTTATATCTCAAATTCAGGCTCAAAACACCCGAAAATTCGGTATTTTTGTTTCCTAGAAGCGATCTGTACATGCCTACTCCTACTTAGAATGTTTTCAAGATACAGACCCAAAACATGCTCAAAATTGATCTTTTAGGTGCCCAAAAGTCGATATGTGGATGCATCTACTGTACCCGTTTATATCTCAAATTCAGGCTCAAAACACCTGAAAATTCGATATTTTGGGGTCCCAGAAGCGATCTGTACATGCCTACTCAGATACAGGCCCAAAACATACTGAAAATCGATCTTTTAGGTGCCCTAAAGTCGATATGTGGATGCATCTTCTGTACCCGTTTATATCTCAAATTCAGGCTCCAAACACCCAAAAATTCGATATTTTGGGGTCCCAGAAACGATCTGTACTTGCCTACTCTTTGTTAGAGTATTTTAAAGATACAGGCCCAAAACATGCTGAAAATCGACATTTTAGGTGACCAAAGTCAATATGTGTATGCATCTTCTGCACCCGTTTAAATCCAAAATACAACCTCAAAACACCCGAAAATTCGATATTTTGGGGTCCCAGAAGCGATCTGTACATGCCTACTCAGTGCAAGAATGTTTTCAAAATATAGGCTCAAAACATGCTAAAAATCGATATTTTAAGTGTCCAAAGTCGATATGTGCATGCATCTTCTGTACCCATTTATATCTCAAATTCAGGCTCAAAACACCCGAAAATTCGATATTTTGGGGTCCCAGAAGTGATCTGTACATGCCTACTTAGTACTAGAATATTTTCATAATATAGGCCCAAAACATGCTAAAAATCGATATTTTAGGTGCCCAAAGTCGATATCTCAAATTCAGGCCCAAAACACCCGAAAATTCGATATTTTGGGGTCCCAGAAGCGAACTGTACATGCCTACTCCGTGTTAGAGTATTTTCAAATTACAGACTCAAAACATACTGAAAATCGATCTTTTAGGCGCCCAAAAAGTCTATATGTGCATGCATCTTCTGTACCCGTTTATATCTCAAATTCAGGCTCCAAACACCCGAAAATTCGATATTTTTGGGTCCCAGAAGCGATCTGTACATGCCTACTCCGTGTTAGAGTATTTTTAAAATACAGGCCCAAAACATACAGAAAATCGATATTTTAGGTGCCCAAAAGTCGATATGTGCATGCATCTTCTGTACCCGTTTATATCTCAAATTCAGGCTCAAAACACCCGAAAATTCGGTATTTTTGAGTCCTAGAAGCGATATGTACATGCCTACTCCTAGTTAGAATGTTTTTAAGATACAGACCCAAAACATGCTCAAAAACGATATTTTAGGTGCCCAAAAGTCGATATGTGCTTGCATCTTCAGTACCTGTTTATATCTCAAATTCAAGCTCAAAGCACCCGAAAATTCGATATTTTTGGGTCCCAGAAGCGATCTGTACAAGCCTACTCCGTGTTAGAGTATTTTCAAAATACATGCCAAAAACATGATGAAAATCGATATTTTAGGTGGCCAAAGTCAATATGTGTATGCTTCTTCTGCACCCGTTTATATCCCAAATTCAACCTCAAAACACCCGAAAATTCGATATTTGTAGGTCCCAGAAGCGATCTGTACATGCCTACTCGGATACAGGCCCAAAACATGCTGAAAATCGATATTTTAGGTGCCCAAGGTCACTATGTGTATGCATCTTCTGCACTCGTTTATATCTCAAATTCAATCTCAAAACAACCGAAAATTCGATATTTTTGGGTCCCAGAAGCGATCTGTACATGCCTACTCAGTGCTAGAATGTTTTCAAAATATAGGCTCAAAACATGCTAAAAATCGATATTTTAGGTGCTCAAAAGTCGATATATGAATGGATCTTCAGTACCTATTTATATCTCAAATTGAGGACCAAAACACCCGAAAATTCGATATTTTTGGGTCCCAGAAGCGATCTGTACATGCCTACTCAGATTTAGGCCCAAAACATGATGAAAATCGATATTTTTTGGTGCCCAAAGTCAATATGTTTATGCATCTTCTGCACTCGTTTATATCTCAAATTCAACATCAAAACACCCGAAAATTCGTTATTTTTGGGTCCCAGAAGCGATCTGTACATCCCTAGTCAGTGCTAGAATGTTTTCAAAATATAGGCTCAAAACATGCTAAAAATCGATATTTTAAGTGTCCAAAGTCGATATGTGCATGCATCTTCTGTACCAGTTTATACCTCAAATTCAGGCTCAAAACACCCGAAAATTCGGCATTTTTGGGTCCTAGAAGCGATCTGTACATGCCTACTCCTAGTTAGAATGTTTTCAAGATACAGACCCAAAACATGCTCAAAATCGATATTTTAGGTGCCCAAAAGTCGATATGTGCATGCATCTTCTGTACCCGTTTATATCTCAAATTCAGGCTCAAAACACCCGAAAATTCGATATTTTTGGGTCCCAGAAGCGATCTGTACATGCCTACTTAGTGCTAGAATATTTTCAAAATATAGGCCCAAAACATGTTAAAAATCGATATTTTAAGTGTCCAAAGTCGATATCTCAAATTCAGTCCCAAAACACCCGAAAATTCGATATTTTGGGGTCCCAGAAGCGAACTGTACATGCCTACTCCGTGTTAGAGTATTTTTAAAATACAGGCCCAAAACATACTGAAAATTTGTCTTTTAGGTGCTCAAAAGTCGATATGTGCATGCATCTTCTGTACCCGTTTATATCTCAAATTCAGGCTCCAAACACCCAAAAATTCAATATTTTGGGGTCCCAGAAGCGATCTTTACATGCCTACTCAGATACAGGCCCAAAACATGCTGAAAATCGATATTTTTTGGTGCAAAAAAGTCAATATGTTTATGCATCTTCTTCACTCGTTTATATCTCAAATTCAGGCTCAAAACACCCGAAAATTCGGTATTTTTGGGTCCTAGAAGCGATATGTACATGCCTACTCCTAGTTAGAATGTTTTCAAGATACAGACCCAAAACATGCTGAAAATCGATATTTTAGGTGCCCAAAGTCAATATGTGTATGCATCTTCTGCACCCGTTTATATCCCAAATTCAACCTCAAAACACCCGAAAATTCGATATTTTTTGGTCCCAGAAGCGATCTGTACATGCCTTCTCAGTGCTAGAATGTTTTCAAAATATAGGCTCAAAACATGCTAAAAATCGATATTTTAAGTGTCCAAAGTCGATATGTGCATGCATCTTCTGTACCCGTATATATCTCAAATTCAGGCTCAAAACACCCGAAAATTCGGTATTTTTGGGTCCTAGAAGCGATCTTTACATGCCTACTCCTATTTAGAATGTTTTCAAGATACAGACCCAAAACATGCTCAAAATCGATATTTTAGGTGCCCAAAAGTCGATATGTGGATGCATCTTCTGTACCCGTTTATATTTCAAATTCAGGCCCAAAACACCCGAAAATTCGATATTTTGGGATCCCAGAATCGATCTGTACATGCCTAATTAGTGCTAGAATATTTTCAAAATATAGGCCCAAAACATGTTAAAAATCGATATTTTAGGTGCCGAAAGTCGATATCTCAAATTCAGGCCCAAAACACCCGAAAATTCGATATTTTTGGGTCCCAGAAGCGATCTGTACGTGCCTACTCCGTGTTAGAGTATTTTCAATATATAGGCCCAAAACATACTGAAAATCGATCTTTTAGGTGCCCAAAAGTCGATATGTGGATGCATCTTCTGTACCCGTTTACATCTCAAATTCAGGCTCCAAACTCCCGAAAATTCGGTATTTTTGGGTCCTAGAAGCGATCTGTACATGCCTACTCCTAGTTAGAATGTTTTCAAGATACAGACGCAAAACATGCTCAAAATCGATATTTTAGGTGCCCAAAAGTCGATATGTGCATGTATCTTCTGTACCCGTTTATATCTCAAATTCAGGCTCAAAACACCCGAAAATTCAATAAATTGGGGTCCCAGAAGCGATCTGTACATGCCTACTCCGTGTTAGAGTATTTTTAAAATACAGGCCCAAAACATACAGAAAATCGATATTTTAGGTGCCCAAAAGTCGATATGTGCATGCATCTTCTGTACCCATTTATATCTCAAATTCAGGCTCAAAACACCCGAAAATTCGGTATTTTTGAGTCCTAGAAGCGATATGTACATGCCTACTCCTAGTTAGAATGTTTTTAAGATACAGACCCAAAACATGCTCAAAAACGATATTTTAGGTGCCTAAAAGTCGATATGTGCTTGCATCTTCAGTACCTGTTTATATCTCAAATTCAAGCTCAAAGCACCCGAAAATTCGATATTTTTGGGTCCCAGAAGCGATCTGTACATGCCTATTCCGTGTTAGAGTATTTTCAAAATACATGCCAAAAACATGATGAAAATCGATATTTTAGGTGGCCAAAGTCAATATGTGTATGCTTCTTCTGCACCCGTTTATATCCCAAATTCAACCTCAAAACACCCGAAAATTCGATATTTTTAGGTCCCAAAAGCAATCTGTACATGCCTACTCAGTGCTATAATGTTTTCAAAATATAGGCTCAAAACATGATAAAAATCGATATTTTAGTGTCCAAAGTCGATATGTGCATGCATCTTCTGTAACCGTTTATATCTCAAATTTAGGCTCAAAACACCCGAAAATTCGATATTTTGGGGTCTCAGAAGTGATCTGTACATGCCTACTTTGTGCTTGAATATTTTCAAAATATAGGCCCGAAACATGCTAAAAATCGATATTTTACGTGCCCAAAGTCGGTATCTCAAATTCAGCCCAAAACTCCCGAAAATTCGATATTTTGGGGTCCCAGAAGCGAACTGTACATGCCTACTCCGTGTTAGAGTATTTTCAAAATCAGGCCGAAAACATACTGATAATCGATCTTTTAAGTGCCCAAAAGTCGATATGTGCATGCATCTTCTGCATCCGTTTATATCTCAAATTCAGGCTCCAAACACCCGAAAATTCGATATTTTTGGGTCCCAGAAGCGATCTGTACATGCCTATTCAGTACTAGAATGTTTTCAAAATATAGGCTCAAAACATGCTAAAAATCGATATTTTAGGTGCCCAAAAGTCGATATGTGCATGGATCTTCAGTACCTGTTTATATCTCAAATTCAGGCCCAAAACACCCGAAAATTCAATATTTTTGGGTCCCAGAAGCGATCTATACATGCCTACTCCGTGTTAGAGTATTTTTAAAATACAGGCCCAAAACATACTGAAAATTGATCTTTTAGGTGCCCAAAAGTCGATATGTGGATGCATCTTCTGTACCCGTTTATATCTCAAATTCAGGCTCCAAACACCCGAAAATTCGATATTTTGGGGTCCCAGAAGCGATCTGTACTTGCCTACTCCTTGTTAGAGTATTTTCAAGATACAGGCCCAAAACATGCTGAAAATCGATATTTTAGGTGACCAAAGTCAATATGTGTATGCTTCTTCTGCACCCGTTTATATCCCAAATTCAACCTCAAAACACCCGAAAATTCGATATTTTTAGGTCCCAAAAGCAATCTGTACATGCCTACTCAGTGCTAGAATGTTTTCAAAATATAGGCTCAAAACATGCTAAAAATCGATATTTTAGTGTCCAAAGTCGATATGTGCATGCATCTTCTGTAACCGTTTATATCTCAAATTCAGGCTCAAAACACCCGAAAATTCGATATTTTGGGATCTCAGAAGTGATCTGTACATGCCTACTTTGTGCTTGAATATTTTCAAAATATAGGCCCGAAACATGCTAAAAATCGATATTTTACGTGCCCAAAGTCGGTATCTCAAATTCAGCCCAAAACAGGTGAAAATTCGATATTTTGGGGTCCCAGAAGCGAACTGTACATGCCTACTCCGTGTTAGAGTATTTTCAAAATCAGGCCGAAAACATACTGAAAATCGATCTTTTAAGTGCCCAAAAGTCGATATGTGCATTCATTTTCTGCACCCGTTTATATCTCAAATTCAGGCTTCAAACACCCGAAAATTCGATATTTTGGGGTCCCAGAAGCGATTTGTACATGCCTACCCAGATACAGGCCCAAAACATGCTGAAAATCGATATTTTAGGTGCCAAAAGTCAATATGTGTATGCATCTTCTGCACCCGTTTATATCCCAAATTCAACCTCAAAACACCCGAAAATTCGATATTTTTGGGTCCCAGAAGCGATCTGTACGTGCCTACTCCGTGTTAGAGTATTTTCAATATATAGGCCCATAACATACTGAAAATCGATCTTTTAGGTGCCCAAAAGTCGATATGTGGATGCATCTTCTGTACCCGTTTACATCTCAAATTCAGGCTCAAAACACCCGAAAATTCGGTATTTTTGGGTCCTAGAAGCGATCTGTACATGCCTACTCCTAGTTAGAATGTTTTCAAGATACAGACGCAAAACATGCTCAAAATCGATATTTTAGGTGCCCAAAAGTCGATATGTGCATGTATCTTCTGTACCCGTTTATATCTCAAATTCAGGCTCAAAACACCCGAAAATTCAATAATTTGGGGTCCCAGAAGCGATCTGTACATTCCTACTCAGATACAGGCCCAAAACATGCTGAAAATCGATATTTTAGGTGCCCAAAGTCAATATGTGTATGCATCTTCTGCACTCGTTTATATCTCATATTCAACTTCAAAAGACCCGAAAATTCGATATTTTTGGGTCCCAGAAGCGATATGTACATGCTTAGTCAGTGCTAGAATGTTTTAAAAATACAGGCTCAAAACATGCTAAAAATCGATATTTTAGGTGCCCAAAAGTCGATATGTGCATGCATCTTCAGTACCTGTTTGTATTTCGAATTCAGGCTCAAAACACCCGAAAATTCGATATTTTTGGGTCCCAGAAGCGATCTGTACATGCCTACTTAGTGCTAGAATATTTTCAAAATATAGGCCCAAAACATGTTAAAAATCGATATTTTAAGTGTCCAAAGTCGATATCTCAAATTTAGTCCCAAAACACCCGAAAATTCGATATTTTGGGGTCCCAGAAGCGAACTGTACATGCCTACTCCGTGTTAGAGTATTTTTAAAATACAGGCCCAAAACATACTGAAAATTTGTCTTTTAGGTGCTCAAAAGTCGATATGTGCATGCATCTTCTGTACCCGTTTATATCTCAAATTCAGGCTCCAAACACCCAAAAATTCAATATTTTGGGGTCCCAGAAGCGATCTTTACATGCCTACTCAGATACAGGCCCAAAACATGCTGAAAATAGATATTTTTTGGTGCCCAAAGTCAATATGTTTATGCATCTTCTTCACTCGTTTATATCTCAAATTCAGGCTTAAAACACCCGAAAATTCGGTATTTTTGGGTCCTAGAAGCGATATGTACATGCCTAGTCCTAGTTAGAATGTTTTCAAGATACAGACCCAAAACATGCTGAAAATCGATATTTTAGGTGCCCAAAGTCAATATGTGCATGCATTTTCTGTACCCGTTTATATCTCAAATTCAGGCTCAAAACACCCGAAAATTTGATATTTTGTGGTCCCAAAAGCGATCTGTACATGCCTACTCAGTGCTAGAATATTTTCAAAATATAGGCCCAAAACATGTTAAAAATCGATATTTTAGGTGCCGAAAGTCGATATCTCAAATTCAAGCCCAAAACACCCGAAAATTCGATATTTTTGGGTCCCAGAAGCGATCTGTACGTGCCTACTCCGTGTTAGAGTATTTTCAATATATAGGCCCAAAACATACTGAAAATCGATCTTTTAGGTGCCCAAAAGTCGATATGTGGATGCATCTTCTGTACCCGTTTACATCTCAAATTCAGGCTCCAAACACCCGAAAATTCGGTATTTTGGGGTCCCAGAAGCGATCTGTACATGCCTACTCAGTGCTAGAATGTTTTCAAAATAAAGGCCCAAAACATGCTGAAAATCGATATTTTAGGTGCCCAAAGTCAATATGTGCATGCATTTTCTGTACCCGTTTATATCTCAAATTCAACTTAAAACACCCGAAAATTCGATATTTTTGGGTCCCAGAAGCGATCTGTACATTCCTACTCAGTGCTAGAATGTTTTCAAAATATAGGCCCAAAACATGCTAAAATCGATATTATAGGTGCCCAAAGTCGATATCTCAAATTCAAGTCCAAAACACCCGAAAATTCGATATTTTGGGGTCCCAGAAGCGAACTGTACATGCCTAATCCGTGCTATAGTATTTTCAAAATACAGGCCGAAAACATATTGAAAATCGATCTTTTAGGTGCCCAAAGGTCGATATGTGCATGCATCTTCTGTACCCGTTTATATCTCAAAATCATTCTCCAAATACATGAAAATTCGATATATTGGGGTTCCAGAAGCGATCTGTACATGCCTACTCAGATACAGGCCCAAAACATGCTGAAAATCGATATTTTAGGTGCCCAAAGTCAATATGTGTATGCATCTTCTGCACTCGTTTATATCTCAAATTCAACCTCAAAACACCCGAAAATTCGATATTTTGGGGTCCCAGAAGCGATCTGTTCATGCCTACTCCGTGTTAGTGTATTTTCAATATACAGGCCCAAAACATACTGAAAATCGATCTTTTAGGTGCCCAAAAGCCGATATATGGATGCATCTTCTGTACCCGTTTATATCTCAAATTCAGGCTCCAAATACCCGAAAATTCGATATTTTGGGGTCCCAGAAGCGATCTGTACTTGCCTAGTCCATGTTAGAGTATTTTCAAGATACAGGCCCAAAACATGCTGAAAATCGATATTTTAGGTGACCAAAGTCAATATGTGTATGCATCTTCTGCACCCGTTTATATCCCAAATTCAACCTCAAAACACCCGAAAATTCGATATTTTTGGGTCCCAGAAGCGTTCTGTACATGCCTACTCAGTGCTAGAATGTTTTCAAAATATAGGCTCAAAACATGCTAAAAATCGATATTTTAAGTGTCCAAAGTCGATATGTGCATGCATCTTCTGTACCCGTTTTTAACTCAATTTCAGGCTCAAAACACCCGAAAATTCGATATTTTCAAAATACAGGCCCAAAACATACTGAAAATCGATCTTTTAGGTGCCCAAAAGTCGATATGTGCATGCATCTACTTTACCCGTTTATATCTCAAATTCAGGCTCCAAACACCAGAAAATTCGATATTTTGGGGTCCCAGAAGCGATCTGTACATGCCTACTCAGTGCTGGAATGTTTTCAAAATATAGGCTCAAAACATGCTAAAAATCGATATTTTAAGTGTCCAAAGTCGATATGTGCATGCATCATCAGTACCCGTTTATATCTCAATGTCAGGCTGAAAACACTTGACAATTCGATATTTTGGGGTCCCAGAAGTGATCTGTACATGCCTACTTAGTGTAAGAATATTTTCAAAATATAGGCCCAAAACATGTTAAAAATCGATATTTTAGGTGCCCAAAATCGATATCTCAAATTCAGGCCCAAAACACCCGAAAATTCGATATTTTGGGGTCCCAGAAGCGAACTGTACATGCCTACTCCGTGTTGGAGTATTTTCAAAATACAGGCCCAAAACATACTGAAAATCGATCTTTTAGGTGCCCAAAAGTCAATATGTGCATGCATCTTCTGTACCCGTTTATATCTCAAATTCAGGCTCCAAACACTCAAAAATTCGATATTTTGGGGTCCCAGAAGCGATCTGTACTTGCCTACTCCTTGTTAGAGTATTTTCAAGATACAGGCCCAAAACATGCTGAAAATCGATATTTTAGGTGACCAAAGTCAATATGTGTATGCATCTTCTGCACCCGTTTATATCTCAAATTCAGGCTCCAAACACCCAAAAATTCGATATTTTTGGGTCCCAGAAGCGATCTGTACATGCCTACTCCGTGTTAGAGTATTTTTAAAATACAGGCCCAAAACATACAGAAAATCGATATTTTAGGTGCCTAAAAGTCGATATGTGCATGCATCTTCTGTACCCGTTTATATCTCAAATTAAGGCTCAAAACACCCGAAAATTCGGTATTTTTGGGTCCTAGAAGCGATATGTACATGCCTACTCCTAGTCAGAATGTTTTCAAGATACAGACCCAAAACATGCTCAAAAACGATATTTTAGGTGCCCAAAACTCGATATGTGCTTGCATCTTCAGTACCTGTTTATATCTCAAATTCAAGCTCAAAGCACCCGAAAATTTGATATTTTTGGGTCCCAGAAGCGATCTGTACATGCCTACTCCGTGTTAGAGTATTTTCAAAATACATGCCAAAAACATGATGAAAATCGATATTTTAGGTGGCCAAAGTCAATATGTGTATGCTTCTTCTGCATCCGTTTATATCCCAAATTCAACCTCAAAACACCCGAAAATTCGATATTTGTAGGTCCTAAAAGCAATCTGTACATGCCTACTCAGTGCTAGAATGTTTTTAAAATATAGGCTCAAAACATGATAAAAATCGATATTTTAGTGTCCAAAGTCGATATGTACATGCATCTTCTGTAACCGTTTATATCTCAAATTTAGGCTCAAAACACCCGAAAATTCGATATTTTGGGGTCTCAGAAGTGACCTGTACATGTATACTTTGTGCTTGAATATTTTCATAATATAGGCCCGAAACATGCTAAAAATCGATATTTTACGTGCCCAAAATCGATATCTCAAATTCAGCCCAAAACTTCCGAAAATTCGATATTTTGGGGTCCCAGAAGCGAACTGTACATGCCTACTCCGTGTTAGAGTATTTTCAAAATCAGGCCGAAAACATACTGATAATCGATCTTTTAAGTGCCCAAAAGTCGATCTTTTGCACCCGTTTATATCTCAAATTCAGGCTCCAAACACTCAAAAATTCGATATTTTGGGGTCCCAGAAGCGATCTGTACATGCCTACTCAGATACCGGCCCAAAACATGCTGAAAGTCGATATTTTAGGTGCCCAAAGTCAATATGTGTATGCATCTTCTCCACTCGTTTATATCTCAAATTTAACCTCAAAACACCCAAAAAATTCGATATTTTTGGGTCCCTGAAGCGATCTGTACATGCCTATTCAGTACTAGAATGTTTTCAAAATATAGGCTCAAAACATGCTAAAAATCGATATTTTAGGTGCCCAAAAGTCGATATGTGCATGCATCTTCAGTACCTGTTTATATCTCAAATTCAGGCCCAAAACACCCGAAAATTCAATATTTTTGGGTCTCAGAATCGATCTATACATGCCTACTCCGTGTTAGAGTATTTTTAAAATACAGGCCCAAAACATACTGAAAATAGATCTTTTAGGTGCCCAAAAGTCGATATGTGGATGCATCTTCTGTACCCGATTATATCTCAAATTCAGGCTCCAAACACCCAAAAATTCGATATTTTTGGGTCCCAGAAGCGATCTGTACTTGCCTACTACTTTTTAGAGTATTTTCAAGATACAGGCCCAAAACATGCTGAAAATCGATATTTTAGGTGACCAAAGTCAATATGTGTATGCTTCTTCTGCACCCGTTTATATCCCAAATTCAACCTCAAAACACCCGAAAATTCGATATTTTTAGGTCCCAAAAGCAATCTGTAGATGCCTACTCAGTGCTAGAATGTTTTCAAAATATAGGCTCAAAACATGCTAAAAATCGATATTTTAGTGTCCAAAGTCGATATGTGCATGCATCTTCTGTAACCGTTTATATCTCAAATTCAGGCTCAAAACACCCGAAAATTCGATAATTTGGGGTCTCAGAAGTGATCTGTACATGCCTACTTTGTGCTTGAATATTTTCAAAATATAGGCCCAAAACATGCTAAAAATCGATATTTTAGGTGCTCAAAGTCGATATCTCAAATTCAGGCCAAAAACACCCGAAAATTCGTTATTTTTGGGTCCCAGAAGCGATCTGTACATGCCTACTCAGATACAGGCCCAAAACATGCTGAAAATCGATATTTTTTGGTGCACAAGGTCAATATGTTTATGCATTTTCTTCACTCGTTTATATCTCAAATTCAACCCCAAAACACCCGAAAATTCGATATTTTTGGGTCCCAGAAGCGATCTGTACATGCCTACTTAGTGCTAGAATGTTTTCAAAATATAGGCTCAAAACATGCTAAAAATCGATATTTTAAGTGTCCAAAGTCGATATGTGCATGCATCTTCTGTACCAGTTTATATCTCAAATTCAGGCTCAAAACACCCGAAAATTCGGTATTTTTGGGTCCTAGAAACGATCTGTACATGCCTACTCCTAGTTAGAATGTTTTCAAGATACAGACCCAAAACATACTCAAAATCGATATTTTAGATGCCCAAAAGTCGATATGTGCATGTATCTTCTGTACCCGTTTATATCTCAAAATCTGGCTCAAAACACCCGAAAATTCAATATTTTAGGGTCCCAGAAGCGATCTGTACATTCCTACTCAGATACAGGCCCAAAACATGCTGAAAATCGATATTTTAGGTGCCCAAAGTCAATATGTGTATGCATCTTCTGCACTCGTTTACATCTCAAATTCAACTTCAAAACACCCGAAAATTCGATATTTTTGGGTCCCAGAAGCGATCTGTACATGCTTAGTCAGTGCTAGAATGTTTTAAAAATATAGGCTCAAAACATGCTAAAAATCGATATTTTTTTGGTGCCCAAAAGTCGATATGTGCATGCATCTTCAGTACCTGTTTGTATCTCGAATTCAGGCTCAAAACACCCGAAAATTCGATATTTTGGGGTCCCAGAAGCGATCTGTACATGCCTACATAGTGCTAGAATATTTTCAAAATATAGGCCCAAAACATGTTAAAAATCGATATTTTAAGTGTCCAAAGTCGATATCTCAAATTCAGGCCCAAAACAGGCGAAAATTCGATATTTTGGGGTCCCAGAAGCGAACTGTACATGCCTACTCCGTGTTAGAGTATTTTTAAAATACAGGCCCAAAACATACTGAAAATCGATCTTTTAGGTGCCCAAAAGTCGATATGTGCATAAATCTTCTGTACCCGTTTATATCTCAAATTCAGGCTCCATACACCCAAAAATTCGATATTTTGGGGTCCCAGAAGCGATCTTTACATGCCTACTCAGATACAGGCCCAAAACATGCTGAAAATCGATATTTTTTGGTGCCCAAAGTCAATATGTTTATGCATTTTCTTCACTCGTTTATATCTCAAATTCAACCTCAAAACACCCGAAAATTCGATATTTTTGGGTCCCAGAAGCGATCTGTACATGCCTACTTAGTGCTAGAATGTTTTCAAAATATAGGCTCAAAACATGCTAAAAATCGATATTTTAAGTGTCCAAAGTCGATATGTGCATGCATCTTCTGTACCAGTTTATATCTCAAATTCAGGCTCAAAACACCCGAAAATTCGGTATTTTGGGGTCCTAGAAACGATCTGTACATGCCTACTCCTAGTTAGAATGTTTTCAAGATACAGACCCAAAACATGCTCAAAATCGATATTTTAGATGCCCAAAAGTCGATATGTGCATGTATCTTCTGTACCCGTTTATATCTCAAAATCTGGCTCAAAACACCCGAAAATTCAATATTTTGGGGTCCCAGAAGCGATCTGTACATTCCTACTCAGATACAGGCCCAAAACATGCTGAAAATCGATATTTTAGGTGCCCAAAGTCAATATGTGTATGCATCTTCTGCACTCGTTTACATCTCAAATTCAACTTCAAAACACCCGAAAATTCGATATTTTTGGGTCCCAGAAGCGATCTGTACATGCTTAGTCAGTGCTAGAATGTTTTAAAAATATAGGCTCAAAACATGCTAAAAATCGATATTTTTTTGGTGCCCAAAAGTCGATATGTGCATGCATCTTCAGTACCTGTTTGTATCTCGAATTCAGGCTCAAAACACCCGAAAATTCGATATTTTGGGGTCCCAGAAGCGATCTGTACATGCCTACATAGTGCTAGAATATTTTCAAAATATAGGCCCAAAACATGTTAAAAATCGATATTTTAAGTGTCCAAAGTCGATATCTCAAATTCAGGCCCAAAACAGGCGAAAATTCGATATTTTGGGGTCCCAGAAGCGAACTGTACATGCCTACTCCGTGTTAGAGTATTTTTAAAATACAGGCCCAAAACATACTGAAAATCGATCTTTTAGGTGCCCAAAAGTCGATATGTGCATAAATCTTCTGTACCCGTTTATATCTCAAATTCAGGCTCCATACACCCAAAAATTCGATATTTTGGGGTCCCAGAAGCGATCTTTACATGCCTACTCAGATACAGGCCCAAAACATGCTGAAAATCGATATTTTAGGTGCCCAAAGTCAATATGTGTATGCATCTTCTGCACTCGTTTACATCTCAAATTCAATTTCAAAACACCCGAAAATACGATATTTTGGGGTCCCAGAAGCGATCTGTACATGCCTAATTAGTGCTAGAATATTTTCAAAATATAGGCCCAAAACATGTTAAAAATCGATATTTTAGGTGCCGAAATTCGATATCTCAAATTCAGGTCCAAAATACCCGAAAATTTGATATTTTTGGGTCCCAGAAGCGATCTGTACATGCCTACTCCGTGTTAGAGTATTTTCAATATATAGGCCAAAAACATACTGAAAATCGATCTTTTAGGTGCCCAAAAGTCGATATGTGGATGCATCTTCTGTACCCGTTTACATCTTAAATTCAGGCTCCAAACACCCGAAAATTCGGTATTTTGGGGTCCCAGAAGCGATCTGTACATGCCTACTCAGTGCTAGAATGTTTTCAAAATATAGGCTCAAAACATGCTAAAAATCGATATTTTAAGTGTCCAAAGTCGATATGTGTTTGCATCTTCTGTACCCATTTATATCTCAAATTCAGGCTACAAACACCCGAAAATTCGATATTTTGGGGTCCCAGAATCGATCTGTACTTGCCTACTCCGTGTTAGAGTATTTTCAAAATACAGGCCCAAAAGATGCTGAAAATCGATATTTTAGGTGACCAAAGTCAATATGTGTATGCATCTTCTGCACCCGTTTATATTCCAAATTCAACCTCAAAACACCCGAAAATTCGATATATTTGGGTCCCAGAAGCGAACTGTACATGCCTACTCCGTGTTAGAGAATTTTCAAAATACAGGCCCAAAACATACTGAAAATCGATCTTTTAAGTGCCCAAAAGTCGATATGTGCATGCATCTACTTTACCCGTTTAAATCTCAAATTCTGGCTCCAAACACCCGAAAATTCGATATTTTGGGGTCCCAGAAGCGATCTGTACATGCCTACTCAGATGCAGGCCCAAAACATGCTGAAAATCGATATTTTAGGTGCACAAAGTCAACATGTGTATGAATCTTTTGCACTCGTTTATATCTCAAATTCAACCTCAAAACACCCGAAAATTCGATAATTTTGGGTCCCAGAATGGATATGTACATGTCTAGTCAGTGCTAGAATGTTTTTAAAATATAGGCTCAAAACATGTTAAAAATCGATATTTTAAGTGTCCAAAGTCGATATGTGCATGCATCTTCTGTACCGTTTATATCTCAAATTCAGGCCCAAAACCCCCAAAAATTCGATATTTTGGGGTCCCAGAAGCGAACTGTACATGCCTACTCTGTGTTAGAGTATTTTTAAAATACAGGCCCAAAACATACTGAAAATCGATCTTTTAGGTGCCCAAAAGTCGATATGTGCATGCATCTTCTGTAACCGTTTATATCCGAAATTCAACCTTAAAAAACCCGAAAATTCGATATTTTTGGGTCCCAGAAGCGATCCGTACATGCCTATTCAGTGCTAGAATTTTATTCAAACTATAATCTCAAAACATGCTAAAAATCGATATTTTATGTGTCCAAAGTCGATATGAGCATTCATCACATGTACCCGTTTATATTTCAAATTCAGGCTCAAAACACCCGAAAATTCGATATTTTGGGGTTCCAGAAGTGATATGTACATGCCTACTTAGTGCTAGAATATTTTCAAAATATAGGCTCAAAACATGCTAAAAATCGATATTTTAGGTGCCCAAAGTCGACATCTCAAATTCAGGCCCAAAACACCCGAAAATTCGATATTTTGGGGTCCCAGAAGCGAACTGTACATGCCTACTCCGTGTTAGAGTATTTCTAAAATACAGGCCCAAAACATACTGAAAACCGATCTTTTAGGTGCCCAAAAGTCGATATGTGCAGCCATCTTCTGTACCCGTTTATATCCCAAATTCAACCTCAAAACACCCGAAAATTCGATATTTTTGGGTCCCAGAAGCGATCTGTACATGCCTACTCAGTGCTAGAACTTTATCAAAATATATGCTCAAAACATGCTAAAAATCGTTATTTTAAGTGTCCAAAGTCGATATGTGCATGCTTTATCTGTACCCGTTTATATCTTAAATTCAGGCTCAAATAACCCGAAAATTCAATATTTTGGGGTCCCAGAAGTGATCTGTACATGCCTACTTAGTGTTAGAATATTTTCAAAATATAGGCCCAAAACATGTTAAAAATCGATATTTTAGGTGCCCAAAATCGATATCTCAAATTCATGCCCAAAACACCCGAAAATTCGATATTTTGGGGTCCCAGAAGCGAACTGTACATGCCTACTCCGTGTTAGAGTATTTTCAAAATACAGGCCCAAAACATAATGAAAATCGATCTTTCAGGTGCCCAAAAGTCAATATGTGCATGCATCTTCTGTACCCGTTTATATCTCAAATTCAGGCTCCAAACACTCAAAAATTCGATATTTTGGGGTCCCAGAAGCTATCTGTACTTGCCTACTCCTTGTTAGAGTATTTTCAAGATACAGGCCCAAAACATGCTGAAAATCGATATTTTAGGTGACCAAAGTCAATATGTGTATGCATCTTCTGCACCCGTTTATATCCAAAATTCAACCTCAAAACACCCGAAAATTCTATATTTTTGGGTCCCAGAAGCGATCTGTACATGCCTACTCAGGGCTAGAATGTTTTCAAAATATAGGCTCAAAACATGCTAACAATCGATATTTTATGTGTCCAAAGTCGATATGTGCATGCATCTTCTGTACCCATTTTTATCTCAAATTCAGGCTCAAAACACCCGAAAATTCGATATTTTGGGGTCCCAGAAGTGATCTGTACTTGCCTACTTAGTACTAGAATATTTTCATAATATAGGCCCAAAACATGCTAAAAATCGATATTTTTGGTGCCCAAAGTCGATATCTCAAATTCAGGCCCAAAACACCCGAAAATTCGATATTTTGGGGTCCCAGAAGCGAACTGTACATGCCTACTCCGTGTTAGAGTATTTTCAAAATACAGGCCAAAAACATACTGAAAATCGATCTTTTAGGTGCCCAAAAGTCGATATGTGCATGCATCTTCTGTACCCGTTTATATCTCAAATTCAGGCTCCAAACACCCAAAAATTCGATATTTTTGGGTCCCAGAAGCGATCTGTACATGCCTACTCCGTGTTAGAGTATTTTTAAAATACAGGCCAAAAACATACTGAAAATCGATCTTTTAGGTGCCCAAAAGTCGATATGTGCATGCATCTTCTGTACCCGTTTATATCTCAAATTCTGGCCCTAAACACCCGAAAATTCAATATTTTGGGGTCCCAGAAGCAATCTTTACATGCCTACTCAGTGCTAGAATATTTTCAAAATATAGGCTAAAAACATGCTAATAATCGATATTTTAGGTGCCAAAAAGTCGATATGTCAAATTATGGCCCAAAACACCCGAAAATTCGATATTTAGGGGTCCCAGAAGCTATCTGTACATGTCTACTCCGTGTTAGAGTATTTTCAAAACACAGGCCCAAAACATGCTCAAAATCGATGGTTTAGGTGCCAAAAAGTCGATATGTGCAGGCATCTTCAGTACCCGTTTATATCTCAAATTCAGGCTCAAAACACCCGAAAATTCGATATTTTGGGGTCCCAGAAGCGATCTGTACATGCCTACTCCGTGTTAGAGTATTTTCGAAATACATGCCCAAAACATGCTGAAAATCGATATTTTAGATGCCCAAAGTCAATATGTGCATGTATCTTCTGTACCCGTTTATATCTCAAATTAAGGCTCAAAACACCCGAAAATTCAATATTTTGGGGTCCCAGAAGCAATCTGTACATGCCTACTCAGTGCTAGAATATTTTCAAAATATAGGCTAAAAACATGCTAAAAATCGATATTTTAGGTGCCAAAAAGTCGATATCTCAAATTAAGGCCCAAAACACCCGAAAATTCGATATATAGGGGTGCCAGAAGCGATCGGTACATGCCTACTCAGTGCTAGAATGTTTTCAAAATATAGGCTCAAAACATGCTCAAAATCGATATTTTAGGTGCCCAAAAGTCGATAGGTGCATGCATATTCTGTACTCGTTTATATCTCAAATTCAAGCTCAAAACACCCGAAAATTCGATATTTTGGGGTCCCAGAAGCGATCTGTACATGCCTACTCAGTGCTAGAATATTTTCAAAATATAGGCTCAAAACATGCTAAAAATCGATATTTTAAGTGCGTAAAGGCGATATCTCAAATTCAGGCCCAAAACACCCGAAAATTCGATATTTTGGGGTTCCAGAAGCGATCTGTACATGCCTACTCCGTGTTAGAGTATTTTCAAAATACAGGCCCAAAACATGCTCAAATTCGATGTTTTAGGTGCCCAAAAGTCGATATGTGCATGCATCTTCAATACCCGTTTATATCTCAAATTCAGGCTCAAAACACCCGAAAATTCGATATTTTGGGGTCCCTGAAGCGATCTGTACATGCCTACTCCGAGTTAGAGTATTTTCAAAATACAGGCCCAAAACATGCTGAAAATCGATATTTTAGATGCCCAAAGTCAATATGTTCATGTATCTTCTGTACCCGTTTATATCTCAAATTCAGGCTCAAAACACCCGAAAATTCAATATTTTGGGGTCCCAGAAGCAATCTGTACATGCCTACTCAGTGCTAGAATATTTTTAAAATATAGGCTAAAAACATGCTAAAAATCGATCTTTTAGGTGCCAAAAAGTCGATATCTCAAATTCAGTCCCAAAACACCCGAAAATTCGATATTTAATGGTCCCAGAAGCGATCTGTACATGCCTACTCCGTGTTAAAGTATTTTCAAAATACAGGCCAAAAACATACTGAAAATCGATCTTTTAGGTGCCCAAAAGTCGATATGTGCATGCATCTTCTGTACCCGTTTATATCTCAAATTCTGGCCCTAAACACCCGAAAATTCAACTTTTGGGGTCCCAGAATCAATCTGTACATGCCTACTCAGTGCTAGATAATTTTCAAAATATAGGCAAAAAACATGCTAAAAATCGATATTTTAGGTGCCAAAAAGTCGATATCTCAAATTATGGCCCAAAACACCCGAAAATTCGATATTTAGGGGTCCCAGAAGCGATCTGTACATGCCTACTCCGTTTTAGAGTATTTTCAAAATACAGGCCCAAAACATGCTCAAAATCGATGTTTTAGGTGCCAAAAAGTCGATATGTGCATGCATCTTCAGTACCCGTTTATATCTCAAATTCAGGCTCAAAACACCCGAAAATTCGAAATTTTGGGGTCCCAGAAGCGATCTGTACATGCCTACTCCGTGTTAGAGTATTTTCAAAATACATGCCCAAAACATGCTGAAAATCGATATTTTAGATGCCCAAAGTCAATATGTGCATGTATCTTCTGTACCCGTTTATATCTCAAATTCAGGCTCAAAACACCCGAAAATTCAATATTTTGGGGTCCCAGAAGCGATCTGTACATGCCTACTCAGTGCTAGAATATTTTCAAAATATAGGCTAAAAACATGCTAAAAATCGATATTTTAGGTGCCAAAAAGTCGATATCTCAAATTAAGGCCCAAAACACCCGAAAATTCTATATTTTGGGGTCCCAGAAGCGATCTGTACATGCCTACTCAGTGCTAGAATGTTTTAAAAATATAGGCTCAAAACATGCTCAAAATCGATATTTTAGGTGCCCAAAAGTCGATATGTGCATGCATCTTCTGTACTCGTTTATATCTCAAATTCAAGCTCAAAACACCCGAAAATTCGATATTTTGGGGTCCCAGAAGCGATCTGTACATGCCTACTCCGTGTTAGAGTATTTTCAAAATACAGACCCAAAGCATGCTGAAAATCGATATTTTAGATGCCCAAAGTCAATATGTGCATGTATATTCTGTACCCGTTTATATCTCAAATTCAGGCTCAAAACAACCGAAAATTCAATATTTTGGGGTCCCAGAAGCAATCTGTACATGCCTACTCAGTGCTAGAATATTTTCAAAATATAGGCTAAAAACATGCTAAAAATCGATATTTTAGGTGCCAAAAAGTCGATATCTCAAATTCAGTTCCAAAACACCCGAAAATTCGATATTTAGGGGTCCCAGAAGGGATCTCTACATGCCTACTCCGTGTTAGAGTATTTTCAAAATACAGCCCAAAAACATACTGAAAATCGATCTTTTAGGTGCCCAAAAGTCGATATGTGCATGCATCTTCTGTACCCGTTTATATCTCAAATTCTGACCTTAAACACCCGAAAATTCGATATTTTGGGGTCCCAGAAGCGATCTGTACATGCCTACTCCGTGTTAGAGTATTTTCAAAATTCAGGCCCAAAACATGCTGAAAATCGATATTTTTGGTGGCCAATGTCAATATGTGTATGCATCTTCTATTCTCGTTTATATCTCAAATTCAGGCTCTAAACACCCGAAAATTCGATATTTTGGGGTCCCAGAAGCGATCTGTACATGGCTACTCAGTGCTAGAATGTTTTCAAAATATAGGCTCAAAACATGCTCAAAATAGATATTTTAGGTGCCCAAAAGTCGATATGTGCATGCATCTTCTGTACTCGTTTATATCTCAAATTCAGGCTCAAAACACCCTAAAATTCGATATTTTGGGGTCCAGAAGCGATCTGTGCATGCCTACTCAGTGCTAAAATATTTTCAAAATATAGGCTCAAAACATGCTAAAAATCGATATTTTAGGTGCGTAAAGGCGATATCTCAAATTCAGGCCCAAAATACCCGAAAATTCGATATTATAGGGTCCCAGAAGCGATCTGTACATGCCTACTCCATGTTAGAGTATTTACAAAATACAGGCCCAAAATTTGCTCAAAATCGATGTTTTAGGTTCCAAAAAGTCAATATGTGCATGCATCTTCAGTACCCGTTTATATCTCAAATTCAGGCTCAAAACACCCGAAAACTCGATATTTTTGGGTCCCAAAAGCCATCTGTACATGCCTACTCACTGTTAGAGTATTTTCAAAATACAGGCCCAAAACATGCTGAAAATCGATATTTTAGATGCCCAAAGTCAATATGTGCATGTATCTTCTGTACCCGTTTATATCTCAAATTAAGGCTCAAAACACCCGAAAATTCAATATTTTGGGGTCCCAGAAGCAATCTGTACATGCCTACTCAGTGCTAGAATATTTTCAAAATATAGGCTAAAAATATGCTAAAAATCGATATTTTAGGTGCCAAAAAGTCGATATCTCAAATTAAGGCCCAAAACACCCGAAAATTCGATATTTAGGGGTCCCAGAAGCTATCTGTACATGCCTACTCCGTGTTAGAGTATTTTCAAAATACAGGTCAAAAACATACTGAAAATCGATGTTTTAAGTGCCAAAAAGTCGATATGTGTATACATCTTCTCTACCCGTTTATATCTCAAATTCTGGCCCTAAATACCCGAAAATTCGATATTTTGGGGTCCCAGAAGCGATCTGTACATGCCTACTCTGTGTTAGAGTATTTTTAAAATTCAGGCCCAAAACATGCTTAAAATCGATGTTTTAGGTGCCAAAAAGTCGATATGTGCATGCATCTTCAGTACCCGTTTATATCTCAAATTCAGGCTCAAAACACCCGAAAATTCGATATTATGGGGTCCCAGAAGCAATCTGTACATGCCTACTCCGTGTTAGAGTATTTTCAAAATACAGGCTTAAAACATGCTGAAAATCGATAATTTAGATGCCCAAAGTCAATATGTGCATGTATCACCTGTACCCGTTTTTATATCTCAAATTTAGGCTCAAAACACCCGAAAATTCAATATTTAGGGGTCCCAAAAGCAATCTGTACATGCCTACTCAGTGCTAGAATATTTTCAAAATATAGGCTAAAAACATGCTAAAAATCGATATTTTAGGTGCCTAAAAGTCGATATCTCAAATTCAGTCCCAAAACACCCGAAAATTCGATATTTAGGGGTCCCAGAAGCGATCTGTACATGCCTACTCCGTGTTAAAGTATTTTCAAAATACAGGCCAAAAACATATTGAAAATCGAACTTTTAGGTGCCCAAAAGTCGATATGTGCATGCATCTTCTGTATCCGTTTATATCTCAAATTCTGGCCCTAAACACCCGAAAATTCAATATTTTGGGGTCCCAGAAGCAATCTGTTAATGCCTACTCAGTGCTAGAATATTTTCAAAATATAGGCTAAAAACATGCTAAAAATCGATATTTTAGGTGCCAAAAAGTCGATATGTCAAATTATGGCCCAAAACACCCGAAAATTCGATATTTAGGGGTCCCAGAAGCGATCTGTACATGTCTACTCCGTGTTAGAGTATTTTCAAAATACAGGCCCAAAACATGCTTAAAATCGATGTTTTAGGTGCCAAAAAGTCGATATGTGCATGCATCTTCAGTACCCGTTTATATCTCAAATTCAGGCTCAAAACACCCGAAAATTCGATATTTTGGGGTCCCAGAAGCGATCTGTACATGCCTACTCCGTGTTAGAGTATTTTCAAAATACATGCCCAAACATGCTGAAAATCGATATTTTTGGTGCCCAAAGTCAATATGTGTATGCATCTTCTATACTCGTTTATATCTTAAATTCAGGCTCAAAACACCCGAAAATTCGATATTTTGGGGTCCCAGAAGCAATCTGTACATTTCTACTCCGTGTTAGAGTATTTTCAAAATACAGGCCCAAAACATACTGAAAATTGATCTTTTAGGTGCCCAAAAGTCAATATGTGCATGAATCTTCTGTACCCGTTTATATCCCAAATTCAACCTCAAAACACCCGAAAATTCGATATTTTTGGGTCCCAGAAGCGATCTGTACATGCCTATTTAGTGCTAGAATATTTTCAAAATATAGGCCAAAAACATACTGAAAATCGATTTTTTAGGTGCCCAAAAGTCGATATGTGCATGAATCTTCTGTACCCATTTATATCTCAAAATCAGGCTCCAAACACCCGAAAATTCAATATTTTGGGGTCCCAGAAGCGATCTGTACATGCCTACTCAGATGCAGGCCCAAAACATGCTGAAAATCGATAATTTAGGTGTTCAAAGTCAACATGTGTATGCATCTTCTGCACTCGTTTATATCTCAAATTCAACCTCAAAACACCCGAAAATTCGATAATTTTGGGTCCCAGAAGCGATCTGTACATTTCTAGTCAGTGCTAGAATGTTTTCAAAATATAGACTCAAAACAAGCTAAAAATCGATATTTTAGGTGCCCAAAGTCAATATGTGCATGCATCTTCTGTACCCGTTTATATCTCAAATTCAGGCTCAAAACACCCACAAATTCGGTATTTTTGGGTCCTCGAAGCGATCTGTACATCCCTACTCCTAGTTAGAATGTTTTCAAGATACAGACCCAAAACATGCTCAAAATCGATATTTTAGGTGCCCAAAGTCGATATATCAAATTCAGGCCCAAAACAACCAAAAATTCGATATTTTGGGGTCCCAGAAGCGATCTGTACATGCCTACTCCGTGTTAGAGTACTTTCAATATACAGGCCCAAAACATACTGAAAAACGATATTTTAGGTGCCCAAAAGTCGATATGTGCATGCATCTTCTGTACCCGTTTATATCCCAAATTCTACCTCAAAACACCCGAAAATTCGATATTTTTGGGTCGCAGAAGCGATCTGTACATGCCTACTGAGTTCTTGAATTTCTACAAAATAAAGGCTCAGAATATGCTAAAATCGATATTTTAAGTGTCCAAAGTCGATATGTGCATGCATCATCTGTACCCGTTTATATCTCAAATTCAGGCTCAAAACACCCGAAAATTCGATATTTTTGGGTCCCAGAAGCGATCTGTACATGCCT
Source organism: Petrolisthes cinctipes (assembly GCA_033782935.1). NCBI lineage: Eukaryota > Metazoa > Arthropoda > Malacostraca > Decapoda > Porcellanidae > Petrolisthes > Petrolisthes cinctipes. The sequence continues at coordinate 1,977,534 of JAWQEG010002021.1, read as the reverse complement.
ACTCCTTGTTAGAGTATTTTCAAAATACAGGCCCAAAACATATTGAAAATCGATCTTTTAGGTGCCCAAAAGTCGATATGTGCATGCATCATTTGTACCCGTTTATATCTCAAATTCAGGCTCAAAACATCAGAAAATTCGATATTTTGGGGTCCCAGAAGCGATCTGTACATGCCTACTCAGTGCTAGAATATTTTCAAAATATAGGCCCAAAACATGCTAAAAATCGATATTTTAGGTGCACAAAGTAGATATATCAAATTCAGGCCCAAAGCACCCGAAAATTCGATATTTAGGGGGTCCCAGAAGCGAACTGTACATGCCTACTCCGTGTTAGAGTATTTTCAAAATACAGGCCCAAAACATACTGAAAATCGATATTTTAGGTACCCAAAAGTCGATATGTGCATGCATCTTCTGTACCCGTTTATATCCCAAATTCAACCTCAAAACACCCGAAAATTCGATATTTTTGGGTCCTAGAAGCGATCTGTACATGCCTACTGAGTGCTAGAATTTTTTCAAAATATAGGTTTAAAACATGCTAAAATCGATATTTTAAGTGTCCAAAGTCGATATGTGCATGCATCATCTGTACCCGTTTATATCTCAAATTCAGGCTCAAAACACCCGAAAATTCGATATTTTGGGGTCCCAGAAGCGATCTGTACATGCCTACTCAGTGCTAGAATATTTTCAAAATATAGGCCCAAAACATGCAAAAAGTCGATATTTTAGGTGCCCAAAGTCGATATCTCAAATTCAGGCCCAAAACACCCAAAAATTCGATATTTTGGGGTCCCAGAAGCGATCTGTACATGCCTACTCCGTGTTAGAGTATTTTCAAAATACTGGCCCAAAATATACTGAAAATCGATCTTTTAGGTGCCCAAAAGTCGATATGTGGATGCATCTTCTGTACCCGTTTATATCTCAAATTCAGGCTGAAAACACCCGAAAATTCGGTATTTTTGGGTCCTAGAAGCGATCTGTACATCCCTACTCCTAGTTAGAATGTTTTCAAGATATAAGCTCAAAACATGCAAAATATCGATATTTTAAGTGTCCAAAGTCGATATGTTCATGCATCTTCTGTACCCGTTTATACCTCAAATTCAGGCTCAAAACACCCGAAAATTCGATATTTTGGGGTCCCAGAAGCGATCTGTACATGCCTACTCCGTGTTAGAGTATTTTCAATATACAGGCCCAAAACATACTGAAAATTGATCTCTTAGGTGCCCAAAAATCGATATGTGGATGCATCTTCTGTACCCGTTTATATCTCAAATTCCGGCTCAAAACACCCGAAAATTCGATATTTTGGGGTCCCAGAAGCGATTTGTACTTGCGTACTCCTAGTTAGAGTATTTTCAAAATACAGGCCCTAAACATGCTAAAAATCGATATTTTAGGTGCCCAAAGTTAAGATGTGAATGAATCTTCTGTACCCGTTTATATCTCAAATACAGGCTCAAAACCCCCGAAAATTCGGTATTTTTGGGTCCCAGAAGCGATATGTACATCCCTACTCCTATTTAGAATGTTTTCAAGATACAGACCCAAAACATGCTCAAAATCGATATTTTAGGTGCCCAAAAGTCGATATGTGCATGCATCTTCTGTACCCGTTTATATCTCAAATTCAGGCTGAAAACACCCGAAAATTCGAAATTTTTGGGTCCCAGAAGCGATCTGTACATGCCTACTTAGTGCTAGAACATTTTCAAAATATAGGCCCAAAACATGCTAAAAATCGATATTTTAGGTGCCCAAAGTCGATATCTCAAATTCAGGCCCAAAACACCCGAAAAATCGATATTTTGAGGTCCCAGAAGCGAACTGTACATGCCTACTCCGTGTTAGAGTATTTTCAAAATACAGGCCCAGAACATACTGAAAATCGATATTTTAGGTGACGAAAAGTCGATATGTGCATGCATCTTCTGTAACCGTTTATATCCCAAATTCAGGCTCAAAACACCCGAAAATTCGATATTTTGGGGTCCCAGAAGCGAACTGTACATGAATACTCCGTGTTAGAGTATTTTCAAAATACAGGCCCAAAACATACTGAAAATCGATATTTTAGGTGCCCAAAAGTCGATATGTGCATGCATCTTCTGTAACCGTTTATATCCCAAATTCAACCTCAAAACACCCGATAATTCGATATTTTTGGGTCCCTGAAGCTATCTGTACATGCCTACTGAGTGCTAGAATTTTTTCAAAATATAGGCTCAAAACATGCTAAAATCGATATTTTAATTGTCCAAAGTCGATATGTGCATGCATCATCTGTACCCGTTTATATCTCAAATTCAGTCTTAAAACACCCGAAAATTCGATATTTTGGGGTCCCAGAAGCGATCTGTACATGCCTACTCAGTGCTAGAATATTTTCAAAATATAGGCCTAAAACATGCTAAAAATCGATATTTTAGGTGCCCAAAGTCGATATCTCAAATTCAGGCCCAAAACACCCGAAAATTCGATATTTTGGGGTCCCAGAAGCGAACTGTACATGCCTACTCCGTGTTAGAGCATTTTCAAAACACAGGCCCAAAACATACTGAAAATCGATCTTTTAGGTGCCCAAAAGTCGATATGTGAATGCTTCTTCTGTACCCGTTTATATGACAAAGTCATGCTCCAAACACCCGAAAACTAGATAATTTTGGGTCCCAGAAGCGATCTGTACATGTTTAGTCAGTGCTAGAATGTTTTCAAAATATTGGCTCAAAAAATGCTAAAAATCGATATCTTAAGTGTCCAAAGTCGATATGTGCATGCATCTTCTGTACCCGTTTATATCTCAAATTCAGGCTCAAAACACCCGAAAATTCGATAATTTTGGGTCTCAGAAGCGATCTGTACATGCCTACTTAGTGCTAGAATATTTTCAAAATATAGGCCCAAAACATGCTAAAAATCGATATTTTAGGTGCCCAAAGTCGATATCTCAAATTCAGGCCCAAAACACCCGAAAATTCGATATTTTTGGGTCCCAGAAGCGAACTGTACATGCCTACTCCGTGTTAGAGTGTTTTCAAAATACAGGCCCAAAACATACTGAAAATCGATATTTTAGGTGCCCAAAAGTCGATATGTGCATGCATCTTCCGTACCCGTTTATATCCCAAATTCAACCTCAAAACACCCGAAAATTCTATATTTTTGGGTCCCAGAAGCGATCTGTTCATGCCTACTGAGTGCTAGAATTTTTTCAGAATATAGGCTCAAAACATGCTAAAATCGATATTTTAAGTGTCCAAAGTCGATATGTGCATGCATTATTTGTACCCGTTTATATCTCAAATTCAGGCTCAAAACACCCGAAAATTCGATATTTTGGGGTCCCAGAAGCGATCTGTACATGCCTACTCAGTGCTAGAATATTTTCAAAATATAGGCCCAAAACATGCTAAAAATCGATATTTTAGGTGCCCAAAGTCGATATCTCAAATTCAGGCCCAAAACAATCGAAAATTCGATATTTTGGGGTCCCAGTAGCGAACTGTACATGCATACTCCGTGTTAGAGTATTTTCAAAACACAGGCCCAAAACATGCTGAAAATCGATTTGTTAGGTGCCCAAAAGTCGATATGTGCATGCATCTTCTGTTCCAGTTTATATCCCAAATTCAACCTCAAAACACCCGAAAATTCGATATTTTTGGGTCCCAGAAGCAATCTGTACATTAATACTCAGTGCTAGAATTTTTTCAAAATATAAGCTCAAAACATGCTAAAAATCGATATTTTAAGTGTCCAAAGTCGATATGTTCATGCATCATCTGTTCCAGTTTATATCCCAAATTCAGGCTCAAAACACCCGAAAATTCGATATTTTGCGGTCCCAGAAGCGATCTGTACATGCCTACTCAGTGCTATAATATTTTCAAAATATAGGCCCAAAACATGCTAAAAATCGATATTTTAGGTGCCCAAAGTCGATATCTCAAATTCAGGCCCAAAACAATCGAAAATTCGATATTTTGGGGTCCCAGAAGCGAACTGTACATGCATACTCCGTGTTAGAGTATTTTCAAAATACAGCCCCAAAACATACTGAAAATCGATCTTTTAGGTGCCCAAAAGTCGATATGTGCATGCATCTTCTGTTCCAGTTTATATCCCAAATTCAACTTCAAAACACCCGAAAATTCGATATTTTGGGGTCCCAGAAGCGATCTGTACATGCCTACTTAGTGCTAGAATATTTTCAAAATATAGGCCCAAAACAAACTGAAAATCGATCTTTTTGGTGCCCAAAAGTCGATATGTGCATGCATCTTCTGTACCCGTTTATACCTCAAATTCAGGCTCAAAACACCCGAAAATTCGATATTTTGGGGTCCCAGAAGCGATCTGTACATGCCTACTCCGTGTTAGAGTATTTTCAATATACAGTCCCAAAACATACTGAAAATTGATCTCTTAGGTGCCCAAAAATCGATATGTGGATGCATCTTCTGTACCCGTTTATATCTCAAATTCAGGCTCAAAACACCCGAAAATTCGATATTTTGGGGTCCCAGAAGCGATTTGTACTTGCGTACTCCTAGTTAGAGTATTTTCAAAATACAGGCCCAAAACATGCTAAAAATCGATATTTTAGGTGCCCAAAGTTAAGATGTGAATGAATCTTCTGTACCCGTTTATATCTCAAATTCAGGCTCAAAACCCCCGAAAATTCGGTATTTTTGGGTCCCAGAAGCGATATGTACATCCCTACTCCTATTTAGAATGTTTTCAAGATACAGACCCAAAACATGCTCAGAATCGATATTTTAGGTGCCCAAAAGTCGATATGTGCATGCATCTTCTGTACCCGTTTATATCTCAAATTCAGGCTGAAAACACCCGAAAATTCGAAATTTTTGGGTCCCACAAGCGATCTGTACATGCCTACTTAGTGCTAGAACATTTTCAAAATATAGGCCCAAAACATGCTAAAAATCGATATTTTAGGTGCCCAAAGTCGATATCTCAAATTCAGGCCCAAAACACCCGACAAATCGATATTTTGGGGTCCCAGAAGTGAACTGTACATGCCTACTCCGTGTTAGAGTATTTTCAAAATACAGGCCCAGAACATACTGAAAATCGATATTTTAGGTGACGAAAAGTCAATATGTGCATGCATCTTCTGTACCCGTTTATATCCCAAATTCAACCTCAAAACACCCGAAAACTCGATATTTTGGGGTCCCAGAAGCGATCTGTAAATGCCTACTGAGTGCTAAATTTTTTTCAAAATATAGGCTCAAAACATGCTAAAAATCGATAATTTAGGTGCCCAAAGTCGATATCTCAAATTCAGGCCCAAAACACCCGAAAATTCGATATTTTGAGGTCCCAGAAGCGAACTGTACATTTCTACTCCGTGTTAGAGTATTTTCAAAATACAGGCCCAAAACATAGTGAAAATCGATCTTTTAGGTGCCCAAAAGTCAATATGTGCATGCATCTTCGGTACCCGTTTATATCCCAAATTCAACCTCAAAACACCCGAAAATTCGATATTTTTGGTTCCCAGAAGCGATCTGTACATGCCTACTTAGTGCTAGAATGTTTTTAAAATATAGGCTCAAAACATTCTACAAATCGATATTTTAAGTGTCCAAAGTCGATATGTGATGCCATGCATCATCTGTACCCGTTTATATCTCAAATTCAAACTCAAAACACCCGAAAATTCGATATTTTGGGGTCCCAGTAGTGATCTGTACATGCCTACTTAGTGCTAGAATATTTTCAAAATATAGGCCCAAAACATACTGAAAATCGATCTTTTAGGTGCCCAAAAGTCGATATGTGCATGCATCTTCTGTACCCGTTTATATCTCAAATTCAGGCTCAAAACACCCGAAAATTCGATATTTTGGGGTCCCAGAAGCGAACTGTACATGAATACTCCGTGTTAGAGTATTTTCAAAATACATGCCCAAAACATACTGAAAATCGATATTTTAGGTGCCCAAAAGTCGATATGTGCATGCATCTTCTGTAACCGTTTATATCCCAAATTCAACCTCAAAACACCCGATAATTCGATATTTTTGGGTCCCTGAAGCTATCTGTACATGCCAACTGAGTGCTAGAATTTTTTCAAAATATAGGCTCAAAACATGCTAAAATCGATATTTTAATTGTCCAAAGTCGATATGTGCATGCATCATCTGTACCCGTTTATATCTCAAATTCAGGCTTAAAACACCCGAAAATTCGATATTTTGGGGTCCCAGAAGCGATCTGTACATGCCTACTCAGTGCTAGAATATTTTCAAAATATAGGCCTAAAACATGCTAAAAATCGATATTTTAGGTGCCCAAAGTCGATATCTCAAATTCAGGCCCAAAACACCCGAAAATTCGATATTTTGGGGTCCCAGAAGCGAACTGTACATGCCTACTCCGTGTTAGAGCATTTTCAAAACACAGGCCCAAAACATACTGAAAATCGATCTTTTAGGTGCCCAAAAGTCGATATGTGAATGCTTCTTCTGTACCCGTTTATATGACAAATTCATGCTCCAAACTCCCGAAAACTAGATAATTTTGGGTCCCAGAAGCGATCTGTACATGTTTAGTCAGTGCTAGAATGTTTTCAAAATATTGGCTCAAAAAATGCTAAAAATCGATATCTTAAGTGTCCAAAGTCGATATGTGCATGCATCTTCTGTACCCGTTTATATCTCAAATTCAGGCTCAAAACACCTGAAAATTCGATAATTTTGGGTCTCAGAAGCGATCTGTACAAGCATACTCCTAGTTAAAGTATTTTCAAAATACAGGCCCAAAACATGCTGAAAATCGATATTTTAGGTGCCCAAAGTCAATATGTGCATGCATCTTCTGTACCCGTTTATATCTCAAATTCAGGCTTAAAACACCCGAAAATTCGGTATTTTTGGGTCCTAGAAGCGATCTGTACATCCCTACTCCTAGTTAGAATGTTTTCAAGATACAGACCCAAAACATGATAAAAATCGATATTTTAGGTGCCCAAAAGTCGATATGTGCATGCATCTTCTGTACCCGTTTATATCTCAAATTCAGACTCCAAACACCCGAAAATTCGATATTTTGGGGTCCCAGAAGCGATTTGTACTTGCGTACTCCTAGTTAGAGTATTTTCAAAGTACAGGCCCAAAACATGCTGAAAATCGATCTTTTAGGTGCCCAAAAGTCGATATGTGGATGAATCTTCTGTACCCGTTTATATCTCAAATTCAGGCTCAAAACACCCGAAAATTCGATATTTTGGGGTCCCAGAAGCGATTTGTACTTGCGTACTCCTAGTTAGAGTATTTTCAAAGTACAGGCCCAAAACATGCTAAAAATCGATATTTTAGGTGCCCAAAGTTAAGATGTGAATGAATCTTCTGTACCCGTTTATATCTCAAATTCAGGCTCAAAACCCCCGAAAATTCGGTATTTTTGGGTCCCAGAAGCGATATGTACATCCCTACTCCTATTTAGAATGTTTTCAAGATACAGACCCAAAACATGCTCAAAATCGATATTTTAGGTGCCCAAAAGTCGATATGTGCATGCATCTTCTGTACCCGTTTATATCTCAAATTCATGCTTAAAACACCCGAAAATTCGATATTTTGGGGTCCCAGAAGCGATCTGTACATGCCTACTCAGTGCTGGAACATTTTCAAAATATAGGCCCAAAACATGCTAAAAATCGATATTTTAGGAGCCCAAAGTCGATATCTCAAATTCAGGCCCAAAACACCCGAAAATTCGATATTTTGGAGTCCCAGAAGCGATCTGTACATGCCTACTACGTGTTAGAGTGTTTTTAAAATACAGGCTCAAAACATACTGAAATTCGATATTTTAGGTGCCCAAAAGTCGGTATGTGCATGCATCTTCTGTACGAGTTTATATCCCAAATTTAACCTCAAAATCCCCGAAAAATCTATATTTTTGGGTCCCAGAAGCGATCTGTACATGCCTACTGAGTGCTAGAATTTTTTCAGAATATAGGTTCAAAACATGCTAAAATTGATATTTTAAGTGTCCAAAGTCGATATGTGCATGATGCACCCGTTTATATCCCAAATTCAACCTCAAAACACCCGAAAATTCTATTTTTTTGGGTCCCAGAAGCGATCTGTACATGCCTACTGAGTGCTAGAATTTTTTCAGAATATAGGCTCAAAACATGCTAAAATAGATATTTTAAGTGTCCAAAGTCGATATGTGCATGCATTATTTGTACCCGTTTATATCTCAAATTCAGGCTCAAAACACCCGAAAATTCGATATTTTGGGGTCCCAGAAGCGATCTGTACATGCCTACTCAGTGCTAGAATATCTTCAAAATATAGGCCCAAAACATGCTAAAAATCGATATTTTAGGTGCCCAAAGTCGATATCTCAAATTCAGGCCCAAAACACTCGAAAATTCGATATTTTGGGGTCCCAGAAGCGAACTGTACATGCATACTCCGTGTTAGAGTATTTTCAAAATACAGGCCCAAAACATACTGAAAATCGATCTTTTAGGTGCCCAAAAGTCGATATGTGCATGCATCTACTGTACCCGTTAATATCCCAAATTCAACCTCAAAACACCCGAAAATTCGATATTTTTGGGTCCCAGAAGCGATCTGTACATGAATACTCTGTCCTAGAATTTTCTCAAAATATAAGCTCAAAACATGCTAAAAATCGATATTTTAAGTGTCCAAAGTCGATATGTGCATGCATCATCTGTACCCGTTTATGTCTCAAATTCAACCTCAAAACACCCGAAAATTCGATATTTTGGGGTCCCAGAAGTGATTTGTACATGCCTACTTAGTGCTAGAATATTTTCAAAATATAGGCCCAAAACATACTGAAAATCGATCTTTTTGGTGCCCAAAAGTCGATATGTGCATGCATCTTCTGTACCCGTTTATATCTCAAATTCAGGCTCAAAACACCCGAAAATTCGATATTTTTAGGTCCCAGAAGCGATCTGTACATGCCTACTCCGTGTTAGAGTATTTTAAATATACAGGCCCAAAACATACTGAAAATCGATATTTTAGGTGCCCAAAAGTCGATATGTGGATGCATCTTCTGAACCCGTTTATATCTCAAATTCAGGCCCAAAACACCCGAAAATTCGATATTTTTGGGTCCCAGAAGCGATCTGTACATGCCTAATCCGTGTTAGAGTATTTTCAAAATACGGGCCCAAAACATACTGAAAATCGATGTTTTAGGTGCCCAAAAGTCGATATATGCATGCATCTTCTGTACCCGTTTATATCCCAAATTCAACCTCAAAACACCCGAAAATTCTATATTTTTGGGTCCCAGAAGCGATCTGTACATGCCTACTCCTAGTTAGAGTATTTTCAAAATACAGTCCCAAAACATGCTGAAAATCGATATTATAGGTGCCCAAAGTCAATATGTGCATGCATCTACTCTACTCGTTTATATCTCAAATTCAGGCTGAAAACGCCCGAAAATTCGGTATTTTTGGGTCCTAGAAGCGATCTGTACATCCCTACTCCTAGTTAGAATGTTTTCAAGATACAGACCCAAAACATGCTCAAAATCGATATTTTAGGTGCCCAAAAGTCGATATGTGCTTGCATCTTCTGTACCCGTTTATATCTCAAATTCAGGCTCAAAACACCCAAAAATTCGATATTTTGGGGTCCCAGAAGCGATCTGTACATGCCTACTTAGTGCTAGAATATTTTCAAAATATAGGCCCAAAACATGCTAAAAATCGATATTTTAGGTGCCCAAAGTCGATATCTCAAATTCAGGCCCAAAACACCCGAAAATTCGATATTTTTGGGTCCCAGAAGCGAAATGTACATGCCTACTCCGTGTTAGAGTGTTTTGAAAATACAGGCCCAAAACATACTGAAATTCGATATTTTAGGTGCCCAAAAGTCGATATGTGCATGCATCTTCAGTACCCGTTCATATCCCAATTTCAACCTCAAAACACCCGAAAATTCGATATTTTTGGGTCCCAGAAGCGATCTGTACATGAATACTCAGTGCTAGAATTTTTTCAAAATATAAGCTCAAAACATGCTAAAAATCGATATTTTAAGTGTCCAAAGTCGATATGTGCATGCATCATCTGTACAAGTTTATATCTCAAATTCAACCTCAAAACACCCGAAAATTCGATATTTTGGGGTCCTAGAAGTGATCTGTACATGCCTACTTAGTGCTAGAATATTTTCAAAATATAGGCCCAAAACATACTGAAAATCGATCTTTTTGGTGCCCAAAAGTCGATATGTGCATGCATCTTCTGTACCGGTTTATATCTCAAATTCAACCTCAAAACACCCGAAAATTCGATATTTTTGGGTCCCAGAAGCGATCTGTACATGAATACTCAGTGCTAGAATATTTTTAAAATATAGGCCCAAAACATGCTAAAAATCGATATTTTAGGTGCCCAAAGTCGATATCTCAAATTCAGGCCCAAAACACTCGAAAATTCGATATTTTGGGGTCCCAGAAGCGATCTGTACTTGCCTACTCCGTGTTATAGTATTTTCAAAATACATGCACGAAACAAGCTGAAAATCGATATTTTAGGTGACCAAAGTCGATATGTGTATGCATCTTCTGTACCCGTTTATATCCCAAATTCAACCTCAAAACACCCGAAAATTCGATATTTTTGGGTCCCAGAAGCGATCTGTACATGCCTACTGAGTGCTAGAATTTTTTCAGAATATAGTCTCAAAACATGCTAAAATCGATATTTTAAGTGTCCAAAGTCGATATGTGCATGCATTATTTGTACCCGTTTATATCTCAAATTCAGGCTCAAAACACCCGAAAATTCGATATTTTGGGGTCCCAGAAGCGATCTGTACATGCCTACTCAGTGCTAGAATATTTTCAAAATATAGGCCCAAAACATGCTAAAAATCGATATTTTAGGTGCCCAAAGTCGATATCTCAAATTCAGGCCCAAAACACTCGAAAATTCGATATTTTGGGGTCCCAGAAGCGAACTGTACATGCATACTCCGTGTTAGAGTATTTTCAAAATACAGGCCCAAAACATACTGAAAATCGATCTTTTAGGTGCCAAAAAGTCGATATGTGCATGCATCTTCTGTACCCGTTTATATCCCAAATTCAACCTCAAAACACCCGAAAATTCGATATTTTTGGGTCCCAGAAGCGATCTGTACATGAATACTCAGTGCTAGAATATTTTCAAAATATAGGCCCAAAACATACTGAAAATCGATCTTTTAGGTGCCCAAAAGTCGATATGTGCATGCATCATCTGTACCCGTATATATCTCAAATTCAGGCTCAAAACACCCGAAAATTCGATATTTTTGGGTCCCAGAAGCGATTTGTACTTGCGTACTCCTAGTTAGAGTATTTTCAAAGTACAGGCCCAAAACATGCTGAAAATCGATATTTTAGGTGCCCAAAGTTAATATGTGCATGCATCTTCTGTACCCGTTTATATCTCAAATTCAACCTCAAAACACCCGAAAATTCGTTATTTTTGGGTCCCAGAAGCGATCTGTACATCCCTACTCCTAGTTAGAATGTTTTCAAGATACAGACCCAAAACATGCTCAAAATCGATATTTTAGGTTCCCAAAAGTCGATATGTGCATGCATCTTCTGTACCCGTTTATATCTCAAATTCAGGCTCAAAACACCCGAAAATTCGATATTTTGGGGTCCCAGAAGCGATCTGTACATGCCTACTTAGTGCGAGAATATTTTCAAAATATAGACCCAAAACATGCTAAAAATCGATATTTTAGGTGCCCAAAGTCGATATCTCAAAATCTGGCCCAAAACTCCCGAAAATTCGATATTTTTGGGTCCCAGAAGCGAACTGTAAATGCCTACTCCGTGTTAGAGTATTTTCAAAATACAGGCCCAAAACATACTGAAAATCGATCTTTTAGGTGCCCAAAAGTCGATATATGCATGCATCTTCTGTACCCGTTTATATCCCAAATGCAACCTCAAAACACCCGAAAATTCGATATTTTGGGGTCCCAGAAGCGATCTGTACATGCCTACTCAGTGCTAGAATATTTTCAAAATATAGGCCCAAAACATGCTAAAAATCGATATTTTAGGTGCCCAAAGTCGATATCTCAAATTCAGGCCCAAAATACTCGAAAATTCGATATTTTGGGGTCCCAGAAGCGAACTGTACATGCATACTCCGTGTTAGAGTATTTTCAAAATACAGGCCCATAACATACTGAAAATCGATCTTTTAGGTGCCCAAAAGTCGATATGTGCATGCATCTTCTGTACCCGTTTATATCCCAAATTCAACTTCAAAACACCTGAAAATTCGATATTTTTGGGTCCCAGAAGCGATCTGTACATGAATACTCAGTGCTAGAATTTTTTCAAAATATTAGCTCAAAACATGCTAAAAATCGATATTTTATGTGTCCAAAGTCGATATGTGCATGCATCATCTGTACCCGTTTATGTCTCAAATTCAACCTCAAAACACCCGAAAATTCGATATTTTTGGGTCCCAGAAGTGATCTGTACATGCCTACTTAGTGCTAGAATATTTTCAAAATATAGGCCCAAAACATACTTAAAATCGATCTTTTTGGTGACCAAAAGTCGATATGTGCATGCATCCTCTGTACCAGTTTATATCTCAAATTCAGGCTCAAAACACCCGAAAATTCGATATTTTGGGGTCCCAGAAGCGATCTGTACATGCCTACTCTGTGTTAGAGTATTTTCAATATACAGGCCCAAAACATACTGAAAATCGATCTTTTAGGTGCCCAAAAGTCGATATGTGCATGCATCTTCTGTACCCGTTTATATCTCAAATTCAGGCTCAAAACACCCGAAAATTCGATATTTTGGGGTTCCAGAAGCGATTTGTACTTGCGTACTCCTAGTTAGAGTATTTTCAAAATACAGGCCCAAAACATGCTGAAAATCGATATTTTAGGCGCCCAAAGTTAATATGTGCATGCATCTTCTGTACCCGTTTATATCTCAAATTTAAGCTCAAAACACCCGAAAATTCGGTATTTTTAGGTCCCAGAAGCGATCTGTACATCCCTAGTCCTAGTTAGAATGTTTTCAAGATACAGACCCAAAACATGCTCAAAATCGATATTTTAGGTGACCAAAGTCGATATGTGTATGCATCTTCTGTACCCGTTTATATCCCAAATTCAACCTCAAAACACCCGAAAATTCTATATTTTTGGGTCCCAGAAGCGATCTGTACATGCCTACTGAGTGCTAGAATTTTTTCAGAATATAGTCTCAAAACATGCTAAAATCGATATTTTAAGTGTCCAAAGTCGATATGTGCATGCATTATTTGTACCCGTTTATATCTCAAATTCAGGCTCAAAACACCCGAAAATTCGATATTTTGGGGTCCCAGAAGCGATCTGTACATGCCTACTCAGTGCTAGAATATTTTCAAAATATAGGCCCAAAACATGCTAAAAATCGATATTTTAGGTGCCCAAAGTCGATATCTCAAATTCAGGCCCAAAACACTCGAAAATTCGATATTTTGGGGTCCCAGAAGCGAACTGTACATGCATACTCCGTGTTAGAGTATTTTCAAAATACAGGCCCAAAACATACTGAAAATCGATCTTTTAGGTGCCCAAAAGTCGATATGTGCATGCATCTTCTGTACCCGTTTATATCCCAAATTCAACCTCAAAACACCCGAAAATTCTATATTTTTGGGTCCCAGAAGCGATCTGTACATGAATACTCAGTGCTAGAATATTTTCAAAATATAGGCCCAAAACATACTGAAAATCGATCTTTTAGGTGCCCAAAAGTCGATATGTGCATGCATCATCTGTACCCGTATATATCTCAAATTCAGGCTCAAAACACCCGAAAATTCGATATTTTTGGGTCCCAGAAGCGATTTGTACTTGCGTACTCCTAGTTAGAGTATTTTCAAAGTACAGGCCCAAAACATGCTGAAAATCGATATTTTAGGTGCCCAAAGTTAATATGTGCATGCATCTTCTGTACCCGTTTATATCTCAAATTCAACCTCAAAACACCCGAAAATTCGTTATTTTTGGGTCCCAGAAGCGATCTGTACATCCCTACTCCTAGTTAGAATGTTTTCAAGATACAGACCCAAAACATGCTCAAAATCGATATTTTAGGTTCCCAAAAGTCGATATGTGCATGCATCTTCTGTACCCGTTTATATCTCAAATTCAGGCTCAAAACACCCGAAAATTCGATATTTTGGGGTCCCAGAAGCGATCTGTACATGCCTACTTAGTGCGAGAATATTTTCAAAATATAGGCCCAAAACATGCTAAAAATCGATATTTTAGGTGCCCAAAGTCGATATCTCAAAATCTGGCCCAAAACTCCCGAAAATTCGATATTTTTGGGTCCCAGAAGCGAACTGTAAATGCCTACTCCGTGTTAGAGTATTTTCAAAATACAGGCCCAAAACATACTGAAAATCGATCTTTTAGGTGCCCAAAAGTCGATATATGCATGCATCTTCTGTACCCGTTTATATCCCAAATTCAACCTCAAAACACCCGAAAATTCGATATTTTGGGGTCCCAGAAGCGATCTGTACATGCCTACTCAGTGCTAGAATATTTTCAAAATATAGGCCCAAAACATGCTAAAAATCGATATTTTAGGTGCCCAAAGTCGATATCTCAAATTCAGGCCCAAAATACTCGAAAATTCGATATTTTGGGGTCCCAGAAGCGAACTGTACATGCATACTCCGTGTTAGAGTATTTTCAAAATACAGGCCCATAACATACTGAAAATCGATCTTTTAGGTGCCCAAAAGTCGATATGTGCATGCATCTTCTGTACCCGTTTATATCCCAAATTCAACTTCAAAACACCTGAAAATTCGATATTTTTGGGTCCCAGAAGCGATCTGTACATGAATACTCAGTGCTAGAATTTTTTCAAAATATTAGCTCAAAACATGCTAAAAATCGATATTTTATGTGTCCAAAGTCGATATGTGCATGCATCATCTGTACCCGTTTATGTCTCAAATTCAACCTCAAAACACCCGAAAATTCGATATTTTTGGGTCCCAGAAGTGATCTGTACATGCCTACTTAGTGCTAGAATATTTTCAAAATATAGGCCCAAAACATACTGAAAATCGATCTTTTTGGTGACCAAAAGTCGATATGTGCATGCATCCTCTGTACCAGTTTATATCTCAAATTCAGGCTCAAAACACCCGAAAATTCGATATTTTGGGGTCCCAGAAGCGATCTGTACATGCCTACTCTGTGTTAGAGTATTTTCAATATACAGGCCCAAAACATACTGAAAATCGATCTTTTAGGTGCCCAAAAGTCGATATGTGCATGCATCTTCTGTACCCGTTTATATCTCAAATTCAGGCTCAAAACACCCGAAAATTCGATATTTTGGGGTTCCAGAAGCGATTTGTACTTGCGTACTCCTAGTTAGAGTATTTTCAAAATACAGGCCCAAAACATGCTGAAAATCGATATTTTAGGTGCCCAAAGTTAATATGTGCATGCATCTTCTGTACCCGTTTATATCTCAAATTTAAGCTCAAAACACCCGAAAATTCGGTATTTTTGGGTCCCAGAAGCGATCTGTACATCCCTAGTCCTAGTTAGAATGTTTTCAAGATACAGACCCAAAACATGCTCAAAATCGATATTTTAGGTGCCCAAAATTCGATATGTGCATGCATCTTCTGTACCCGTTTATATCTCAAATTCAGGCTCAAAACACCTGAAAATTCGATATTTTGGGGTCCCAGAAGCGATCTGTACATGCCTACTTAGTGCTAGAATATTTTCAAAATATAGGCCCAAAACATGCTATAATCGATAATTTAGGTGCCCAAACTCGATATCTCAAATTCAGGCCCAAAACACCCGAAAATTCGATATTTTTGGGTCCCGGAAGCGAACTCTACATGCCTACTCCGCGTTAGAGTATTTTCAAAATACAGGCCCAAAACATACTGAAAATCGATATTTTAGGTGCCCAAAAGTCGATATAAGCATGCATCTTCTTTACCCGTTTATATCCCAAATTCAACCTCAAAACACCCGAAAATTCGATATTTTTGGGTCCCAGAAGCGATCTGGACATACCTACTGAGTGCTAGAATTTTTTCAGAATATAGGCTCAAAACATGCTAAAATAGATATTTTAAGTGTCTAAAGTCGATATGTGCATGCATTATCTGTACCCGTTTATATCTCAAATTCAGGCTCAAAACACCCGAAAATTCGATATTTTAGGGTTCCAGAAGCGATCTGTACATGCCTACTCAGTGCTAGAATATTTTCAAAATATAGGCCCAAAACATGCTAAAAATCGATATTTTAGGTGCCCAAAGTCGATATCTCAAATTCAGGCCCAAAACACTCGAAAATTCGATATTTTGGGGTCCCAGAAGCGAACTGTACATGAATACTCCGTGTTAGAGTATTTTCAAAATACCGGCCCAAAACATACTGAAAATCGATCTTTTAGGTGCCCAAAAGTCGATATGTGCATGCATCTACTGTACCCGTTTATATCCCAAATTCAACCTCAAAACACCCTAAAATTTGATATTTTTGGGTCCCAGAAGCGATCTGTACATGAATACTTAGTGCTAGAAGTTTTTCAAAATATAAGCTCAAAACATGCTAAAAATCGATATTTTAAGTGTCCAAAGTCGATATGTGCATGCATCATCTGTACCCGTTTATATCTCAAATTCAGGCTCAAAACACCCGAAAATTCGATATTTTGGGGTCCCAGAAGTGATTTGTACATGCCTACTTAGTGCTAGAATATTTTCAAAATATAGGCTCAAAACATACTGAAAATCGATATTTTAGGTGACCAAAGTCAATATGTGTATGCATCTTCTGCACCCGTTTATATCCCAAATTCAACCTCAAACCACCCGAAAATTCGATATTTTTGGGTCCCAGAAGCGATCTGTACATGCCTACTCCTAGTTAGAGTATTTTCAAAATACAGGCCCAAAACATGCTGAAAATCGATATTATAGGTGCCCAAAGTCAATATGTGCATGCATCTACTCTACTCGTTTATATCTCAAATTCAGGCTGAAAACGCCCGAAAATTCGGTATTTTTGGGTCCTAGAAGCGATCTGTACATCCCTACTCCTAGTTAGAATGTTTTCAAGATACAGACCCAAAACATACTGAAAATCGATCTTTTAGGTGCCCAAAAGTCGATATCTGCATGCATCTTCTGTACCCGTTTATATCCCAAATTCAACCTCAAAACACCCGAAAATTC
Source organism: Petrolisthes cinctipes (assembly GCA_033782935.1). Classification (NCBI taxonomy): domain Eukaryota; kingdom Metazoa; phylum Arthropoda; class Malacostraca; order Decapoda; family Porcellanidae; genus Petrolisthes; species Petrolisthes cinctipes. The sequence continues at coordinate 1,960,220 of JAWQEG010002021.1, read as the reverse complement.
GATATTTTGGGGTCCCAGAAGCGATCTGTACATGCCTTCTCAGTGCTAGAATATTTTCAAAATATAGGCCCAAAACATGCTAAAAATCGATATTTTAGGTGCCCAAAGTCGATATCTCAAATTCAGGCCCAAAATACTCGAAAATTCGATATTTTGGGGTCCCAGAAGCGAACTGTACATGCATACTCCGTGTTAGAGTATTTTCAAAATACAGGCCCATAACATACTGAAAATCGATCTTTTAGGTGCCCAAAAGTCGATATGTGCATGCATCTTCTGTACCCGTTTATATCCCAAATTCAACTTCAAAACACCTGAAAATTCGATATTTTTGGGTCCCAGAAGCGATCTGTACATGAATACTCAGTGCTAGAATTTTTTCAAAATATTAGCTCAAAACATGCTAAAAATCGATATTTTATGTGTCCAAAGTCGATATGTGCATGCATCATCTGTACCCGTTTATGTCTCAAATTCAACCTCAAAACACCCGAAAATTCGATATTTTTGGGTCCCAGAAGTGATCTGTACATGCCTACTTAGTGCTAGAATATTTTCAAAATATAGGCCCAAAACATACTGAAAATCGATCTTTTTGGTGACCAAAAGTCGATATGTGCATGCATCCTCTGTACCAGTTTATATCTCAAATTCAGGCTCAAAACACCCGAAAATTCGATATTTTGGGGTCCCAGAAGCGATCTGTACATGCCTACTCTGTGTTAGAGTATTTTCAATATACAGGCCCAAAACATACTGAAAATCGATCTTTTAGGTGCCCAAAAGTCGATATGTGCATGCATCTTCTGTACCCGTTTATATCTCAAATTCAGGCTCAAAACACCCGAAAATTCGATATTTTGGGGTTCCAGAAGCGATTTGTATTTGCGTACTCCTAGTTAGAGTATTTTCAAAATACAGGCCCAAAACATGCTGAAAATCGATATTTTAGGTGCCCAAAGTTAATATGTGCATGCATCTTCTGTAATCGTTTATATCTCAAATTTAAGCTCAAAACACCCGAAAATTCGGTATTTTTGGGTCCCAGAAGCGATCTGTACATCCCTAGTCCTAGTTAGAATGTTTTCAAAATACAGACCCAAAACATGCTCAAAATCGATATTTTAGGTGCCCAAAAGTCGATATGTGCATGCATCTTCTGTACCCGTTTATATCTCAAATTCTGGCTCAAAACACCCGAAAATTCGATATTTTAGGGTCCCAGAAGCGATCTGTACATGCCTACTCTGTGTTAGAGTATTTTCAATATACATGCCCAAAACATACTGAAAATCGATCTTTTAGGTACCCAAATGTCGATATGTGGATGCATCTTCTGTACCCGTTTATATCTCAAATTCAGGCTCAAAACACCCGAAAATTCGATATTTTGGGGTCACAGAAGCGATTTGTACTTGCGTACTCCTAGTCAGAGTATTTTCAAAATCCAGGCCCAAAACATGCTGAAAATCGATATTTTAGGTGCCCAAAAGTCGATATATGCATGCATTTTCTGTACCCGTTTATATCCCAAATTTAACCTCAAAACACCCGAAAATTCTATATTTTTGGGTCCCAGAAGCGAACTGTACATGAATACTCTGTGTTAGAGTATTTTCAAAATACAGGCCCAAAACATACTGAAAATCGATCTTTTAGGTGCCCAAAAGTCGATATGTGCATGCATCTTCTGTACCCGTTTATATCCCAAATTCAACCTCAAAACACCCGAAAATTCGATATTTTTGGGTCCCAGAAGCGATCTGTACATGAATACTCAGTGCTAGAATTTGTTCAAAATATAAGCTCAAAACATGCTAAAAATCGATATTTTAAGAGTCCAAAGTCGATATGTGCATGCATCATCTGTACCCGTTTATATCTCAAATTCAGGCTCAAAACACCCGAAAATTCGATATTTTGGGGTCCCAGAAGTGATCTGTACATGCCTACTTAGTGCTAGAATATTTTCAAAATATAGGCCCAAAACATACTGAAAATCGATCTTTTTGGTGCCCAAAAGTCGATATGTGCATGCATCTTCTGTACCCGTTTATATCACAAATTTAGGCTCAAAACACCCGAAAATTCGATATTTTGGGGTCCAAGAAGCGATCTGTACATGCCTACTCCGTGTTACAGTATTTTCAATATACAGGCCCAAAACATACTGAAAATCGATCTTTTAGGTGCCCAAAAGTCGATGTGTGGATGCATCTTCTGTACCCGTTTATATCTCAAATTCAGGCTCAAAACACCCGAAAATTCGATATTTTGGGGTTCCAGAAGCGATCTGTACATGCCTACTCAGTGCTATAATATTTTCAAAATATAGGCCCAAAACATGCTAAAAATCGATATTTTAGGTGCCCAAAGTCGATATCTCAAATTCAGGCCCAAAACACTCGAAAATTCGATATTTTGGGGTCCCAGAAGCGAACTGTACATGAATACTCCGTGTTAGAGTATTTTCAAAATACCGGCCCAAAACATACTAAAAATCGATCTTTTAGGTGCCCAAAAGTCGATATGTGCATGCATCTTCTGTACCCGTTTATATCCCAAATTCAACCTCAAAACACCCGAAAATTCGATATTTTTGGGTCCCAGAAGCGATCTGTACATGAATACTCAGTGCTAGAATTTTTTCAAAATATAAGCTCAAAACATGCTAAAAATCGATATTTTAAGAGTCCAAAGTCGATATGTGCATGCATCATCTGTACCCGTTTATATTTAAAATTCAACCTCAAAACACCCGAAAATTCGATATTTTGGGGTCCCAGAAGTGATCTGTACATGCCTACTTAGTGCTAGAATATTTTCAAAATATAGTCCCAAAACATACTGAAAATCGATCTTTTTGGTGCCCAAAAGTCGATATGTGCATGCATCTTCTGTACCCGTTTATATCTCAAATTCTGGCTCAAAACACCCGAAAATTCGATATTTTAGGGTCCCAGAAGCGATCTGTACATGCCTACTATGTGTTAGAGTATTTTCAATATACATGCCCAAAACATACTGAAAATCGATCTTTTAGGTACCCAAATGTCGATATGTGGATGCATCTTCTGTACCCGTTTATATCTCAAATTCAGGCTCAAAACACCCGAAAATTCGATATTTTGGAGTCACAGAAGCGATTTGTACTTGCATACTCCTAGTCAGAGTATTTTCAAAATACAGGCCCAAAACATGCTGAAAATCGATATTTTAGGTGCCCAAAAGTCGATATATGCATGCATCTTCTGTACCCGTTTATATCCCAAATTTAACCTCAAAACACCCGAAAATTCGATATTTTAGGGTCCCAGAAGCGATCTGTACATGCCTACTCTGTGTTAGAGTATTTTCAATATACATGCCCAAAACATACTGAAAATCGATCTTTTAGGTACCCAAATGTCGATATGTGCATGCATCTTCTGTACCCGTTTATATCTTAAATTCAGGCTCAAAACACCCGAAAATTCGATATTTTGGGGTTCCAGAAGCGATTTGTACTTGCGTACTCCTAGTTAGAGTATTTTCAAAATACAGGCCCAAAACATGCTGAAAATCGATATTTTAGGTGCCCAAAGTTAATATGTGCATGCATCTTCTGTACCCGTTTATATCTCAAATTTAAGCTCAAAACACCCGAAAATTCGGTATTTTTGGGTCCCAGAAGCGATCTGTACATCCCTACTCCTAGTTAGAATGTTTTCAAGATACAGACCCAAAACATGTTCAAAATCGATATTTTAGGTGCCCAAAAGTCGATATGTGCATGCATCTTCTGTACCCGTTTATATCCCAAATTTAACCTCAAAACACCCGAAAATTCTATATTTTTGGGTCCCAGAAGCGAACTGTACATGAATACTCTGTGTTAGAGTATTTTCAAAATACAGGCCCAAAACATACTGAAAATCGATCTTTTAGGTGCCCAAAAGTCGATATGTGCATGCATCTTCTGTACCCGTTTATATCCCAAATTCAACCTCAAAACACCCGAAAATTCGATATTTTTGGGTCCCAGAAGCGATCTGTACATGAATACTCAGTGCTAGAATTTTTTCAAAATATAAGCTCAAAACATGCTAAAAATCGATATTTTAAGAGTCCAAAGTCGATATGTGCATGCATCATCTGTACCCGTTTATATCTCAAATTCAGGCTCAAAACACCCGAAAATTCGATATTTTGGGGTCCCAGAAGTGATCTGTACATGCCTACTTAGTGCTAGAATATTTTCAAAATATAGGCCCAAAACATACTGAAAATCGATCTTTTTGGTGCCCAAAAGTCGATATGTGCATGCATCTTCTGTACCCGTTTATATCACAAATTTAGGCTCAAAACACCCGAAAATTCGATATTTTGGGGTCCCAGAAGCGATCTGTACATGCCTACTCCGTGTTACAGTATTTTCAATATACAGGCCCAAAACATACTGAAAATCGATCTTTTACGTGCCCAAAAGTCGATGTGTGGATGCATCTTCTGTACCCGTTTATATCTCAAATTCAGGCTCAAAACACCCGAAAATTCGATATTTTGGGGTCCCAGAAGCGATTTGTACTTGCATACTCCTAGTTAGAGTATTTTCAAAATACAGGCCCAAAACATGCTGAAAATCGATATTTTAGGTGCCCAAAATTCGATATGTGCATGCATCTTCTGTACCCGTTTATATCACAAATTCAGGCTCAAAACACCCGAAAATTCGATATTTTGGGGTCCCAGAAGCGATCTGTACATGCCTACTCCGTGTTACAGTATTTTCAATATACAGGCCCAAAACATACTGAAAATCGATCTTTTAGGTGCCCAAAAGTCGATATGTGGATGCATCTTCTGTACCCGTTTATATCTCAAATTCAGGCTCAAAACACCCGAAAATTCGATATTTTGGGGTCCCAGGAGCGATTTGTACTTGCATACTCCTAGTTAGAGTATTTTCAAAATACAGGCCCAAAACATGCTGAAAATCGATATTTTAGGTGCCCAAAGTTAATATGTGCATGTATCTTCTGTACCCGTTTATATCTCAAATTCAGGCTCAAAACACCCGAAAATTCGATATTTTTGGGTCCCAGAAGCGATTTGTACTTGCGTACTCCTAGTTAGAGTATTTTCAAAGTACAGGCCCAAAACATGCTGAAAATCGATATTTTAGGTGCCCAAAGTTAATATGTGCATGCATCTTCTGTACCCGTTTATATCTCAAATTCAACATCAAAACACCCGAAAATTCGGTATTTTTTGGTCCCAGAAGCGATCTGTACATCCCTACTCCTAGTTAGAATGTTTTCAAGATACAGACCCAAAACATGCTCAAAATCGATATTTTAGGTTCCCAAAAGTCGATATGTGCATGCATCTTCTGTACCCGTTTATATCTCAAATTCAGGCTCAAAACACCCGAAAATTCGATATTTTGGGGTCCCAGAAGCGATCTGTACATGCCTACCTAGTGCGAGAATATTTTCAAAATATAGGCCCAAAACATGCTAAAAATCGATATTTTAGGTGCCCAAAGTCGATATCTCAAATTCAGGCCCAAAATACTCGAAAATTCGATATTTTGGGGTCCCAGAAGCGAACTGTACATGCATACTCCGTGTTAGAGTATTTTCAAAATACAGGCCCATAACATACTGAAAATCGATCTTTTAGGTGCCCAAAAGTCGATATGTGCATGCATCTTCTGTACCCGTTTATATCCCAAATTCAACTTCAAAACACCTGAAAATTCGATATTTTTGGGTCCCAGAAGCGATCTGTACATGAATACTCAGTGCTAGAATTTTTTCAAAATATTAGCTCAAAACATGCTAAAAATCGATATTTTATGTGTCCAAAGTCGATATGTGCATGCATCATCTGTACCCGTTTATGTCTCAAATTCAACCTCAAAACACCCGAAAATTCGATATTTTTGGGTCCCAGAAGTGATCTGTACATGCCTACTTAGTGCTAGAATATTTTCAAAATATAGGCCCAAAACATACTGAAAATCGATCTTTTTGGTGACCAAAAGTCGATATGTGCATGCATCCTCTGTACCAGTTTATATCTCAAATTCAGGCTCAAAACACCCGAAAATTCGATATTTTGGGGTCCCAGAAGCGATCTGTACATGCCTACTCTGTGTTAGAGTATTTTCAATATACAGGCCCAAAACATACTGAAAATCGATCTTTTAGGTGCCCAAAAGTCGATATGTGCATGCATCTTCTGTACCCGTTTATATCTCAAATTCAGGCTCAAAACACCCGAAAATTCGATATTTTGGGGTTCCAGAAGCGATTTGTACTTGCGTACTCCTAGTTAGAGTATTTTCAAAATACAGGCCCAAAACATGCTGAAAATCGATATTTTAGGTGCCCAAAGTTAATATGTGCATGCATCTTCTGTAATCGTTTATATCTCAAATTTAAGCTCAAAACACCCGAAAATTCGGTATTTTTGGGTCCCAGAAGCGATCTGTACATCCCTAGTCCTAGTTAGAATGTTTTCAAAATACAGACCCAAAACATGCTCAAAATCGATATTTTAGGTGCCCAAAAGTCGATATGTGCATGCATCATCTGTACCCGTTTATATCTCAAATTCTGGCTCAAAACACCCGAAAATTCGATATTTTAGGGTCCCAGAAGCGATCTGTACATGCCTACTCTGTGTTAGAGTATTTTCAATATACATGCCCAAAACATACTGAAAATCGATCTTTTAGGTACCCAAATGTCGATATGTGGATGCATCTTCTGTACCCGTTTATATCTCAAATTCAGGCTCAAAACACCCGAAAATTCGATATTTTGGGGTCACAGAAGCGATTTGTACTTGCGTACTCCTAGTCAGAGTATTTTCAAAATCCAGGCCCAAAACATGCTGAAAATCGATATTTTAGGTGCCCAAAAGTCGATATATGCATGCATTTTCTGTACCCGTTTATATCCCAAATTTAACCTCAAAACACCCGAAAATTCTATATTTTTGGGTCCCAGAAGCGAACTGTACATGAATACTCTGTGTTAGAGTATTTTCAAAATACAGGCCCAAAACATACTGAAAATCGATCTTTTAGGTGCCCAAAAGTCGATATGTGCATGCATCTTCTGTACCCGTTTATATCCCAAATTCAACCTCAAAACACCCGAAAATTCGATATTTTTGGGTCCCAGAAGCGATCTGTACATGAATACTCAGTGCTAGAATTTGTTCAAAATATAAGCTCAAAACATGCTAAAAATCGATATTTTAAGAGTCCAAAGTCGATATGTGCATGCATCATCTGTACCCGTTTATATCTCAAATTCAGGCTCAAAACACCCGAAAATTCGATATTTTGGGGTCCCAGAAGCGATCTGTACATGCCTACTCCGTGTTACAGTATTTTCAATATACAGGCCCAAAACATACTGAAAATCGATCTTTTAGGTGCCCAAAAGTCGATGTGTGGATGCATCTTCTGTACCCGTTTATATCTCAAATTCAGGCTCAAAACACCCGAAAATTCGATATTTTGGGGTTCCAGAAGCGATCTGTACATGCCTACTCAGTGCTATAATATTTTCAAAATATAGGCCCAAAACATGCTAAAAATCGATATTTTAGGTGCCCAAAGTCGATATCTCAAATTCAGGCCCAAAACACTCGAAAATTCGATATTTTGGGGTCCCAGAAGCGAACTGTACATGAATACTCCGTGTTAGAGTATTTTCAAAATACCGGCCCAAAACATACTAAAAATCGATCTTTTAGGTGCCCAAAAGTCGATATGTGCATGCATCTTCTGTACCCGTTTATATCCCAAATTCAACCTCAAAACACCCGAAAATTCGATATTTTTGGGTCCCAGAAGCGATCTGTACATGAATACTCAGTGCTAGAATTTTTTCAAAATATAAGCTCAAAACATGCTAAAAATCGATATTTTAAGAGTCCAAAGTCGATATGTGCATGCATCATCTGTACCCGTTTATATCTCAAATTCAACCTCAAAACACCCGAAAATTCGATATTTTGGGGTCCCAGAAGTGATCTGTACATGCCTACTTAGTGCTAGAATATTTTCAAAATATAGGCCCAAAACATACTGAAAATCGATCTTTTTGGTGCCCAAAAGTCGATATGTGCATGCATCTTCTGTACCCGTTTATATCTCAAATTCTGGCTCAAAACACCCTTAAATTCGATATTTTAGGGTCCCAGAAGCGATCTGTACATGCCTACTATGTGTTAGAGTATTTTCAATATACATGCCCAAAACATACTGAAAATCGATCTTTTAGGTACCCAAATGTCGATATGTGGATGCATCTTCTGTACCCGTTTATATCTCAAATTCAGGCTCAAAACACCCGAAAATTCGATATTTTGGAGTCACAGAAGCGATTTGTACTTGCATACTCCTAGTCAGAGTATTTTCAAAATACAGGCCCAAAACATGCTGAAAATCGATATTTTAGGTGCCCAAAAGTCGATATATGCATGCATCTTCTGTACCCGTTTATATCCCAAATTTAACCTCAAAACACCCGAAAATTCGATATTTTAGGGTCCCAGAAGCGATCTGTACATGCCTACTCTGTGTTAGAGTATTTTCAATATACATGCCCAAAACATACTGAAAATCGATCTTTTAGGTACCCAAATGTCGATATGTGCATGCATCTTCTGTACCCGTTTATATCTCAAATTCAGGCTCAAAACACCCGAAAATTCGATATTTTGGGGTTCCAGAAGCGATTTGTACTTGCGTACTCCTAGTTAGAGTATTTTCAAAATACAGGCCCAAAACATGCTGAAAATCGATATTTTAGGTGCCCAAAGTTAATATGTGCATGCATCTTCTGTACCCGTTTATATCTCAAATTTAAGCTCAAAACACCCGAAAATTCGGTATTTTTGGGTCCCAGAAGCGATCTGTACATCCCTACTCCTAGTTAGAATGTTTTCAAGATACAGACCCAAAACATGTTCAAAATCGATATTTTAGGTGCCCAAAAGTCGATATGTGCATGCATCTTCTGTACCCGTTTATATCCCAAATTTAACCTCAAAACACCCGAAAATTCTATATTTTTGGGTCCCAGAAGCGAACTGTACATGAATACTCTGTGTTAGAGTATTTTCAAAATACAGGCCCAAAACATACTGAAAATCGATCTTTTAGGTGCCCAAAAGTCGATATGTGCATGCATCTTCTGTACCCGTTTATATCCCAAATTCAACCTCAAAACACCCGAAAATTCGATATTTTTGGGTCCCAGAAGCGATCTGTACATGAATACTCAGTGCTAGAATTTTTTCAAAATATAAGCTCAAAACATGCTAAAAATCGATATTTTAAGAGTCCAAAGTCGATATGTGCATGCATCATCTGTACCCGTTTATATCTCAAATTCAGGCTCAAAACACCCGAAAATTCGATATTTTGGGGTCCCAGAAGTGATCTGTACATGCCTACTTAGTGCTAGAATATTTTCAAAATATAGGCCGAAAACATACTGAAAATCGATCTTTTTGGTGCCCAAAAGTCGATATGTGCATGCATCTTCTGTACCCGTTTATATCACAAATTTAGGCTCAAAACACCCGAAAATTCGATATTTTGGGGTCCCAGAAGCGATCTGTACATGCCTACTCCGTGTTACAGTATTTTCAATATACAGGCCCAAAACATACTGAAAATCGATCTTTTACGTGCCCAAAAGTCGATGTGTGGATGCATCTTCTGTACCCGTTTATATCTCAAATTCAGGCTCAAAACACCCGAAAATTCGATATTTTGGGGTCCCAGAAGCGATTTGTACTTGCATACTCCTAGTTAGAGTATTTTCAAAATACAGGCCCAAAACATGCTGAAAATCGATATTTTAGGTGCCCAAAATTCGATATGTGCATGCATCTTCTGTACCCGTTTATATCACAAATTCAGGCTCAAAACACCCGAAAATTCGATATTTTGGGGTCCCAGAAGCGATCTGTACATGCCTACTCCGTGTTACAGTATTTTCAATATACAGGCCCAAAACATACTGAAAATCGATCTTTTAGGTGCCCAAAAGTCGATATGTGGATGCATCTTCTGTACCCGTTTATATCTCAAATTCAGGCTCAAAACACCCGAAAATTCGATATTTTGGGGTCCCAGGAGCGATTTGTACTTGCATACTCCTAGTTAGAGTATTTTCAAAATACAGGCCCAAAACATGCTGAAAATCGATATTTTAGGTGCCCAAAGTTAATATGTGCATGTATCTTCTGTACCCGTTTATATCTCAAATTCAGGCTCAAAACACCCGAAAATTCGATATTTTTGGGTCCCAGAAGCGATTTGTACTTGCGTACTCCTAGTTAGAGTATTTTCAAAGTACAGGCCCAAAACATGCTGAAAATCGATATTTTAGGTGCCCAAAGTTAATATGTGCATGCATCTTCTGTACCCGTTTATATCTCAAATTCAACATCAAAACACCCGAAAATTCGGTATTTTTTGGTCCCAGAAGCGATCTGTACATCCCTACTCCTAGTTAGAATGTTTTCAAGATACAGACCCAAAACATGCTCAAAATCGATATTTTAGGTTCCCAAAAGTCGATATGTGCATGCATCTTCTGTACCCGTTTATATCTCAAATTCAGGCTCAAAACACCCGAAAATTCGATATTTTGGGGTCCCAGAAGCGATCTGTACATGCCTACTTAGTGCGAGAATATTTTCAAAATATAGGCCCAAAACATGCTAAAAATCGATATTTTAGGTGCCCAAAGTCGATATCTCAAATTCAGGCCCAAAATACTCGAAAATTCGATATTTTGGGGTCCCAGAAGCGAACTGTACATGCATACTCCGTGTTAGAGTATTTTCAAAATACAGGCCCATAACATACTGAAAATCGATCTTTTAGGTGCCCAAAAGTCGATATGTGCATGCATCTTCTGTACCCGTTTATATCCCAAATTCAACTTCAAAACACCTGAAAATTCGATATTTTTGGGTCCCAGAAGCGATCTGTACATGAATACTCAGTGCTAGAATTTTTTCAAAATATTAGCTCAAAACATGCTAAAAATCGATATTTTATGTGTCCAAAGTCGATATGTGCATGCATCATCTGTACCCGTTTATGTCTCAAATTCAACCTCAAAACACCCGAAAATTCGATATTTTTGGGTCCCAGAAGTGATCTGTACATGCCTACTTAGTGCTAGAATATTTTCAAAATATAGGCCCAAAACATACTGAAAATCGATCTTTTTGGTGACCAAAAGTCGATATGTGCATGCATCCTCTGTACCAGTTTATATCTCAAATTCAGGCTCAAAACACCCGAAAATTCGATATTTTGGGGTCCCAGAAGCGATCTGTACATGCCTACTCTGTGTTAGAGTATTTTCAATATACAGGCCCAAAACATACTGAAAATCGATCTTTTAGGTGCCCAAAAGTCGATATGTGCATGCATCTTCTGTACCCGTTTATATCTCAAATTCAGGCTCAAAACACCCGAAAATTCGATATTTTGGGGTTCCAGAAGCGATTTGTACTTGCGTACTCCTAGTTAGAGTATTTTCAAAATACAGGCCCAAAACATGCTGAAAATCGATATTTTAGGTGCCCAAAGTTAATATGTGCATGCATCTTCTGTAATCGTTTATATCTCAAATTTAAGCTCAAAACACCCGAAAATTCGTTATTTTTGGGTCCCAGAAGCGATCTGTACATCCCTAGTCCTAGTTAGAATGTTTTCAAAATACAGACCCAAAACATGCTCAAAATCGATATTTTAGGTGCCCAAAAGTCGATATGTGCATGCATCTTCTGTACCCGTTTATATCTCAAATTCTGGCTCAAAACACCCGAAAATTCGATATTTTAGGGTCCCAGAAGCGATCTGTACATGCCTACTCTGTGTTAGAGTATTTTCAATATACATGCCCAAAACATACTGAAAATCGATCTTTTAGGTACCCAAATGTCGATATGTGGATGCATCTTCTGTACCCGTTTATATCTCAAATTCAGGCTCAAAACACCCGAAAATTCGATATTTTGGGGTCACAGAAGCGATTTGTACTTGCGTACTCCTAGTCAGAGTATTTTCAAAATACAGGCCCAAAACATGCTGAAAATCGATATTTTAGGTGCCCAAAAGTCGATATATGCATGCATTTTCTGTACCCGTTTATATCCCAAATTTAACCTCAAAACACCCGAAAATTCTATATTTTTGGGTCCCAGAAGCGAACTGTACATGAATACTCTGTGTTAGAGTATTTTCAAAATACAGGCCCAAAACATACTGAAAATCGATCTTTTAGGTGCCCAAAAGTCGATATGTGCATGCATCTTCTGTACCCGTTTATATCCCAAATTCAACCTCAAAACACCCGAAAATTCGATATTTTTGGGTCCCAGAAGCGATCTGTACATGAATACTCAGTGCTAGAATTTGTTCAAAATATAAGCTCAAAACATGCTAAAAATCGATATTTTAAGAGTCCAAAGTCGATATATGCATGCATCATCTGTACCCGTTTATATCTCAAATTCAGGCTCAAAACACCCGAAAATTCGATATTTTGGGGTCCCAGAAGTGATCTGTACATGCCTACTTAGTGCTAGAATATTTTCAAAATATAGGCCCAAAACATACTGAAAATCGATCTTTTTGGTGCCCAAAAGTCGATATGTGCATGTATCTTCTGTACCCGTTTATATCACAAATTTAACCTCAAAACACCCGAAAATTCGATATTTTGGGGTCCCAGAAGCGATCTGTACATGCCTACTCCGTGTTACAGTATTTTCAATATACAGGCCCAAAACATACTGAAAATCGATCTTTTAGGTGCCCAAAAGTCGATGTGTGGATGCATCTTCTGTACCCGTTTATATCTCAAATTCAGGCTCAAAACACCCGAAAATTCGATATTTTGGGGTTCCAGAAGCGATCTGTACATGCCTACTCAGTGCTATAATATTTTCAAAATATAGGCCCAAAACATGCTAAAAATCGATATTTTAGGTGCCCAAAGTCGATATCTCAAATTCAGGCCCAAAACACTCGAAAATTCGATATTTTGGGGTCCCAGAAGCGAACTGTACATGAATACTCCGTGTTAGAGTATTTTCAAAATACCGGCCCAAAACATACTAAAAATCGATCTTTTAGGTGCCCAAAAGTCGATATGTGCATGCATCTTCTGTACCCGTTTATATCCCAAATTCAACCTCAAAACACCCGAAAATTCGATATTTTTGGGTCCCAGAAGCGATCTGTACATGAATACTCAGTGCTAGAATTTTTTCAAAATATAAGCTCAAAACATGCTAAAAATCGATATTTTAAGAGTCCAAAGTCGATATGTGCATGCATCATCTGTACCCGTTTATATCTCAAATTCAACCTCAAAACACCCGAAAATTCGATATTTTGGGGTCCCAGAAGTGATCTGTACATGCCTACTTAGTGCTAGAATATTTTCAAAATATAGGCCCAAAACATACTGAAAATCGATCTTTTTGGTGCCCAAAAGTCGATATGTGCATGCATCTTCTGTACCCGTTTATATCTCAAATTCTGGCTCAAAACACCCGAAAATTCGATATTTTAGGGTCCCAGAAGCGATCTGTACATGCCTACTATGTGTTAGAGTATTTTCAATATACATGCCCAAAACATACTGAAAATCGATCTTTTAGGTACCCAAATGTCGATATGTGGATGCATCTTCTGTACCCGTTTATATCTCAAATTCAGGCTCAAAACACCCGAAAATTCGATATTTTGGAGTCACAGAAGCGATTTGTACTTGCATACTCCTAGTCAGAGTATTTTCAAAATACATGCCCAAAACATGCTGAAAATCGATATTTTAGGTGCCCAAAAGTCGATATATGCATGCATCTTCTGTACCCGTTTATATCCCAAATTTAACCTCAAAACACCCGAAAATTCGATATTTTAGGGTCCCAGAAGCGATCTGTACATGCCTACTCTGTGTTAGAGTATTTTCAATATACATGCCCAAAACATACTGAAAATCGATCTTTTAGGTACCCAAATGTCGATATGTGCATGCATCTTCTGTACCCGTTTATATCTCAAATTCAGGCTCAAAACACCCGAAAATTCGATATTTTGGGGTTCCAGAAGCGATTTGTACTTGCGTACTCCTAGTTAGAGTATTTTCAAAATACAGGCCCAAAACATGCTGAAAATCGATATTTTAGGTGCCCAAAGTTAATATGTGCATGCATCTTCTGTACCCGTTTATATCTCAAATTTAAGCTCAAAACACCCGAAAATTCGGTATTTTTGGGTCCCAGAAGCGATCTGTACATCCCTACTCCTAGTTAGAATGTTTTCAAGATACAGACCCAAAACATGTTCAAAATCGATATTTTAGGTGCCCAAAAGTCGATATGTGCATGCATCTTCTGTACCCGTTTATATCCCAAATTTAACCTCAAAACACCCGAAAATTCTATATTTTTGGGTCCCAGAAGCGAACTGTACATGAATACTCTGTGTTAGAGTATTTTCAAAATACAGGCCCAAAACATACTGAAAATCGATCTTTTAGGTGCCCAAAAGTCGATATGTGCATGCATCTTCTGTACCCGTTTATATTCCAAATTCAACCTCAAAACACCCGAAAATTCGATATTTTTGGGTCCCAGAAGCGATCTGTACATGAATACTCAGTGCTAGAATTTTTTCAAAATATAAGCTCAAAACATGCTAAAAATCGATATTTTAAGAGTCCAAAGTCGATATGTGCATGCATCATCTGTACCCGTTTATATCTCAAATTCAGGCTCAAAACACCCGAAAATTCGATATTTTGGGGTCCCAGAAGTGATCTGTACATGCCTACTTAGTGCTAGAATATTTTCAAAATATAGGCCCAAAACATACTGAAAATCGATCTTTTTGGTGCCCAAAAGTCGATATGTGCATGCATCTTCTGTACCCGTTTATATCACAAATTTAGGCTCAAAACACCCGAAAATTCGATATTTTGGGGTCCCAGAAGCGATCTGTACATGCCTACTCCGTGTTACAGTATTTTCAATATACAGGCCCAAAACATACTGAAAATCGATCTTTTACGTGCCCAAAAGTCGATGTGTGGATGCATCTTCTGTACCCGTTTATATCTCAAATTCAGGCTCAAAACACCCGAAAATTCGATATTTTGGGGTCCCAGAAGCGATTTGTACTTGCATACTCCTAGTTAGAGTATTTTCAAAATACAGGCCCAAAACATGCTGAAAATCGATATTTTAGGTGCCCAAAATTCGATATGTGCATGCATCTTCTGTACCCGTTTATATCACAAATTCAGGCTCAAAACACCCGAAAATTCGATATTTTGGGGTCCCAGAAGCGATCTGTACATGCCTCCTCCGTGTTACAGTATTTTCAATATACAGGCCCAAAACATACTGAAAATCGATCTTTTAGGTGCCCAAAAGTCGATATGTGGATGCATCTTCTGTACCCGTTTATATCTCAAATTCAGGCTCAAAACACCCGAAAATTCGATATTTTGGGGTCCCAGGAGCGATTTGTACTTGCATACTCCTAGTTAGAGTATTTTCAAAATACAGGCCCAAAACATGCTGAAAATAGATATTTTAGGTGCCCAAAGTTAATATGTGCATGTATCTTCTGTACCCGTTTATATGTCAAATTCAGGCTCAAAACACCCGAAAATTCGATATTTTTGGGTCCCAGAAGCGATTTGTACTTGCGTACTCCTAGTTAGAGTATTTTCAAAGTACAGGCCCAAAACATGCTGAAAATCGATATTTTAGGTGCCCAAAGTTAATATGTGCATGCATCTTCTGTACCCGTTTATATCTCAAATTCAACATCAAAATACCCGAAAATTCGGTATTTTTTGGTCCCAGAAGCGATCTGTACATCCCTACTCCTAGTTAGAATGTTTTCAAGATACAGACCCAAAACATGCTCAAAATCGATATTTTAGGTTCCCAAAAGTCGATATGTGCATGCATCTTCTGTACCCGTTTATATCTCAAATTCAGGCTCAAAACACCCGAAAATTCGATATTTTGGGGTCCCAGAAGCGATCTGTACATGCCTACTTAGTGCGAGAATATTTTCAAAATATAGGCCCAAAACATGCTAAAAATCGATATTTTAGGTGCCCAAAGTCGATATCTCAAATTCAGGCCCAAAATACTCGAAAATTCGATATTTTGGGGTCCCAGAAGCGAACTGTACATGCATACTCCGTGTTAGAGTATTTTCAAAATACAGGCCCATAACATACTGAAAATCGATCTTTTAGGTGCCCAAAAGTCGATATGTGCATGCATCTTCTGTACCCGTTTATATCCCAAATTCAACTTCAAAACACCTGAAAATTCGATATTTTTGGGTCCCAGAAGCGATCTGTACATGAATACTCAGTGCTAGAATTTTTTCAAAATATTAGCTCAAAACATGCTAAAAATCGATATTTTATGTGTCCAAAGTCGATATGTGCATGCATCATCTGTACCCGTTTATGTCTCAAATTCAACCTCAAAACACCCGAAAATTCGATATTTTTGGGTCCCAGAAGTGATCTGTACATGCCTACTTAGTGCTAGAATATTTTCAAAATACAGGCCCAAAACATACTGAAAATCGATCTTTTAGGTGCCCAAAAGTCGATATGTGCATGCATCTTCTGTACCCGTTTATATCTCAAATTCAGGCTCAAAACACCCGAAAATTCGATATTTTGGGGTTCCAGATGCGATTTGTACTTGCGTACTCCTAGTTAGAGTATTTTCAAAATACAGGCCCAAAACATGCTGAAAATCGATATTTTAGGTGCCCAAAGTTAATATGTGCATGCATCTTCTGTAATCGTTTATATCTCAAATTTAAGCTCAAAACACCCGAAAATTCGGTATTTTTGGGTCCCAGAAGCGATCTGTACATCCCTAGTCCTAGTTAGAATGTTTTCAAAATACAGACCCAAAACATGCTCAAAATCGATATTTTAGGTGCCCAAAAGTCGATATGTGTATGCATCTTCTGTACCCGTTTATATCTCAAATTCTGGCTCAAAACACCCGAAAATTCGATATTTTAGGGTCCCAGAAGCGATCTGTACATGCCTACTCTGTGTTAGAGTATTTTCAATATACATGCCCAAAACATACTGAAAATCGATCTTTTAGGTACCCAAATGTCGATATGTGGATGCATCTTCTGTACCCGTTTATATCTCAAATTCAGGCTCAAAACACCCGAAAATTCGATATTTTGGGGTCACAGAAGCGATTTGTACTTGCGTACTCCTAGTCAGAGTATTTTCAAAATACAGGCCCAAAACATGCTGAAAATCGATATTTTAGGTGCCCAAAAGTCGATATATGCATGCATTTTCTGTACCCGTTTATATCCCAAATTTAACCTCAAAACACCCGAAAATTCTATATTTTTGGGTCCCAGAAGCGAACTGTACATGAATACTCTGTGTTAGAGTATTTTCAAAATACAGGCCCAAAACATACTGAAAATCGATCTTTTAGGTGCCCAAAAGTCGATATGTGCATGCATCTTCTGTACCCGTTTATATCCCAAATTCAACCTCAAAACACCCGAAAATTCGATATTTTTGGGTTCCAGAAGCGATTTGTACTTGCGTACTCCTAGTTAGAGTATTTTCAAAATACAGGCCCAAAACATGCTGAAAATCGATATTTTAGGTGCCCAAAGTTAATATGTGCATGCATCTTCTGTACCCGTTTATATCTCAAATTTAAGCTCAAAACACCCGAAAATTCGGTATTTTTGGGTCCCAGAAGCGATCTGTACATCCCTACTCCTAGTTAGAATGTTTTCAAGATACAGACCCAAAACATGTTCAAAATCGATATTTTAGGTGCCCAAAAGTCGATATGTGCATGCATCTTCTGTACCCGTTTATATCCCAAATTTAACCTCAAAACACCCGAAAATTCTATATTTTTGGGTCCCAGAAGCGAACTGTACATGAATACTCTGTGTTAGAGTATTTTCAAAATACAGGCCCAAAACATACTGAAAATCGATCTTTTAGGTGCCCAAAAGTCGATATGTGCATGCATCTTCTGTACCCGTTTATATCCCAAATTCAACCTCAAAACACCCGAAAATTCGATATTTTTGGGTCCCAGAAGCGATCTGTACATGAATACTCAGTGCTAGAATTTTTTCAAAATATAAGCTCAAAACATGCTAAAAATCGATATTTTAAGAGTCCAAAGTCGATATGTGCATGCATCATCTGTACCCGTTTATATCTCAAATTCAGGCTCAAAACACCCGAAAATTCGATATTTTGGGGTCCCAGAAGTGATCTGTACATGCCTACTTAGTGCTAGAATATTTTCAAAATATAGGCCCAAAACATACTGAAAATCGATCTTTTTGGTGCCCAAAAGTCGATATGTGCATGCATCTTCTGTACCCGTTTATATCACAAATTTAGGCTCAAAACACCCGAAAATTCGATATTTTGGGGTCCCAGAAGCGATCTGTACATGCCTACACCGTGTTACAGTATTTTCAATATACAGGCCCAAAACATACTGAAAATCGATCTTTTACGTGCCCAAAAGTCGATGTGTGGATGCATCTTCTGTACCCGTTTATATCTCAAATTCAGGCTCAAAACACCCGAAAATTCGATATTTTGGGGTCCCAGAAGCGATTTGTACTTGCATACTCCTAGTTAGAGTATTTTCAAAATACAGGCCCAAAACATGCTGAAAATCGATATTTTAGGTGCCCAAAATTCGATATGTGCATGCATCTTCTGTACCCGTTTATATCACAAATTCAGGCTCAAAACACCCGAAAATTCGATATTTTGGGGTCCCAGAAGCGATCTGTACATGCCTACTCCGTGTTACAGTATTTTCAATATACAGGCCCAAAACATACTGAAAATCGATCTTTTAGGTGCCCAAAAGTCGATATGTGGATGCATCTTCTGTACCCGTTTATATCTCAAATTCAGGCTCAAAACACCCGAAAATTCGATATTTTGGGGTCCCAGGAGCGATTTGTACTTGCATACTCCTAGTTAGAGTATTTTCAAAATACAGGCCCAAAACATGCTGAAAATCGATATTTTAGGTGCCCAAAGTTAATATGTGCATGTATCTTCTGTACCCGTTTATATCTCAAATTCAGGCTCAAAACACCCGAAAATTCGATATTTTTGGGTCCCAGAAGCGATTTGTACTTGCGTACTCCTAGTTAGAGTATTTTCAAAGTACAGGCCCAAAACATGCTGAAAATCGATATTTTAGGTGCCCAAAGTTAATATGTGCATGCATCTTCTGTACCCGTTTATATATCAAATTCAACATCAAAACACCCGAAAATTCGGTATTTTTTGGTCCCAGAAGCGATCTGTACATCCCTACTCCTAGTTAGAATGTTTTCAAGATACAGACCCAAAACATGCTCAAAATCGATATTTTAGGTTCCCAAAAGTCGATATGTGCATGCATCTTCTGTACCCGTTTATATCTCAAATTCAGGCTCAAAACACCCGAAAATTCGATATTTTGGGGTCCCAGAAGCGATCTGTACATGCCTACTTAGTGCGAGAATATTTTCAAAATATAGGCCCAAAACATGCTAAAAATCGATATTTTAGGTGCCCAAAGTCGATATCTCAAAATCAGGCCCAAAACTCCCGAAAATTCGATATTTTTGGGTGCCAGAAGCGAACTGTAAATGCCTACTCCGTGTTAGAGTATTTTCAAAATACAGGCCCAAAACATACTGAAAATCGATCTTTTAGGTGCCCAAAAGTCGATATATGCATGCATCTTCTGTACCCGTTTATATCCCAAATTCAACCTCAAAACACCCGAAAATTCTATATTTTTGGGTCCGAGAAGCGATCTGTACATGTTTACTCAGTGCTAGAATATTTTCAAAATATAGGCCCAAAACATGCTAAAAATCGATATTTTAGGTGCCCAATGTCGATATCTCAAATTCAGGCCCAAAATACTCGAAAATTCGATATTTTGGGGTCCCAGAAGCGAACTGTACATGCATACTCCGTGTTAGAGTATTTTCAAAATACAGGCCCATAACATACTGAAAATCGATCTTTTAGGTGCCCAAAAGTCGATATGTGCATGCATCTTCTGTACCCGTTTATATCCCAAATTCAACTTCAAAACACCTGAAAATTCGATATTTTTGGGTCCCAGAAGCGATCTGTACATGAATACTCAGTGCTAGAATTTGTTCAAAATATAAGCTCAAAACATGCTAAAAATCGATATTTTAAGAGTCCAAAGTCTATATGTGCATGCATCATCTGTACCCGTTTATATCTCAAATTCAGGCTCAAAACACCCGAAAATTCGGTATTTTTGGGTCCCAGAAGCGATCTGTACATCCCTACTCCTAGTTAGAATGTTTTCAAGATACAGACCCAAAACATGCTCAAAATCGACATTTTAGGTGCCCAAAAGTCGATATGTGCATGCATCTTCTGTACCCGTTTATATCCCAAATTCAACCTCAAAACACCCGAAAAATCGATATTTTTGGGTCCCAGAAGCGATCTGTACATGCCTACTGAGTGCTAGAATTTTTTCAAAATATAGGCTCAAAACATGCTAAAAAACGATATTTTAAGTGTCCAAAGTCGATATGTGCATGCATCATCTCTACCCGTTTATATCTCAAATTCAACCTCAAAACACCCGAAAATTCGATATTTTGGGGTCCCAGAAGTGATCTGTACATGCATACTTAGTGCTAGAATATTTTCAAAATATAGGCCCAAAACATACTGAAAATCGATCTTTTAGGTGCCCAAAAGTCGATATGTGCATGCATCTTCTGTACCCGTTTATATCTCAAATTCAGGCTCAAAACACCCGAAAATTCCATATTTTGGGTCCCAGAAGCGATCAGTACATGCCTACTGAGTGCTAGAATTTTTTCAAAATACAGGCTCAAAACATGCTAAAAAACGATATTTTAAGTGTCCAAAGTCGATATGTGAATGCATCATCTGTACCCGTTTATATCTCAAATTCAACCTCAAAACACCCGAAAATTCGATATTTTGGGGTCCCAGAAGTGATCTGTACATGCATACTTAGTGCTAGAATATTTTCAAAATATAGGCCCAAAACATGCTACAAATCGATATTTTAGGTGCCCAAAGTCGATATGTGCATGCATCCTCTGTACCAGTTTATATCTCAAATTCAGGCTCAAAACACCCGAAAATTCGATATTTTGGGGTCCCAGAAGCGATCTGTACATGCCTACTCTGTGTAAGAGTATTTTCAATATACAGGCCCAAAACATACTGAAAATCGATCTTTTAGGTGCCCAAAAGTCGATATGCGGATGCATCTTCTGTACCCGTTTATATCTCAAATTCAGGCTCAAAACACCCGAAAATTCGATATTTTTGGGTCCCAGAAGCGATTTGTACTTGCGTACTCCTAGTTAGAGTATTTTCAAAATACAGGCCCAAAACATGCTGAAAATCGATATTTTAGGTGCCCAAAGTTAATATGTGCATGCATCTTCTGTACCCGTTTATATCTCAAATTCAGACTCAAAACACCCGAAAATTCGGTATTTTTGGGTCCCAGAAGCGATCTGTACATCCCTAGTCCTAGTTAGAATGTTTTCAAGATACAGACCCAAAACATGCTCAAAATCGATATTTTAGGTGCCCAAAAGTCGATATGTGCATGCATCTTCTGTACCCGTTTATATCTCAAATTCAGGCCCAAAACACCCGAAAATTCGATATATTTGGGTCCCAGAAGCGAACTGTACATGAATACTCCGCGTTAGAGTATTTACAAAATACAGGCCCAAAACATACTGAAAATCGATATTTTAGGTGCTCAAAAGTCGATATATGCATGCATCTTCAGTACCCGTTTATATCCCAAATTCAACCTCAAAACACCCGAAAATTCTATTTTTTTGGGTCCCAGAAGCGATCTATACATGCCTACTGAGTGCTAGAATTTTTTCAGAATATAGGCTCAAAACATGCTAAAATAGATATTTTAAGTGTCCAAAGTCGATATGTGCATGAATTATCTGTACCCGTTTATATCTCAAATTCAGGCTCAAAACACCCGAAAATTCGATATTTTGGGGTCCCAGAAGCGATCTGTACATGCCTACTCAGTGCTAGAATATTTTCAAAATATAGGCCCAAAACATGCTAAAATCGATATTTTAGGTGCCCAAAATCGATATCTAAAATTCAGGCCCAAAACACTCGAAAATTCGATATTTTGGGGTCCCAGAAGCGAACTGTACATGAATACTCCGTGTTAGAATATTTTCAAAATACCGGCCCAAAACATACTTAAAATCGATCTTTTAGGTGCCCAAAAGTCGATATGTGCATGCATCTTCGGTACCCGTTTATATCCCAAATTCAACCTCAAAACACCCGAAAATTCGATATTTTGGGGTCCCAGAAGCGATCTGTACATGCCTACTGAGTGAGAGAATTTTTTCAAAATATAGGCTCAAAACATGCTAAAAAACGATATATTAAGTGTCCAAAGTCGATATGTGCATGCATCATCTGTACCCGTTTATATCTCAAATTCAACCTCAAAACACCCGAAAATTCGATATTTTGGGGTCCCAGAAGTGATCTGTACATGCATACTTAGTGCTAGAATGTTTTCAAAATATAGGCCCAAAACATGCTACAAATCGATATTTTAGGTGCCCAAAGTCGATATGTGCATGCATCCTCTGTACCAGTTTATATCTCAAATTCAGGCTCAAAACACCCGAAAATTCGATATTTTGGGGTCCCAGAAGCGATCTGTACATGCCTACTCTGTGTTAGAGTATTTTCAATATACAGGCCCAAAACATACTGAAAATCGATCTTTTAGGTGCCCAAAAGTCGATATGCGGATGCATCTTCTGTACCCGTTTATATCTCAAATTCAGGCTCAAAACACCCGAAAATTCGATATTTTTGGGTCCCAGAAGCGATTTGTACTTGCGTACTCCTAGTTAGAGTATTTTCAAAATACAGGCCCAAAACATGCTGAAAATCGATATTTTAGGTGCCCAAAGTTAATATGTGCATGCATCTTCTGTACCCGTTTATATCTCAAATTCAACCTCAAAACACCCGAAAATTCGATATTTTGGGGTCCCAGAAGTGATCTTTACATGCATACTTAGTGCTAGAATTTTTTCAAAATATAGGCCCAAAACATGCTACAAATCGATATTTTAGGTGCCCAAACTCGATATCTCAAATTCAGGCCCAAAACACCCGAAAAATCGATATTTTGGGGTCCCAGAAGCGAACTGTACATGACTACTCCGTGTTAGAGTATTTTCAAAATACAGGCCCAAAACATACTGAAAATCGATATTTTAGGTGCCCAAAAATCGATATATGCATGCATCTTCTATACCCGTTTATATCCCAAATTCAACCTCAAAACACCCGAAAATTCTATATTTTTGGGTCCCAGAAGCGATCTGTACATGCCTACTGAGTGCTAGAATTTTTTCAGAATATAGGCTCAAAACATGCTAAAATCGATATTTTAAGTGTCCAAAGTCGATATGTGCATGCATTATCAGTACTCGTTTATATCTCAAATTCAGGCTCAAAACACCCGAAAATTCGATATTTTTGGGTCCCAGAAGCGATCTGTACATGCCTACTCAGTGCTAGAATATTTTTAAAAAATAGGCCCAAAACATGCTAAAAATCGATATTTTAGGTGCCCAAAGTCGATATCTCAAATTCAGGCCCAAAAGAGGCGAAAATTTGATATTTTGGGGTCCCAGAAGCGAACTGTACATGCCTACTCCGTGTTAGAGTATTTTCAAAATACAGGCCCAAAACATACTGAAAATCGATCTTTTAGGTGCCCAAAAGTCGATATGTGCATGCATCTTCGGTACCCGTTTATATCCCAAATTCAACCTCAAAACACCCGAAAATTCGATATTTTGGGGGCCCAGAAGCGATCTGTACATGCCTACTGAGTGCTAGAATTTTTTCAAAATATAGGCTCAAAATATGCTAAAAAACGATATTTTAAGTGTCCAAAGTCGATATGTGCATGCATCATGTGTACCCGTTTATATCTCAAATTCAACCTCAAAACACCCGAAAATTCGATATTTTGGGGTCCCAGAAGTGATCTGTACATGCTTACTTAGTGCTAGAATTTTTTCAAAATATAGGCCCAAAACATGCTAAAAATCGATATTTAAGGTGCCCAAAGTCGATATCTCAAATTCAGGCCCAAAACACCCGAAAATTCGATATTTTGGGGTCCCAGAAGCGAACTGTACATGCCTACTCCGTGTTAGAGTATTTTCAAAATACAGGCCCAAAACATACTGAAAATCGATATTTTAGGTGCCCAAAAATCGATATATGCATGCATCTTCTGTACCCGTTTATATCCCAAATTCAACCTCAAAACACCCGAAAATTCTATATTTTTGGGTCCCAGAAGCGATCTGTACATGCCTACTGAGTGCTAGAATTTTCTCAGAATATAGGCTCAAAACATGCTAAAATCGATATTTTAAGTGTCCAAAGTCGATATGTGCATGCATCATCTGCACCCGTTTATATCTCAAATTCAACCTCAAAACACCCGAAAATTCGATATTTTGGGGTCCCAGAAGTGATCTGTACATGCATACTTAGTGCTAGAATATTTTCAAAATATAGGCCCAAAACATGCAACAAATCGATATTTTAGGTGCCCAAAGTCGATATCACAAATTCAGGCCCAAAACACCCGAAAATTCGATATTTTGGGGTCCCAGAAGCGAACTGTACATGCCTACTCCGTGTTAGAGTATTTTCAAAATACAGGCCCAAAACATACTGAAAATCGATATTTTAGGTGCCAAAAAGTCGATATATGCATGCATCTTCTGTACCCGTTTATATCCCAAATGCAACCTCAAAACACCCGAAAATTCTAAATTTTTGGGTCCCAGTAGCGATCTGTACATGCCTACTGAGTGTTAGAATTTTTTCAGAATATAGGCTCAAAACATGCTAAAATCGATATTTTAAGTGTCCAAAGTCGATATGTGCATGCATTATCAGTACTCGTTTATATCTCAAATTCAGGCTCAAAACACCCGAAAATTCGATATTTTGGAGTCCCAGAAGCGATCTGTACATGCCTACTGAGTGCTAGAATTTTTTCAAAAAATAGGCTCAAAACATGCTAAAATTCGACATTTTAGGTGCCCAAAGTCGATATCTCAAATTCAGGCCCAAAACACCCGAAAATTCGATATTTTGGGGTCCCAGAAGCGAACTGTACATGCCTACTCCGTGTTAGAGTATTTTAAAAATACAGGCCCAAAACATACTGAAAATCGATATTTTAGGTGCTCAAAAGTCGATATGTGCATGCATCTTCTGTACTCGTTTATATCCCAAATTCAACCTCAAAACACCCGAAAATTCGATATTTTGGTGTCCCAGAAGCGATCTGTACATGCCTACTGAGTGCTAGAATTTTTTCAAAATATAAGCTCAAAACATGCTAAAAATCGATATTTTAGGTGCCCAAAGTCGATATCTCAAATTCAGGCCCAAAACATCCGAAAATTCGATATTTTGGGGTCCCAGAAGCGAACTGTACATTTCTACTCCGTGTTAGAGTATTTTCAAAATACAGGCCCAAAAACATACTGAAAATCGATCTTTTAGGTGCCCAAAAGTCAATATGTGCAAGCATCTTCTGTACCCGTTTATATCCCAAATTCAACCTCAACACACCTGAAAATTCGATATTTTTGGGTCCCATAAGCGATCTGTACATGCCTACTCAGTGCTAGAATGTTTTTAAAATATAGGCTCAAAACATGCTAAAATCGATATTTTAAGTGTACAAAGTCGATATGTGCATGTATCATCTGTACCCGTTTATATCTCAAATTCAGGCTCCAAACACCCGAAAATTCGATATTTTTGGGTCCTAGAAGCGATCTGTACATCCCTAATCCTAGTTAGAATGTTTTTAAGATACAGACCCAAAACATGCTTAAAATCGATATTTTAGGTGCCCAAAAGTCGATATGTGCATGCATCTTCTGTACCCGTTTATATCTCAAATTCAGGCTCAAAACACTCGAAAATTCGATATTTTGGGGTCCCAGAAGCGATCAGTACATGCCTACTTAGTGTTAGAATATTTTCAAAATATAGGCCCAAAACATGCGAAAAATCGATATTTTAGGTGCCTAAAGTCGATATCTCAAATTCAGGCTCAAAACACCCGAAAATTCGATATTTTTGGGTCCCAGAAGCGATCTGTACATGCCTACTGAGTGGTAGAATTTTGTCAGAATATAGGCTTAAAACATGCTAAAATCGATATTTTAAGTGTCCAAAGTCGGTATGTGCATGCATCTTCTGTACCCGTTTATATCCCAAATTCAACCTCAACACACCTGAAAATTCGATATTTTTGGGTCCCATAAGCGATCTGTACATGCCTACTCAGTGCTAGAATGTTTTTAAAATATAGGCTCAAAACATGCTAAAATCGATATTTTAAGTGTACAAAGTCGATATGTGCATGTATCATCTGTACCCGTTTATATCTCAAATTCAGGCTCCAAACTCCCGAAAATTCGATATTTTTGGGTCCTAGAAGCGATCTGTACATCCCTAATCCTAGTTAGAATGTTTTCAAGATACAGACCCAAAACATGCTCAAAATCGATATTTTAGGTGCCCAAAAGTCGATATGTGCATGCATCTTCTGTACCCGTTTATATCTCAAATTCAGGCTCAAAACACTCGAAAATTCGATATTTTGGGGTCCCAGAAGCGATCAGTACATGCCTACTTAGTGTTAGAATATTTTCAAAATATAGGCCCAAAACATGCGAAAAATCGATATTTTAGGTGCCCAAAGTCGATATCTCAAATTCAGGCCCAAAACACCCGAAAATTCGATATTTTTGGGTCCCAGAAGCGATCTGTACATGCCTACTGAGTGGTAGAATTTTTTCAGAATATAGGCTCAAAACATGCTAAAATCGATATTTTAAGTGTCCAAAGTCGGTATGTACATGCATCATCTGTACCCATTTATATCTCAAATTCAGGCTCAAAATACCCAAAAATTCGATATTTTGGGGTTCCAGAAGTGATCTGTACATGCCTACTTAGTGCTAGAATATTTTCAAAATATAGGCCCAAAACATGCTAAAAATCGATATTTTAGGTGCCTAAAGACGATATCTCAAATTCAGGCCCAAAACACCCGAAAAATCGATATTTTGGGGTCTCAGAAGCGATGTGTACATGCCTACTCCGTGTTAGAGTATTTTCAAAATACAGGCCCAAAACATACTGAAAATCGATATTTTAGGTGCCCAAAAGTCGATATGTGCATGCATCTTCTGTACCCGTTTATATCCCAAATTTAACCTCAAAACACCCGAAAATTCGATATTTTTGGGTCCCAGAAGCGATCTGTACATGTCTAGTCAGTGCTAGAATGTTTTCAAAATATAGGCTCAAAACATGCTAAAAATCGATATTTTAAGTGATCAAAGTCGATATGTGCATGCATCTTCTGTACCCGTTTATATCTCAAATTCAGGCTCAAAACACCCGAAAATTCGATATTTTTTTGTCCCAGAAGCAATCTGTACATGTCTAGTCAGTGCTAGAATGTTTTCAAAATATAGGTTCAAAACATGCTAAAAATCGATATTTTAAGTGATCAAAGTCGATATGTGCATGCATCTTCTGTACCCGTTTATATCTTAAATTCAGGCTCAAAACACCCGAAAATTCGATATTTTTGGTTCCCAGAAGCGATCTGTACTTGCCTACTCCGTGTTAGAGTATTTTCAAAATACAGGCCCAAAACAAGCTGAAAATCGATATTTTAAGTGTCAAAAGTCGATATGTGCATGCATCATCTGTACCCGTTTATATCTCAAATTCAGGCTCCAAACACCCGAAAACTCGATATTTTGGGGTCCCAGAAGCGATCTGTACATGCCTACTCAGATGTACACCCAAAACATGCTGAAAATTGATATTTTAGGTGCTTAAAGTCAACATGTGTATTCATCTTCTGCACTCGTTTATATATCAAATTCAACCTCAAAACACCCGAAAATTCGATAATTTTTGGTCCCATAAGCGATCTGTACATGTCTAGTCAGTGCTAGAATGTTTTCAAAATATAGGCTCAAAACATGCTAAAAATCGATATTTTACGTGTCCAAAGTCGATATGTGCATGCATATTCTGTACCCGTTTATATCTCAAAATCAGGCTCAAAACAAAACACCCGATAATTCGATATTTTTAGGTCCCAGAAGCGATCTGTACATGCCTACTCCTAGTTAGAGTATTTTCAAAATACAGGCCCAAAACATGCTGAAAATCGATATTTTAGGTGCCCAAAGTCAATATGTGCATGCATCTTCTGTACCCGTTTATATCTCAAATTCAGGCTCAAAACACTCGAAAATTCGGTATTTTTGGGTCCTAGAAGCGATCTGTACATCCCTACTCCTAGTTAGAATGCTTTCAAGATACAGACCCAAAACATGCTCAAAATCGATATTTTAGGTGCCCAAAAGTCGATAAGTGCATGCATCTTCTGTACCCGTTTATATCCCAAATTCAGGCTCAAAACTCCCGAAAATTCGGTATTTTTGGGTCCAAGAAGCGATCTGTACATCCATACTCCTAGTTAGAATGTTTTCAAGATACAGACCCAAAACATGCTCAAAATCGATATTTTAGGTGCCCAAAAGTCGATATGTGCATGCATCTTCTGTACCCGTTTATATCTCAAATTCAGGCTCCAAACACCCGAAAACTCGATATTTTGGGGTCCCAGAAGCGATCTGTACATGCCTACTCAGATGTAGGCCCAAAACATGCTGAAAATTGATATTTTAGGTGCCCAAAATCAACATGTGTCTCTTCTGCACTCGTTTATATATCAAATTCAACCTCAAAACACCCGAAAATTCGATAATTTTGGGTCACATAAGCGATCTGTACATGTCTAGTCAGTGCTAGAATGTGTTCAAAATATAGGCTCAAAACATGCTAAAAATCGATATTTTAAGTGTCCAAAGTCGATATGTGCATGCATTTTCTGTACCCTTTTATATCTCAAATTCAGGCTCAAAACACCAGAAAATTCGAAATTTTGGGGTCCCAGAAGCGATGTGTACATGCCTACTCAGTGCTAGAATATTTTCAAAATATAGGGCCAAAACATGCTAAAAATCGATATTTTAGGTGCCCAAAGTCGATATCTCAAATTCAGGCCCAAAACACCCAAAAAATCGATATTTTGGGGTCCCAGAAGCGATCTGTACATCCTACTCCTAGTTAGAATGTTTTCAAGATGCAGACCCAAAACATGCTCAAAATCGATATTTTAGGTGCCCAAAAGTCGATATGTGCATCCATCTTCTGTACCCGTTTATATCTCAAATTCAGGCTCAAAACACCCGAAAATTCGATATTTTGGGGTCCCAGAAGCTATCTGTACATGCCTACTCAGTGCTAAAATATTTTCAAAATACAGGCCCAAAAGAAGCTGAAAATCGATATTTTAGGTGACCAAAGTCAATATGTGTATGCATCTTCTGCACCCGTTTATATCCCAAATTCAACCTCAAAACACCCGAAAATTCGATATTTTTGGGTCCCAGAAGCGATTTGTACTTGCGTACTCCTAGTTAGAGTATTTTCAAAATACAGGCCCAAAACATGCTGAAAATCGATATTTTAGGTGCCCAAAGTTAATATGTGCATGCATCTTCTGTACCCGTTTATATCTCAAATTCAACCTCAAAACACCCGAAAATTCGATATTTTGGGGTCCCAGAAGTGATCTTTACATGCATACTTAGTGCTAGAATTTTTTCAAAATATAGGCCCAAAACATGCTACAAATCGATATTTTAGGTGCCCAAACTCGATATCTCAAATTCAGGCCCAAAACACCCGAAAAATCGATATTTTGGGGTCCCAGAAGCGAACTGTACATGCCTACTCCGTGTTAGAGTATTTTCAAAATACAGGCCCAAAACATACTGAAAATCGATATTTTAGGTGCCCAAAAATCGATATATGCATGCATCTTCTATACCCGTTTATATCCCAAATTCAACCTCAAAACACCCGAAAATTCTATATTTTTGGGTCCCAGAAGCGATCTGTACATGCCTACTGAGTGCTAGAATTTTTTCAGAATATAGGCTCAAAACATGCTAAAATCGATATTTTAAGTGTCCAAAGTCGATATGTGCATGCATTATCAGTACTCGTTTATATCTCAAATTCAGGCTCAAAACACCCGAAAATTCGATATTTTTGGGTCCCAGAAGCGATCTGTACATGCCTACTCAGTGCTAGAATATTTTTAAAAAATAGGCCCAAAACATGCTAAAAATCGATATTTTAGGTGCCCAAAGTCGATATCTCAAATTCAGGCCCAAAAGAGGCGAAAATTTGATATTTTGGGGTCCCAGAAGCGAACTGTACATGCCTACTCCGTGTTAGAGTATTTTCAAAATACAGGCCCAAAACATACTGAAAATCGATCTTTTAGGTGCCCAAAAGTCGATATGTGCATGCATCTTCGGTACCCGTTTATATCCCAAATTCAACCTCAAAACACCCGAAAATTCGATATTTTGGGGTCCCAGAAGCGATCTGTACATGCCTACTGAGTGCTAGAATTTTTTCAAAATATAGGCTCAAAATATGCTAAAAAACGATATTTTAAGTGTCCAAAGTCGATATGTGCATGCATCATGTGTACCCGTTTATATCTCAAATTCAACCTCAAAACACCCGAAAATTCGATATTTTGGGGTCCCAGAAGTGATCTGTACATGCATACTTAGTGCTAGAATTTTTTCAAAATATAGGCCCAAAACATGCTAAAAATCGATATTTAAGGTGCCCAAAGTCGATATCTCAAATTCAGGTCCAAAACACCCGAAAATTCGATATTTTGGGGTCCCAGAAGCGAACTGTACATGCCTACTCCGTGTTAGAGTATTTTCAAAATACAGGCCCAAAACATACTGAAAATCGATATTTTAGGTGCCCAAAAATCGATATATGCATGCATCTTCTGTACCCGTTTATATCCCAAATTCAACCTCAAAACACCCGAAAATTCGATATTTTGGGGTCCCAGAAGCGATCTGTACATGCCTACTGAGTGCTAGAATTTTCTCAGAATATAGGCTCAAAACATGCTAAAATCGATATTTTAAGTGTCCAAAGTCGATATGTGCATGCATCATCTGCACCCGTTTATATCTCAAATTCAACCTCAAAACACCCGAAAATTCGATATTTTGGGGTCCCAGAAGTGATCTGTACATGCATACTTAGTGCTAGAATATTTTCAAAATATAGGCCCAAAACATGCTAAAAATCGATATTTTAGGTGCCCAAAGTCGATATCTCAAATTCAGGCCCAAAACATCCGAAAATTCGATATTTTGGGGTCCCAGAAGCGAACTGTACATTTCTACTCCGTGTTAGAGTATTTTCAAAATACAGGCCCAAAAACATACTGAAAATCGATCTTTTAGGTGCCCAAAAGTCAATATGTGCAAGCATCTTCTGTACCCGTTTATATCCCAAATTCAACCTCAACACACCTGAAAATTCGATATTTTTGGGTCCCATAAGCGATCTGTACATGCCTACTCAGTGCTAGAATGTTTTTAAAATATAGGCTCAAAACATGCTAAAATCGATATTTTAAGTGTACAAAGTCGATATGTGCATGTATCATCTGTACCCGTTTATATCTCAAATTCAGGCTCCAAACACCCGAAAATTCGATATTTTTGGGTCCTAGAAGCGATCTGTACATCCCTAATCCTAGTTAGAATGTTTTTAAGATACAGACCCAAAACATGCTTAAAATCGATATTTTAGGTGCCCAAAAGTCGATATGTGCATGCATCTTCTGTACCCGTTTATATCTCAAATTCAGGCTCAAAACACTCGAAAATTCGATATTTTGGGGTCCCAGAAGCGATCAGTACATGCCTACTTAGTGTTAGAATATTTTCAAAATATAGGCCCAAAACATGCGAAAAATCGATATTTTAGGTGCCTAAAGTCGATATCTCAAATTCAGGCTCAAAACACCCGAAAATTCGATATTTTTGGGTCCCAGAAGCGATCTGTACATGCCTACTGAGTGGTAGAATTTTGTCAGAATATAGGCTTAAAACATGCTAAAATCGATATTTTAAGTGTCCAAAGTCGGTATGTGCATGCATCTTCTGTACCCGTTTATATCCCAAATTCAACCTCAACACACCTGAAAATTCGATATTTTTGGGTCCCATAAGCGATCTGTACATGCCTACTCAGTGCTAGAATGTTTTTAAAATATAGGCTCAAAACATGCTAAAATCGATATTTTAAGTGTACAAAGTCGATATGTGCATGTATCATCTGTACCCGTTTATATCTCAAATTCAGGCTCCAAACTCCCGAAAATTCGATATTTTTGGGTCCTAGAAGCGATCTGTACATCCCTAATCCTAGTTAGAATGTTTTCAAGATACAGACCCAAAACATGCTCAAAATCGATATTTTAGGTGCCCAAAAGTCGATATGTGCATGCATCTTCTGTACCCGTTTATATCTCAAATTCAGGCTCAAAACACTCGAAAATTCGATATTTTGGGGTCCCAGAAGCGATCAGTACATGTCTACTTAGTGTTAGAATATTTTCAAAATATAGGCCCAAAACATGCGAAAAATCGATATTTTAGGTGCCCAAAGTCGATATCTCAAATTCAGGCCCAAAACACCCGAAAATTCGATATTTTTGGGTCCCAGAAGCGATCTGTACATGCCTACTGAGTGGTAGAATTTTTTCAGAATATAGGCTCAAAACATGCTAAAATCGATATTTTAAGTGTCCAAAGTCGGTATGTACATGCATCATCTGTACCCATTTATATCTCAAATTCAGGCTCAAAATACCCAAAAATTCGATATTTTGGGGTTCCAGAAGTGATCTGTACATGCCTACTTAGTGCTAGAATATTTTCAAAATATAGGCCCAAAACATGCTAAAAATCGATATTTTAGGTGCCTAAAGACGATATCTCAAATTCAGGCCCAAAACACCCGAAAAATCGATATTTTGGGGTCTCAGAAGCGATGTGTACATGCCTACTCCGTGTTAGAGTATTTTCAAAATACAGGCCCAAAACATACTGAAAATCGATATTTTAGGTGCCCAAAAGTCGATATATGCATGCATCTTCTGTACCCGTTTATATCCCAAATTTAACCTCAAAACACCCGAAAATTCGATATTTTTGGGTCCCAGAAGCGATCTGTACATGTCTATTCAGTGCTAGAATGTTTTCAAAATATAGGCTCAAAACATGCTAAAAATCGATATTTTAAGTGATCAAAGTCGATATGTGCATGCATCTTCTGTACCCGTTTATATCTCAAATTCAGGCTCAAAACACCCGAAAATTCGATATTTTTTTGTCCCAGAAGCAATCTGTACATGTCTAGTCAGTGCTAGAATGTTTTCAAAATATAGGCTCAAAACATGCTAAAAATCGATATTTTAAGTGATCAAAGTCGATATGTGCATGCATCTTCTGTACCCGTTTATATCTTAAATTCAGGCTCAAAACACCCGAAAATTCGATATTTTTGGGTCCCAGAAGCGATCTGTACTTGCCTACTCCGTGTTAGAGTATTTTCAAAATACAGGCCCAAAACAAGCTGAAAATCGATATTTTAAGTGTCCAAAGTCGATATGTGCATGCATCATCTGTACCCGTTTATATCTCAAATTCAGGCTCCAAACACCCGAAAACTCGATATTTTGGGGTCCCAGAAGCGATCTGTACATGCCTACTCAGATGTACACCCAAAACATGCTGAAAATTGATATTTTAGGTGCTTAAAGTCAACATGTGTATTCATCTTCTGCACTCGTTTATATATCAAATTCAACCTCAAAACACCCGAAAATTCGATAATTTTTGGTCCCATAAGCGATCTGTACATGTCTAGTCAGTGCTAGAATGTTTTCAAAATATAGGCTCAAAACATGCTAAAAATCGATATTTTACGTGTCCAAAGTCGATATGTGCATGCATATTCTGTACCCGTTTATATCTCAAATTCAGGCTCAAAACAAAACACCCGATAATTCGATATTTTTAGGTCCCAGAAGCGATCTGTACATGCCTACTCCTAGTTAGAGTATTTTCAAAATACAGGCCCAAAACATGCTGAAAATCGATATTTTAGGTGCCCAAAGTCAATATGTGCATGCATCTTCTGTACCCGTTTATATCTCAAATTCAGGCTCAAAACACTCGAAAATTCGGTATTTTTGGGTCCTAGAAGCGATCTGTACATCCCTACTCCTAGTTAGAATGCTTTCAAGATACAGACCCAAAACATGCTCAAAATCGATATTTTAGGTGCCCAAAAGTCGATAAGTGCATGCATCTTCTGTACCCGTTTATATCCCAAATTCAGGCTCAAAACTCCCGAAAATTCGGTATTTTTGGGTCCAAGAAGCGATCTGTACATCCATACTCCTAGTTAGAATGTTTTCAAGATACAGACCCAAAACATGCTCAAAATCGATATTTTAGGTGCCCAAAAGTCGATATGTGCATGCATCTTCTGTACCCGTTTATATTTCAAATTCAGGCTCCAAACACCCGAAAACTCGATATTTTGGGGTCCCAGAAGCGATCTGTACATGCCTACTCAGATGTAGGCCCAAAACATGCTGAAAATTGATATTTTAGGTGCCCAAAATCAACATGTGTCTCTTCTGCACTCGTTTATATATCAAATTCAACCTCAAAACACCCGAAAATTCGATAATTTTGGGTCACATAAGCGATCTGTACATGTCTAGTCAGTGCTAGAATGTTTTCAAAATATAGGCTCAAAACATGCTAAAAATCGATATTTTAAGTGTCCAAAGTCGATATGTGCATGCATTTTCTGTACCCTTTTATATCTCAAATTCAGGCTCAAAACACCAGAAAATTCGAAATTTTGGGGTCCCAGAAGCGATGTGTACATGCCTACTCAGTGCTAGAATATTTTCAAAATATAGGGCCAAAACATGCTAAAAATCGAT
This sequence comes from Petrolisthes cinctipes, assembly GCA_033782935.1. Lineage (NCBI taxonomy): Eukaryota > Metazoa > Arthropoda > Malacostraca > Decapoda > Porcellanidae > Petrolisthes > Petrolisthes cinctipes. Next base: position 1,924,988 of record JAWQEG010002021.1, on the reverse strand, counting down.
ATTTTAGGTGCCCAAAGTCGATATCTCAAATTCAGGCCCAAAACACCCAAAAAATCGATATTTTGGGGTCCCAGAAGCGATCTGTACATCCTACTCCTAGTTAGAATGTTTTCAAGATGCAGACCCAAAACATGCTCAAAATCGATATTTTAGGTGCCCAAAAGTCGATATGTGCATCCATCTTCTGTACCCGTTTATATCTCAAATTCAGGCTCAAAACACCCGAAAATTCGATATTTTGGGGTCCCAGAAGCTATCTGTACATGCCTACTCAGTGCTAAAATATTTTCAAAATACAGGCCCAAAAGAAGCTGAAAATCGATATTTTAGGTGACCAAAGTCAATATGTGTATGCATCTTCTGCACCCGTTTATATCCCAAATTCAACCTCAAAACACCCGAAAATTCGATATTTTTGGGTCCCAGAAGCAATCTGTACATGCCTACTCCTAGTTAGAGTATTTTTAAAATACAGGCCCAAAACATGCTGAAAATCGATATTTTAGGTGCCCAAAGTCAATATGTGCATGCATCTTCTGTACCCGTTTATATCTCAAATTCAGGCTCAAAACACCCGAAAATTCGGTATTTTGGGGTCCTAGAAGCGATCTGTACATCCCTACTCCTAGTTAGAATGTTTTCAAGATTAAGACCCAAAACATGCTCAAAATCGATATTTTAGGTGCCCAAAAGTCGATATGTGCATGCATCTTCTGTACCCGTTTATATCTCAAATACAGGCTCAAAACACCCGAAAATTCGATATTTTGGGGTCCTAGAAGCGATCAGTACATGCCTACTTAGTGCTAGAATATTTTCAAAATATAGGCCCAAAACATGAGAAAAATCGATATTTTAGGTGCCCAAAGTCGATATCTCAAATTCAGGCCCAAAACACCCGAAAATAGTGCATTTGTCGCGGCTTCTAGCCGCTTAAATTGTATTTATTGGTTTGTGAAACCAGTACAGCTGGTTGCTATAGAATAGGCCCCTTCACAAGCCCAGGCCCCGTGTAGGCATAATCTGGGTTGGAAGGGTCAATTCCGTGACGTTCATCAGAAGTAAATAAAATTCAAATCTGGCGCTGTACTGATAGTGGAGCCACCTGGTGGTGGTGAGGTGAGGTATTAAGCCCCTCCTCTGCTGAATACCGCTCGTCCACTCCAATGAGAAAGAAGTGAGTGCCTGCCGCATCGGGAGGTGGGTGGGACATTAGAAGCTGTACTGGTTTCACAAACCAATAAATACAATTTAAGCGGCTAGAAGCCGCGACAAATGCACTATTATTGGTATAGTGAAACCAGTACAGCTGGTTGCTAAGCATGCGATGCGGTAGGTGGGAGGTGAGGTGGAGGCAATCACGTGCTAGTTAAGAGTGGTTGAGAGCGGAGGGCAGGAAAGGTAACCGAGCCCGGTGAGGCAGCAGCTAACGCCCCTCCCGACACTGGCTAGGTGAAACGCCGTGGTGGGGGAGAAGTAGCTTATACCATATAACCGTAGACCATTCTGTTATAGACCAGAATTGTTACACATAAAGTCTTTATAGGTAGACTCGAGGGTTCGGGCCTAGGAGAGGAGGGGGGAGGTTCCCATGGATACTCCCCCCCCCCCTTTTCCTCCCCCCCCCATTCCCCCCCCCCCCCCTTATTCAAGTCTTCTGAGTTAGGGCTATGGCCCTCGCTCAGGTAATGTGATCCCGAGGGGATGAAGGAGGACACTAGGATCCAGATATCCTGTGTAATAATATCTCCTGTCACTCATCGTAGTTAATAATTGTTTTGGAAAATGAATACACAAGAATTCCGTAACAATGTAATTTATTATAGACTCTCTTTCACCATATGTACACGTGAAGAATGGGGATGAGTATGAAGCTGTACAAGATGTGGATGAGGTATGGGATGATGTGACGGGACTTAAATCACCCGACCTTTTCTCTTCGGGCGGCCCCTCCCCCCCATGTGTCTCCCGCGGGGACCCTGGGGAATAGGAGGTGGAGTACCCATAGCCACACAGGGGGTAGGGGAGAGCGAGTGGAACAGGTACCTCGTCCTGAAGGAGGAAGTGGACGCCCAGCCCCCTAAATCCCTGACCCTCTCCACCGAGTGAGTCCTGAGGAAGGCGAGGGAGGCGGCCACGCCCCTAACGCTGTGAGCCCTCGGGGCGTGTCCGGGATCCCCGTTCTCTATCACTCGGCAGAGAAGGCGAGCGATTGACCTAGGGAAGAGAGGGTTACCGGACCTAGAGTTGTAGAAGAGGTGGTCCGGAGAAGCCCCTCTCGTCGCCTCCACGTATGCAACAAAGGCGTGGACTGGGCAGAGGGGGTGGAAATTTCCATCCCTCAGGAACGAGGGTACTGCGAGAGGGCCAATTCTGTCGTCAGCCTGCTCGTTCTTAGCTAGAAAAGCAGGGGAGGGGGAAATGGTTAAGGAAGTAAGGTTAGGGGTTACTGAAGAAAAGGCTGTGTGACGGGTCAGGGCTGCCAACTGAGAAGCCCTGTAACCTGTAGCTAAGGCGAGCTGGAAGAGAGCTTTCTGGAGGAGGTGACAAACCTCCAGAGGGACCCCCTCGAAGGTCAGGTAGGAAAGGACACGATGAAGGGACCAGGAGGGTGCCTGGGCCCGGTGAGGTGCGGTCCCCGCCCGAATCCCCATCCTCAGGAGAGAGAGAGGCCTCTCCGAAACTTTAATGTTAAAACCCAGGAGGAGGGGATCAGACAGGGCTGCGTGATGCGCAAGCACCGTCGCCGGGGCCCTGTTGGTGGAATCGGCGAGCCACGTGAGGAATTCCAGGACTGTGTCCTCCGAGATGACCCTGGAGGGGTGTCTTCGCAAGAAGTCCTGGAATCTTTTCCAGCACGATTCGTATTGTCGCACCGAAGACTGACGATGAGCCCTCAACATCTTGTCCACTGTCTCCTTAGTGAACCTTTTGCTGAGGACTCCCCGTAGAAACTCCAAGCGTGTAGTTTCAGTGACGCTTGGAGTGGTGCAGACAGGGTGCTGGAGAGGCACGCCGATCCCAACTGAAGGGGATGCGGGCACCACCGGGACAACTCTCCGAACCACGGCTGTGCTGGCCAGCGGGGGGCTATGAGGAGAACCCTCCCCCTGAAAGTGCGCAGCTTGAGGATCGCCTTCAGGAGGACTGAAGTGGCTGGGGGTGGGAAGAGGTAGAGATGACCCCACCTGTTCCAGTCCTCCGTGAAGGCGTCCGGGCCTCCCGCCTCTGTTCTGGATGAGAAAGTCAGGAACAGAGGGAGTAGGGCCGTGGATGGGGAGGCGAATAGGTCCACCTCCGGTGTCCCGTAGCGAAAGCAGAGAGACTCGAACACAAGGGGACGCAGTTGCCACTCGACTGACGTCCCCCTGAACCTGGATAGGGCGTCCGCCCAATCGTTCTCCCGCCCTGGCACGTAGCGGGCCGAGAGGTGAATGTCCCTCTTGGCCGCTATTGCGAAAATCTGTTCTGACAGGGACAGGAGAATTTCCGACCGTACGGTGCCCTGTTTCTGTAGGCACTGCACGGCCGCAACGTTGTCCATATCGAAGCGGACGCCTATCCTGGCAAACTGAGGGTGTCTGTTGAGCCATTCCTTCGCTACCATCAACTCCCGGGCGTTGATGTGCAGTAGCCTTTCCCCTTCCTTCCATCCCCCGCACCGTTGATGTCCCAGGCAAGACTGGTATCCCCAGCCTACGTCCGATGCGTCTGTCGCCACCGTAATCCCCGGGGGAGGGAACACCCAGGGGACCCGCTGACGCAGGGCACCGGGACGTAGCCAGGGGCGAAGGAGGCGGTGGAGAGAGGGGGACACTTGCCTGGGAAGGTCCCTGTGTGCGGGGGACAGGTGGAGGTTTACCTCCCGCGTCAGCCTCCTGTGTTTCAGTCGTCCCAGGGGCATTGCAGGGGCCGCGAAATTTAGGGACCCGAGCAATGATTCCCACTGGCGGCGAGAGAAAGTACGGGAAAAATGCGCCCGGCGGACGTGGCGGAGGGTCCGGCGGGCGTTGTCTGGAGCGAGAGAGAGGGTGGCCGAAAGAGAGTCCCACTCTATTCCTAGCCAACACAGCTTGCGAGTGGGGGTGAGAGAGGACTTGGGGATGTTTAACAGAAACCCCATTTCCTCTAGCACTCCCCTCGCTACCCGGACGTTGTTTGCTACCTGCTCCTTGGAAGGGGCGTGAAGCAACCAATCGTCCAGGTACATGAGGGTGGGGACACCCGCCTCTGCCAGACGGGATGCCACCACCCTCACGAGTTTTGTGAAGACTCGCGGAGCTAGAGAAAGACCGAAAGGGAGCCTGGTAAACTGGAACGTCTCGGTCCCCACCTGGAAGGCCAGAAAGCGGCGAAACCTGGGGTGGATCGGGACGTGCCAGTACGCATCCTTGAGATCCAGGGATGCTAACCAGTCTCCCTTCCTCAGAACTGTGCGGACCTGAGCAACCGAAACCATCCTGAAATGTAACGTTTTCACGAATTTGTTTAGCTTGCTCAGGTCCATCACCAATCTCGTTTTTCCCTGATCCTTTTTGGGGACCATGAATAAACGAGAAAGAAAGACCCTTCCCGTCGCCCGCTCCACTACCCCTTTTTCCCGCATTTCTAACACATGCGGGACGACCGAAAGTGACACTTTGGTTGAGGCAGGAGGTAGACGTAGTGGCTATAACGGGAGAAGACAGGTGTCAGTGAGAGTACCGTTAATCCTAATCCCCCGGGGCCCGAGGGACCCGGGGTGGTTGGGGGGTGAATGACAGGAGCGGCAGAGATTTTGACCTCAAGGGAAAATCTGATTTTGACCTAACGGTAGCCCAAGGACGGGATTAGGCATAATTCATATGTCAGAAAGGAAGGATGACAGTTACTCACCGGAACAGTAATCCAGGGCCATGACAGGCCCTGGCGAATTATCCTTGCTGCCCAGCCGTGGGTGGGCCAGGCTGCTGACCACCCTGTGAGGCAGCCCAGAGTGGGACCCTCAAGTGGCGCGGTCCTTCTGGGCGGGGTGGTTGAAGGAGGACTTGGGCTTCGAGTAGGGCTTGGAGCCCTGTCCCCTTCCTCGAAAGGGCTGCTGGCCCCTCTGGGAGGGCCTGTTGTGTGCTCTCGGGGGAGTGGGATAGGAGGGCCTCGGTAGCCTGGAGGGCTGGGAGGGCCTCCGGGGCTGGTAGGCTGGTCTGGCTGGCTGTGGGGCACGTGGCCTACGGACAAACAGAATGATTAGGGACCAAAGTAGACCCGAAAATCCTTTCATTTCACCCCCGTGACAACTCGGGTAAGACGAACACGAGAGGTACTTACTTGGAGGTGGAAGGCTTTGGTAAATTGATTACCGCTGGGAGGGAGGCGAAGATTGTGTCTGTCGCCGGTTGGTCAAAGAGGGCGGGGGACAAGGGGGCAGCTCGCACCACTCCCCTCTGTGCCATCTCCGGCGCAGATTTAGCCGCCGCCTGGCGGGCTGCCAGTCTCGCCTCGGCGAACGCCTTCGCCTCCTCCCGCATGAAGTGGGTAGACATTGCCGCCACGCCCTCCATCACGGTGGCCATGGAAGAGAGGGTGTCACTGTAAGGGGTAAACAAGGAAAAAAACCGAGCGAACCCGGGGATAAGTACCCGTGAGTAACAGGGAGACCCTCTACCCAGCATCCCTAGAAACATGATACACGAGTAAGGTACTCACGCTAGCTGTACACCCGACATCTCGTGGTAGGAGTTGGTTAGGGCGTTGAGGCAGTCCCTAATCAATGAGGCGGCTGCTCCCGTGGAGATGGTGTGGGCCAGCTCCAGACGGGTAGCAGACTCCGCCTGTCTCAACTTCCCATCGGGCTCCTTCAGCTGATAGGGGACCGGGGGCTCCTTCTCCGTCTTCCACAGGCACTCCCTCAAGCCCGGGGGAGCCCGGGAATGAGGGAGGATGACGGGGAAAGACGGAGGAGGGGGCTTCCTGGGTGCGTTGTTTCTCTGGTGGTCCAGGGACTTAAGGAGAAGGGCTGGAATATCCAGGTCCCCTTCACCCTTATCCCCCGGGAAGTACGCGTCCGGGGAAAGGAGGAGAGCTGTGTTACCGTGGGAGCGGTCAATCCTCCAAGCCCCGGACAAGTGTAGCTGGCTGTACTCCACCAGGAAACCCATCGCGTCCAGGGTCGCCGCAGAGGACACCCTAGCTGAAGTGGGTATGGGCGCTGAGATAGGACGGACCTTGTAGAAGGGAATAGCCTCGCCCTTCTCATCCGCCCCCCACTTCACCACGACGTCATCCCTCCGGATCCACACGTCTGGTTGAGCTGTGTCCGGAGACCAGGCCACCAGTCTGCCCTCCTCCGAAGAGTGGGTCCATGCAGGAGGGAGGAGAGACCAAGAGTAGGGAAGGTATCCGTCTCCCGAAGGAGGGGGTGACGGGGACGGAGGTGCGGAGGTAACCAACTCCTCAGCTACGTCCCCCGACGGAGACTCGAGCCCCGGGGAAACGGGAGGCACGAAAAGGACTCCCACATCCCCGGGAGGACTCGAGCCCTCGACGGGAGCAGCAGCGGGAGGCGGGGGAACAGGAGCGGGTTCCGTAGCGACAGCCGGAGGCTGCGCGACGGAAGCCCCAGGAAAAGCGTGAGGAATAAGGGTGTGGAAGATCTTAACTATCTTCCTCGACGAGGGGCTGTCCCCCCCCCGCTTACCCCTGCGGGAATTGCGGGCGGGCGAAGGAGAGCTCCCCGACGACGAAGAAGAGGAAGAGGACGACGAAGAAGAGGAGGAAGGAGAACGGCGACGAGCACGGGACTTCCTGGAGTGGCGGGACCTTTTAGCTGAACGCTTGCGTCCTCTAGAGAGGCCTGAGGAGCCAGCTCTAGCAGGAGGCGAAGCTGGGGGTTCCCTGCTGGGCCCTTGTACCGGTGAGGCAGTCGGGAGAACCAGCGCGACAGACTCGCTCGCTTCCCGGGGGGATAAGCCCCGAGAAGGAGTCGTAGTACCGCCTAGGGAAGCAGGCTCAATCTCTCGGGCCTCAGGAGGTTCTAGCCCCTGAGACTCCGAGAGACAGGAAGAAGGGTAACGGGTCCTGAATAAACCCAGGTCCGCTCCCAAAATCGGGTCCACCCACGCCAAAGAAGAACCGTCTCGTTTGTGGGCCATTCTCCTAGCCCTCGTCCACGCCATACGAAGAGAAGCAAGGGCAGGGAGCTTGGAGCGGGCAGAAGGGGAGGTAACCCGACACAACTCAGCCCAGGGGCGGCACACACCACACGCCAAAGGGTCGTAACCCAAGGGAGTGAAGCAGGGTGCGTGAGGAGAACAGTGCAGGTGTCCGTCAGGCGAGACCCGCACAGTACATCCTGAGGCAGCACAAAGGGCACGAGTAGGCTGGGGGAGAAAAGAATACACAAACATGGGTTAACACGTGCAAACACTGGAACACAAACCCATCCTCCCCGAAGGAAAGAAGCGCGGGACACGCCCGCTGAACCTGGGGACCAGAACACGATCCCCCACACTCGCGCAGCCGCCCAGGGAAAAACCCCGTAAAACCAGAATCGTCCGCCACATGGAGCGGGTAAAAAAGGGCCCCCCCGGACAGATGAACCAGAAGGAGGGGTAGGAGGGGACCCGATAGCCTGAGAAGAAACACTCCAGGCTGAAAATAATGGAAGAACCCCAAAATAAAATAAAAAAACCCCGCCCGGGAGAGGAAGAGAGAACCAGGGCACAATTCTCACTCCCCCCTACCGAGAGGGGACACATAATAATCGGGGAAGGCAAGAGGAAGGGCTGCAAAGACCCCATGTGGTCACCACGTGGGGCGGGGAAGTCCCACGTGGCGCCCACTAACCTCGCTAAAAACCTCAGAAAACCCCGATAAAAAACACACGAAGAATGTACTAGTGGCAGGAGGGACAGTGAAAGAGGGGACAGACGGAGAAAAACTCCGAAAACAGGGGCTGAAAAGCCCCCTTCGCTTAAGGAAAGAACTAAGTCCTAACGAAGAAAAAACCCCCATAAACACCTAAAAACCCTCCTAGAAAACACACAAGATACATCTACAAAGCAGGCTAGCCACTAGAACACAAAAGAAAACTTAGCAGGAACACGCGACACAATACCATAGCGTAGCAGCGAGGAGCGTAGATGTTGACAGACGTGTGTTCCGCGACAGAGTGGACGAGCGGTATTCAGCGGAGGAGGGGCTTAATACCTCACCTCACCACCACCAGGTGGCTCCACTATCAGTACAGCGCCAGATTTGAATTTTATTTACTTCTGATGAACGTCACTGAATTGACCCTTCCAACACAGATTATGCCTACACGGGGCCTGGGCTTGTGAAGGGGCCTATTCTATAGCAACCAGCTGTACTGGTTTCACTATACCAATAATTCGATATTTTGGGGTCCCAGAAGAGAACTCTACATTCCTACTCCGTGTTAGAGTATTTTCAATATTCAGGCCCAAAACATACTGAAAATCGATATTTTAGGTGCCCAAAACTCGATATGTGCATGCATCTTCAGTACCCGTTTATATCCCAAATTCAAACTCAAAACACCCGAAAATTCGATATTTTTGGGTCCCAGAAGCGATCTGTAAATGCCTACTGAGTGCTAGAATTTTTTCAGAATATAGGCTCAAAACATGCTAAAATCGATATTTTTAATGTCCAAAGTCGATATGTGCATGCATCATCTGTACCCGTTTATATCTCAAATTCAGGCTCAAAACACCCGAAAATTCGGTATTTTGGGGTCCTAGAAGCGATCTGTACATCCCTACTCCTAGTTAGAATGTTTTCAAGATACAGACCCAAAACATGCTCAAAATCGATATTTTAGGTGCCCAAAAGTAGATATGTGCATGCATCTTCTGTACCCGTTTATATCTCAAATTCAGGCTCCAAACACCCGAAAATTCGATATATTGGGGTCCCAGAAGCGATCGGTACATGCCTACTTAGTGCTAGAATATTTTCAAAATATAGGCTCAAAACATGCGAAAATACGATATTTTAGGTGCCCAAAGTCGATATCTCAAATTCAGGCCCAAAACACCCGAAAATTCGATATTTTTGGGTCCCAGAAGCGAACTGTACATGCCTACTCCGTGTTAGAGTATTTTCAATATACAGGCCCAAAATATACTGAAAATCGATATTTTAGGTGCCCAAAAGTCGATATGTGCATGCATCTTCTGTACCCGTTTATATCTCAAATTCAGGCTCAAAACACCAGAAAATTCGATATTTTGGGGTCCCAGAAGCGATGTGTACATGCCTACTGAGTGCTAGAATATTTTCAAAATATAGGCCCAAAACATGCTAAAAATCGATATTTTAGGTGCCCAAAGTCGATATCTCAAATTCAGGCCCAAAACACCCAAAATTTCGATATTTTGGGGTCCCAGAAGCGATCTGTACATCCCTACTCCTAGTTAGAATGTTTTCAAGATACAGACCCAAAACATGCTCAAAATCGATATTTTAGGTGCCCAAAAGTCGATATGTGCATGCTTCTTCTGTACCCGTTTATATCTCAAATTCAGGCTCCAAACACCCGAAAATTCGATATTTTGTGGTCCCAGAAGCGATCTGTACATGCCTACTCAGATGCAGGCCCAAAACATGCTGAAAATCGATATTTTAGTTGCCCAAAATCAACATGTGTATGCATCTTCTGCACTCGTTTATATCTCAAATTCAACCTCAAAACACCCGAAAATTCGATAATTTTGGGTCCCAGATGCGATCTGTATGTCTAGACAGTGCTAGAATGTTTTCAAAATAAAGGCTCAAAACAAGCTAAAAATCGATATTTTAAGTGTCCAAAGTCGATATGTGCATGCATCATCTGTACCCGTTTATATCTCAAATTCAGGCTCAAAACACCCGAAAATTCGGTATTTTTGGGTCCCAGAAGCGATCTGTACATACCTACTCCTAGTTAGAGTATTTTCAAATTACAGGCCCAAAACATGCTGAAAATCGATATTTTAGGTGCCCAAAGTCAATATGTGCATGCATCTTCTGTACCCGTTTATATCTCAAATTCTGGCTCAAAACACCCGAAAATTCGATATTTTTGGGTCCTAGAAGCGATCTGTACATCCTTAGTCCTAGTTAGAATGTTTTCAAGATACAGACCCAAAACATGCTCAAAATCGATATTTTAGGTGCCCTAAAGTCGATATGTGCATGCATCTTCTGTACCCGTTTATATCTCAAATTCAGGCTCAAAACACCCGAAAATTCGATATTTTGGGGTCCCAGAAGCGATCTGTAGATGCCTACTCAGTGCTAGAATATTTTCAAAATACAGGCCCAAAACAAGCTGAAAATCTATATTTTAGGTGACCAAAGTCAATATGTGTATGCATCTTCTGCACCCGTTTATATCCCGAATTCAACCTCAAAACACCCGAAAATTCGATATTTTTGGGTCCTAGAAGCGATCTGTACATCCCTACTCCTAGTTAGAATGTTTTCAAGATTAAGACCCAAAACATGCTCAAAATCGATATTTTAGGTTCCCAAAAGTCGATATGTGCATGCATCTTCTGTACCCGTTTATATCTCAAATTCAGGCTCAAAACACCCGAAAATTCGATATTTTGGGGCCCTAGAAGCGATCAGTACATGCCTACTTAGTGCTAGAATATTTTCAAAATATAGGCCCAAAACATGCGAAAAATCGATATTTTAGGTGCCCAAAGTCGATATCTCAAATTCAGGCCCAAAACACCCGAAAATTCGATATTTTGGGGTCCCAGAAGAGAACTGTACATTCCTACTCCGTGTTAGAGTATTTTCAATATTCAGGCCCAAAACATACTGAAAATCGATATTTTAGGTGCCCAAAAGTCGATATGTGCATGCATCTTCTGTACCCTTATATATCCCAAATTCAACCTTAAAACATCCGAAAATTCGATATTTTGGGGTCCCAGAAGCGATCTGTAAATGCCTACTGAGTGCTAGAATTTTTTCAGAATATAGGCTCAAAACATGCTAAAATCGATATTTTTAATGTCCAAAGTCGATATGTGCATGCATCATCTGTACCCGTTTATATCTCAAATTCAGGATCAAAACACCCGAAAATTCGGTATTTTTGGGTCCTAGAAGCGATCTGTACATCCCTACTCCTAGTTAAAATGTTTTCAAGATACATACCCAAAACATGCTCAAAATCGATATTTTAGGTGCCCAAAAGTCGATATGTGCATGCATCTTCTGTACCCGTTTATATCTCAAATTCAGGCTCAAAACACCCGAAAATTCGATATTTTGGGGTCCCAGATGCGATCTGTACATGCCTACTTAGTGCTAGAATATTTTCAAAATATAGGTGCAAAACATGCTAAAAATCGATATTTTAGGTGCCCAAAGTAGATATCTCAAATTCAGGCCCAAAACACCCAAAAATTCGATATTTTAGGGTCCCAGAAGCGATCTGTACATGCCTACTCCGTGTTAGAGTATTTTCAATATACAGGCCCAAAACATACTGAAAATCGATCTTTTAGGTGCCCAATAGTCGATATGTGGATGCATCTTCTGTACCCGTTTATATCTCAAATTCAGGCTCAAAACACCCGAAAATTCGATATTTTATGGTCTCAGAAGCGATCTGTACTTGCCTACTCCATGTTAGAGTATTTTCAAAATACAGGCCCAAAACATGTTGAAAATCGATATTTTAGGTGCCCATAGTCAATATGTGCATGCATCTTCTGTACCCGTTATATCTCAAATTCAGGCTCAAAACACCCGAAAATTCGGTATTTTTGGGTCCTAGAAGCGATCTGTACATCCCTACTCCTAGTTAGAATGTTTTCAAGATACAGAACCAAAATATGCTCAAAATCGATATTTTAGGTGCCCAAAAGTCGATATGTGTATGCATCTTCTGTACCCGTTTATATCTCAAATTCAGGCTCAATACACCCGAAAATTCGATATTTTTTGGTCCCCGAAGCGATCTGTACTTGCCTACTCCATGTTAGAGTATTTTCAAAATACAGGCCCAAAACATGCTGAAAATCGATATTTTAGGTGCCCAAAGTCAATATGTGCATGCATCTTCTGTACCCGTTTATATCTCAAATTCAGGCTCAAAACACCCGAAAATTCGGTATTTTGGGGTCCTAGAAGCTATCTGTACATCCCTACTCCTAGTTAGAATGTTTTCAAGATACAGACTCAAAACATGCTCAAAATCGATATTTTAGGTGCCCAAAAGTCGATATGTGCATGCATCTTCTGTACCCGTTTATATCTCAAATTCAGTTTCAAAACACCAGAAAATTCGATATTTTGGGGTCCCAGAAGCGATCAGTACATGCCTACTTAGTGCTAGAATATTTTCAAAATATAGGCCCAAAACATGCGAAAAATCGATATTTTAGGTGCCCAAAGTCAATATGTGTATGTATTCTCTGCACCCGTTTATATCCCAATTTTAACCTCAAAACACCCGAAAATTCGATATTTTTTGGTCCCAGAAGCGATCTGTTGATGCCTACTAAGTGCTAGAATGTTTTCAAAATATAGGTTCAAAATATGCTAAAAATCGATATTTTAAGTGTCCAAAGTCGATATGTGCATGCATCATCTGTACCCGTTTATATCTCAAATTCAGGCCCAAAACACCCTAAAATTCGATATTTCGGGGTCCCAGAAGCGATCTGTACATGCCTACACAGTGCTAGAATATTTTCAAAATATAAGCCCAAAACATGCTAAAAATCGATATTTTAGGTGCCCAAAGTCGATATCTCAAATTCAAGCCCAAAATACTCAAAAATTCGATATTTTGGGGTCCCAGAAGCGATATGTACATGCCTACTCCGTGTTAGAGTATTTTCAATATACAGGCCCAAAACATATTGAAAAACGATCTTTTAGGTGCCCAAAAGTCGATATGTGGATGCATCTTCTGTACCCGTTTATATCTCAAATTCAGGCTCAAAACACCCGAAAATTCGATATTTTGGGGTCCCAGAAGCGATCTGTACATGCCTACTCCCAATTAGAGTATTTTCAGAATACAGGCCCAAAACATGCTGAAAATCGATATTTTAGGTGCCCAAAGTCAATATGTGCATGCATCTTCTGTACCCGTTTATATCTCAAATTCAGGCTCAAAACACCAGAAAATTCGGTATTTTCGGGTCCTAGAAGCGATCTGTACATCCCTATTCCTAGTTAGAATGTTTTCAAGATAGAGACCCAAAACATGCTCAAAATCGATATTTTAGGTGCCCAAAAGTCGATATGTGCATGCATCTTCAGTATTCGTTTATATCTCTAATTCAGGCTGAAAACACCCGAAAATTCGATATTTTTGGGTCCCAGAAGCGATCTGTACATACCTACTGAGTGCAAGACTTTTTTCAAAATATAGGCTCAAAATATGCAAAAATCGATATTTTAAGTGTCCAAAGTCGATATGTGCATGCATCATCTGTACCAGTTTATATCTCAAATTCAGGCTCAAAACACCTGAAAATTCGATATTTTGGGGTCCCAGAAGCGATCTGTACATGCCTACTTAGTGCTAGAATATTCTCAAAATATAGGCCCAAAACATGCTAAAAATCGATATTTTAGGTGCCCAAAGTCTATATCTCAAATTCAGGCCAAAAACACCCGAAAATTCGATATTTTGGGGTCCCAGAAGCGAACTGTACATTTCTACTCCGTGTTAGAGTATTTTCAGAATACAGGCCCAAAACATACTGAAAATCTGTCTTTTAGGTGCCCAAAAGTCGATATGTGCATGCATCTTCTGTACCCGTTTATATCCCAAATTCAACCTCAAAACACCCGAAAATTCAATATTTTTGGGTCCCAGAAGCGATGTGTACATGCCTACTCAGTGCTAGAATTTTTTCAAAATATAGGCTCAAAACATGCTAAAAATCGATATTTTAAGTGTCCAAAGTCAATATGTTCATGCATCATCTGTACCCGTTTATATCTCAAATTTAGGCTCAAAACACCCGAAAATTCGATATTTTTGGGTCCCAGAAGCGATCTGTACATGCCTACATAGTGCTAGAATATTTTCAAAATATAGGCCCAAAACATGCTAAAAATCGATATTTTAGGTGCCCAAAGTCGATATCTCAAATTCAGGCCCAAATCACCCGAAAATTCGATATTTTGGGGTCCCAGAAGCGAACTGTACATGCCTACTCCGTGTTAGAGTATTTTCAAAATACAGGCCCAAAACATACTGAAAATCGATCTTTTAGGTGCCCAAAAGTCGATATGTGCTTGCATCTTCTGTACCCGTTTCTATCCCAAATTCAACCTCAAAACACCCGAAAATTCGATATTTTGGGGTCCCAGAAGCGATCTGTACATGCCTACTGAGTGCTAGAATTTTTTCAAAATATAGGCTCAAAACATGCTAAAAATCGATATTTTAGGTACCCAAATTCGATATCTCAAATTCAGGCCCAAAACACCCGAAAATTCGATATTTTTGGGTCCCAGAAGCGATCTGTACATGCCTACTCAGTGCTAGAATTTTTTCAAAATATAGGCTTAAAACATGCTAAAAATCGATATTTTAAGTGTCCGAAGTCAATATGTGCATGTATCATCTGTACCCGTTTATATCTCAAATTCAGGCCCAAAACACCCGAAAATTCGATATTTTGGGGTCCCAGAAGTGAACTGTAAATGCCTACTCCGTGTTAGAGTATTTTCAAAATACAGGCCCAAAATATACTGAAAATCGATATTTTAGGTGCCCAAAAGTCGATATGTGAATGCATCTTCTGTACCCGTTTATATCCCAAATTCAACCTCAAAACACCCGAAAATTCGATATTTTGGGGTCCCCGAAGCGATCTGTACATGCCTACTGAGTGCTAGAATTTTTTCAAAATATAGGCTCAAAACATGCTAAAAATCGATATTTTAGGTGCCCAAAGTCGATATCTCAAATTCAGGCCCAAAACACCCGAAAATTCGATATTTTGGGGTCCCAGAAGCGAACTGTACATACCTACTCAGTGTCAGAGTATTTTCAAAATACAGGCCCAAAACATACTGAAAATCAATCTCTTAGGTGCCCAAAAGTCGATATGTGGATGCATCTTTTGTACCCGTTTATATCTCAAATTCAGGCTCAAAACACCCGAAAATTCGATATTTTGGGGTCCCAGAAGCGATCTGTACTTGCCTACTCCGTGTTAGAGTATTTTCAAAATACAGGCCCAAAACATACTGAAAATCGATCTTTTAGGTAGCCAAAAGTCGATATGTGCATGCATCTTCTGTACCCGTTTATATCCCAAATTCAATCTCAAAACACCCGAAAATTCGATATTTTTGAATCCCAGAAGCGATCTGTACATGCCTAGTCCTAGTTAGAATGTTTTCAAGATACAGACCCAAAACATGCTCAAAATCGATATTTTAGGTGCCCAAAAGTCGATATGTGCATGCATCTTCTGTACCCGTTTATATCTCAAATTCAGGCTCAAAACTCCCGAAAATTCGGTATTTTTGGGTCCTAGAAGCGATCTGTACATCCATACTCCTAGTTAGAATGTTTTCAAGATACAGACCCAAAACATGCTCAAAATCGATATTTTAGGTGCCCAAAAGTCGAAATGTGCATGCATCTTCTGTACCCGTTTATATCTCAAATTCAGGCTCAAAACACCCGAAAATTCGATATTTTGGGGTCCCAGAAGCGATCAGTACATGCCTACTTAGTGCTAGAATATTTTCAAAATATAGGCCCAAAACATGCACAAAATCGATATTTTAGGTGACCAAAGTCAATATGTGTATGCATCTTTTGCACCCGTTTATATCCCAAATTCAACCTCAAAACACCCGAAAATTCGATATTTTTGGGTCCCAGAAGCGATCTGTACATGCCTACTCCATGTTAGAGTATTTTCAAAATACAGGCACAAAACATGCTGAAAATCGATATGTTAGGTGCCCAAAAGTCGATATGTGCATGCATCTTCTGTACCCGTTTATATCCCAAATTCAACCTCAAAACACCCGAAAATTCGATATTTTTGGGTCCCAGAAGCGATCTGTACATGCCTACTGAGTGCTAGAATTTTTCCAGAAAATAGGCTCAAAACATGCTAAAATCGATGTTTTAAGTGTCCAAAGTCGATATGTGCATGCATTATCTGTACCCGTTTATATCTCAAATTCAGAGGCAAAACACCCGAAAATTCGATATTTTGGGGTCCCAGATGCGATCTGTACATGCCTACTCAGTGCTAGAATATTTTCAAAATATAGGTCCAAAACATGCTAAAAATCGATATTTTAGGTGCCCAAAGTCGATATCTCAAATTCAGGCCCAAAACACCCAAAAATTCGATATTTTGGGGTCCCAGAAGCGATCTGTACAGGCCTACTCCGTGTTAGAGTTTTTCAATATACGGGCCCAAAACATACTGAAAATCGATCGTTTAGGTGCCCAAAAGTCGATATGTGGATGCATCTTCTGTACCCGTTTATATCTCAAATTCAGGCTTAAAACACCCGAAAATTCAATATTTTATGGTCCCAGAAGCGATCTGTACTTGCCTACTCCGTGCTAGAGTATTTTCAAAATACAGGCCCAAAACGTGCTGAAAATCGATATTTTAGGTGCCCAAAGTCAATATGTGCATGCATCTTCTGTACCCGTTTGTATCTCAAATTCAGGCTCAAAACTCCCGAAAATTCGGTATTTTTGGGTCCTAGAAGCGATCTGTACATCCCTACTCCTAGTTAGAATGTTTTCAAGATACAGACCCAAAACATGCTCAAAATCGATATTTTAG
Organism: Petrolisthes cinctipes; assembly: GCA_033782935.1. Lineage (NCBI taxonomy): Eukaryota > Metazoa > Arthropoda > Malacostraca > Decapoda > Porcellanidae > Petrolisthes > Petrolisthes cinctipes. The sequence continues at coordinate 1,908,192 of JAWQEG010002021.1, read as the reverse complement.
GTGCCAAAAAGTCGATATGTGCATGCATCTTCTGTACCCGTTTATATCTCAAATTCAGGCTCAAAACACCCGAAAATTCGATATTTTGGGGTCCCAGAAGTGATCTGTACATGCCTACTTAGTGCTAGAATATTTTCAAAATATAGGCTCAAAACATGCTAAAAATCGATATTTTAGGTGCCCAAAGTCGATATCTCAAATTCAGGCCCAAAACACCCGAAAATTCGATATTTTGGGTTCCCATAAGCGAACTGTACATGCCTACTCCGTGTTAGAGTATTTTCAAAATACAGAAACAAAACATACTGAAAATCGATCTTTTAGGTGCCCAAAAGTCGATATGTGCATGCATCTTCTGTACCCATTTATATCTCAAATTCAGGCTCCAAACACCCGAAAATTCGATATTTTGGGGTCCCAGAAGCGATCTGTACATATCTACTCAGATGCAGGCCCAAAACATGCTGAAAATCGATATTTTAGGTGCCGAAAGTCAACATGTTTGTGCATCTTCTGCACTTGTTTCTATCTCAAATTCAACCTAAAAACACCCAAAAATTCGATAATTTTGGGTCCCAGAAGCGATCTGTACATGTCTAGTCAGTGCTAGAATGTTTTCAAAATATAGGCTCAAAACATGCTAAAAATCGATATTTTAAGTGTCCAAAGTCGATATGGGCATGCATCTTCTGTACCCGTTTATATCTCAAATTCAGGCTCAAAACACCCGAAAATTCAATATTTTTCGGTCCCAGAAGCAATTTGTACATGCCTACTCAGTGCTAGAATATTTTCAAAATATAGGCCCAAAACATGCTAAAAATCTATATATTAGGTGCCCAAAGTCGATATCTCAAATTCAGGCTCAAAACACCCGAAAATTCGATATTTTTGGGTCCCAGAAGCGATCTGTACATGCCTACTCCTAGTTAGAGTATTTTCAAATTTCAGGCCCAAAACATGCTGAAAATCGATATTTTAGGTGCCCAAAGTCAATATGTGATTGCATCTTATGTACCCATTTATATCTCAAATTCAGGCTCAAAACACCCGAAAATTCGATATTTTGGGGTCCCAGAAGCGATCTGTACATGCCTACTCAGTGCTAGAATATTTTTAAAATATAGGCCCAAAACATGCTAAAAATCGATATTTTAGGTGCCCAAAGTCGATATCTCAAATTCAGGCCCAAAACACCCAAAAATTCGATATTTTGGGGTCCCAAAAGCGATCTGTACATGCCTACTCCGTGTTAGAGTATTTTCAATATACAGGCCCAAAACATACTGAAAATCGATCTTTTAGGTGCCCAAAAGTCGATATGTGGATGCATCTTTTGTACCCGTTTATATCTCAAATTCAGGCTCAAAACACCCGAAAGTTCGATATTTTGGGGTCCCAGAAGCGATCTGTACTTACCTACTCCGTGTTAGAGTATTTTCAAAATACAGGCCCGAAACAAGCTGAAAAACGATATTTTAGGTGACCAGTGTCAATATGTGTATGCATCTTCTGCACCCGTTTATATACCAAATTCAACCTCAAAACACCCGAAAATTCGATATTTTTGGGTCCCAGAAGCGATCTGTACATGCCTACTCCATGGTAGAGTATTTTTAAAATACAGGCACAAAACATGCTGAAAATCGATATTTTAGGTGCCCAAAGTAAATATGTGCATGCATCTTATGTACCCGTTTATATCTCAAATTCAGGCTCAAAACACCCGAAAATTCGGTATTTTTGGGTCCTAGAAGCGATCTGTACATCCCTACAGCTAGTTAGAATGTTTTCAAGATACAGACCCAAAACATTCTCAAAATCGATATTTTAGGTGCCTAAAAGTCGATATGTGCATGCATCTTCTGTACCCGTGTATATCTCAAATTCAGGCTCAAAACACCCGAAAATTCGAAATTTTGGGGTCCCAGAAGCGATCTGTACATGCCTACTCAGTGCTAGAATATTTTCAAAATATAGGCCCAAAACATGCTAAAAATCTATATATTAGGTGCCCAAAGTCGATATCTCAAATTCAGGCCCAAAACACCCAAAAATTCGATATTTTGGGGTCCCAGAAGCAATCTGTACATGCCTACTCCGTGTTAGAGTATTTTCAATATACAGGCCCAAAACATACTGAAAATCGATCTTTTAGGTGCCCAAAAGTCGATATGTGGATGCATCTTCTGTACCCGTTTATATCTTAAATTCAGCCTCAAAATACCCGAAAATTTGATATTTTGGGGTCCCAGAAGCGATCTGTACTTACCTACTCCGTGTTAGAGTATTTTCAAAATACAGGCCCAAAACAAGTTGAAAATCGGTATTATAGGTGACCAAAGTCAATATGTGTATGCATCTTCTGCACCCGTTTATATCCCAATTTTAAGCTCAAAACACCCGAAAATTCGATATTTTTTGGTCCCAGACGCGATCTGTACATGCCTACTCAGTGTTAGAATGTTTTCATAATATAGGCTCAAAACATGCTAAAAATCGATATTTTAAGTGTCCAAAGTCGATATGTGCATGCATCATCTGTACCCGTTTATATCTCAAATTCAGGCCCAAAACACCCGAAAATTCGATATTTTGGGGTCCCAGAAGCGAACTGTACATGCCTACTCCGTGTTAGAGTATTTTCAAAATACAGGCCCAAAACATACTGAAAATCGATATTTTAGGTGCCCAAAAGTCGATATGTGCATGCATCTTCTGTACCCGTTTATATCTCAAATTCAGGCTCCAAACACCCGAAAATTCGATATTTTTGGGTCCCAGAAGCGATCTGTACATGCTTACTCAGATGCAGGCCCAAAACATGATGAAAATCGATATTTTAGGTGCCCAAAGTCAACATGTGTATGCATCTTCTGCACTCGTTTATATCTCAAATTAAACCTCAAAACACCCGAAAATTCGATAATTTTTGGTCCCAGAAGCGATCTGTACATGTCTAGTCAGTGCTAGAAAGTTTACAAAATATAGGCTCAAAACATGCTAAAAATTGATATTTTAAGTATCCAAAGTTGATATGTGCATGCATCTTCTGTACCCGTTTATATCTCAAATTCAGGCCCAAAACACCCGAAAAATTCGATATTTTGGGGTCCCAGAAGCGATCTGTACATATCTACTCAGATGCAGGCCCAAAACATGCTGAAAATCGATATTTTAGGTGCCGAAAGTCAACATGTTTGTGCATCTTCTGCACTTGTTTCTATCTCAAATTCAACCTCAAAACACCCAAAAATTCGATAATTTTGGGTCCCAGAAGCGATCTGTACATGTCTAGTCAGTGCTAGAATGTTTTCAAAATATAGGCTCAAAACATGCTAAAAATCGATATTTTAAGTGTCCAAAGTCGATATGGGCATGCATCTTCTGTACCCGTTTATATCTCAAATTCAGGCTCAAAACACCCGAAAATTCAATATTTTTGGGTCCCAGAAGCGATTTGTACATGCCTACTCAGTGCTAGAATATTTTCAAAATATAGGCCCAAAACATGCTAAAAATCTATATATTAGGTGCCCAAAGTCGATATCTCAAATTCAGGCTCAAAACACCCGAAAATTCGATATTTTTGGGTCCCAGAAGCGATCTGTACATGCCTACTCCTAGTTAGAGTATTTTCAAATTTCAGGCCCAAAACATGCTGAAAATCGATATTTTAGGTGCCCAAAGTCAATATGTGATTGCATCTTATGTACCCATTTATATCTCAAATTCAGGCTCAAAACACCCGAAAATTCGATATTTTTGGGTACCAGAAGCGATCTGTACATGCCTACTCAGTGCTAGAATATTTTTAATATATAGGCCCAAAACATGCTAAAAATCGATATTTTAGGTGCCCAAAGTCGATATCTCAAATTCAGGCCCAAAACACCCAAAAATTCGATATTTTGGGGTCCCAAAAGCGATCTGTACATGCCTACTCCGTGTTAGAGTATTTTCAATATACAGGCCCAAAACATACTGAAAATCGATCTTTTAGGTGCCCAAAAGTCGATATGTGGATGCATCTTTTGTACCCGTTTATATCTCAAATTCAGGCTCAAAACACCCGAAAGTTCGATATTTTGGGGTCCCAGAAGCGATCTGTACTTGCCTACTCCGTGTTAGAGTATTTTCAAAATACAGGCCCGAAACAAGCTGAAAAACGATATTTTAGGTGACCAGTGTCAATATGTGTATTCATCTTCTGCACCCGTTTATATACCAAATTCAACCTCAAAACACCCGAAAATTCGATATTTTTGGGTCCCAGAAGCGATCTGTACATGCCTACTCCATGGTAGAGTATTTTTAAAATACAGGCACAAAACATGCTGAAAATCGATATTTTAGGTGCCCAAAGTAAATATGTGCATGCATCTTATGTACCCGTTTATATCTCAAATTCAGGCTCAAAACACCCGAAAATTCGGTATTTTTGGGTCCTAGAAGCGATCTGTACATCCCTACAGCTAGTTAGAATGTTTTCAAGATACAGACCCAAAACATTCTCAAAATCGATATTTTAGGTGCCCAAAAGTCGATATGTGCATGCATCTTCTGTACCCGTGTATATCTCAAATTCAGGCTCAAAACACCCGAAAATTCGAAATTTTGGGGTCCCAGAATCGATCTGTACATGCCTACTCAGTGCTAGAATATTTTCAAAATATAGGCCCAAAACATGCTAAAAATCTATATATTAGGTGCCCAAAGTCGATATCTCAAATTCAGGCCCAAAACACCCAAAAATTCGATATTTTGGGGTCCCAGAAGCAATCTGTACATGCCTACTCCGTGTTAGAGTATTTTCAATATACAGGCCCAAAACATACTGAAAATCGATCTTTTAGGTGCCCAAAAGTCGATATGTGGATGCATCTTCTGTACCCGTTTATATCTTAAATTCAGCCTCAAAATACCCGAAAATTTGATATTTTGGGGTCCCAGAAGCGATCTGTACTTACCTACTCCGTGTTAGAGTATTTTCAAAATACAGGCCCAAAACAAGTTGAAAATCGATATTATAGGTGACCAAAGTCAATATGTGTATGCATCTTCTGCACCAGTTTATATCCCAATTTTAACCTCAAAACACCCGAAAATTCGATATTTTTTGGTCCCAGACGCGATCTGTACATGCCTACTCAGTGTTAGAATGTTTTCAAAATATAGGCTCAAAACATGCTAAAAATCGATATTTTAAGTGTCCAAAGTCGATATGTGCATGCATCATCTGTACCCGTTTATATCTCAAATTCAGGCCCAAAACACCCGAAAATTCGATATTTTGGGGTCCCAGAAGCGAACTGTACATGCCTACTCCGTGTTAGAGTATTTTCAAAATACAGGCCCAAAACATACTGAAAATCGATATTTTAGGTGCCCAAAAGTCGATATGTGCATGCATCTTCTGTACCCGTTTATATCTCAAATTCAGGCTCCAAACACCCGAAAATTCGATATTTTTGGGTCCCAGAAGCGATCTGTACATGCTTACTCAGATGCAGGCCCAAAACATGATGAAAATCGATATTTTAGGTGCCCAAAGTCAACATGTGTATGCATCTTCTGCACTCGTTTATATCTCAAATTAAACCTCAAAACACCCGAAAATTCGATAATTTTTGGTCCCAGAAGCGATCTGTACATGTCTAGTCAGTGCTAGAAAGTTTACAAAATATAGGCTCAAAACATGCTAAAAATTGATATTTTAAGTATCCAAAGTTGATATGTGCATGCATCTTCTGTACCCGTTTATATCTCAAATTCAGGCTCAAAACACCCGAAAATTCGATATTTTTGGGTCCCAGAAGCGATCTGTACATGTCTACTCCTAGTTAGAGTATTTTCAAAATACAGGCCCAAAACATGCTAAAAATCGATATTTTAAGTGTCTAAAGTCGATATGTGCATCCATCATCTGTACCCGTTTATATCTCAAATTCAGGCTCAAAACACCCGAAAATTCGGTATATTGGGGTCCCAGAAGCGATCTGTACATGCCTACTCCGTGTTAGAGTATTTTCAAAATACAGGCCCAAAACATGCTGAAAATCGATCTTTTAGGTGCCCAAAAGTAGATATGTGCATGCATCTTCTGTACCCGTTTATATCTCAAATTCAGGCTCAAAACACCCGAAAATTCGATATTTTGGGGTCCCAGAAGCGATCTGTACTTGCCTACTCCGTGTTAGAGTATTTTCAAAATACAGGCCCAAAACAAGCTGAAAATCGATATTTTAGGTGACCAAAGTCAATATGTGTATGCATCTTCTGCACCCGTTTTTATCCTAAATTCAACCTCAAAACACCCGAAAATTCGATATTTTTGGGTCCCAGAAGCGATCTGTACATGTCTACTCAGTGCTAGAATGTTTTCAAAATATAGGCACAAAACATGCTAAAAATCGATATTTTAAGTGTCCAAAGTCGATATGTGCATGCATCATCTATACCCGTTTATATCTCAAATTCAGGCTCAAAACACCCAAATATTCTATATTTTGGGGTCCCAGAAGTGATCTGTAGATGCCTACTTAGTGATAGAATATTTTCAAAATATAGGCCCAAAACATGCTAAAAATCGATATTTTAGTTGACCAAAGTCGATATCCCAAATTCAGGCCCAAAACACCCGAAAATTCGATATTTTGGGGTCCCAGAAGCGAACTGTACACGCCTACTCCGTGTTAGAGTATTTTCAAAATAGAGGCCCAAAACATACTGAAAATCGATCTTTTAGGTGCCCAAAAGTCGATATGTGCATGCATCTTCTGTACCCGTTTATATCCCAAATTCAACTTCAAAACACCCGAAAATTCGATATGTTTGGGTCCCAGAAGCGATCTGAACATGCCTACTCAGTGCTAAAATGTTTTCAAAATATAGGCTCAAAACATGCTAAAAATCGATATTTTAAGTGTCCAAAGTCGATATGTACATGTATCATCTGTACCCGTTTATATCTCAAATTCAGGCTTAAAACACCCTAAAATTCGATATTTTGGGGTCCCAGAAGTGATCTGTACATGCCTACTTAGTGCTAGAATATTTTCAAAATATAGGCCCAAAACATGCTAAAAATCGATATTTTAGGTGCCCAAAGTCGATATATCAAATGCAGGCCCAAAACACCCAAAAATTCGATATTTTGGGTTCCCAGAAGCGAACTGTATATGCCTACTCCGTGTTAGAGTATTTTCAAAATACAGGCCCAAAACATACTGAAAATCGATCTTTTAGGAGCCCAAAAGTCAATATGTGCATGCATCTTGTGTACCCGTTTATATATCAAATTCAGGCTCCAAACACTCGAAAATTCGATATTTTGGGGTCCCAGAAGTAATCCGTACATGCCTACTTAGTGCTAGAATATTTTCAAAATATAGGCCCAAAACATGCAAAAAATCGATATTTTAGGTGCCCAAAGTCGATATCTCAAATTTATGCCCAAAACACCCGAAAATTCGATATTTTGGGGTCCCAAAAGCGAACTGTACATGCCTACTCCGTGTTAGAGTATTTTCAAAATACAGGCCCAATACATACTGAAAATCGATCTTTTAGGTGCCCAAAAGTCGATATGTACATGCATCTTCTGTACCCGTTTATATCTCAAATTCAGGCTCCAAACACCCGAAAATTCGATATTTTGGGGTCCCAGAAGCGATCTGTACATGCCTACTCAGATGCAGGCCCAAAACATGCTGAAAATCGATATTTTAGGTGCCCAAAGTCAACATGTGTATGCATATTCTGCAATCGTTTATATCTCAAATTCAACCTCAAAACACCCGAAAATTCGATAATTTTTGGTCCCAGAAGCGATCTTTACATGTCTAGTCAGTGCTAGAATGTTTTCAAAATATAGGCTCAAAACATGCTAAAAATCGATATTTTAAGTGTCCAAAGTCGATATGTGCATGCATCTTCTGTACCCGTTTATATCTCAAATTCAGGCTCAAAACACCTGAAAATTCGATATTTTGGGGTCCCAGAAGCGAACTGTACATGCCTACTCCGTGTTAGAGTATTTTCAAAATACAGGCCCAAAACATACTGAAAATCGATCTTTTAGGTGCCCAAAAGTAGATATGTGCATGCATCTTCTGTACCCGTTTATATCTCAAATTCAGGCTCAAAACACCCGAAAATTCGATATTTTGGGGTCCCAGAAGCGATCTGTACTTGCCTACTCCGTGTTAGAGTATTTTCAAAATACAGGCCCAAAACATACTGAAAATCGATCTTTTAGGTGCCCAAAAGTCGATATGTGCATGCATCTTCTGTACCCGTTTCTATCCCAAATTCAACCTCAAAACACCCGAAAATTCGATATTTTGGGGTCCCAGAAGCGATCTGTACATGCCTACTGAGTGCTAGAATTTTTTCAAAATATAGGCTCAAAACATGCTAAAAATCGATATTTTAGGTACCCAAATTCGATATCTCAAATTCAGGCCCAAAACACCCGAAAATTCGATATTTTTGGGTCCCAGAAGCGATCTGTACATGCCTACTCAGTGCTAGAATTTTTTCAAAATATAGGCTTAAAACATGCTAAAAATCGATATTTTAAGTGTCCGAAGTCAATATGTGCATGTATCATCTGTACCCGTTTATATCTCAAATTCAGGCCCAAAACACCCGAAAATTCGATATTTTGGGGTCCCAGAAGTGAACTGTAAATGCCTACTCCGTGTTAGAGTATTTTCAAAATACAGGCCCAAAACATACTGAAAATCGATATTTTAGGTGCCCAAAAGTCGATATGTGAATGCATCTTCTGTACCCGTTTATATCCCAAATTCAACCTCAAAACACCCTAAAATTCGATATTTTGGGGTTCCCGAAGCGATCTGTACATGCCTACTGAGTGCTAGAATTTTTTCAAAATATAGGCTCAAAACATGCTAAAAATCGATATTTTAGGTGCCCAAAGTCGATATCTCAAATTCAGGCCCAAAACACCCTAAAATTCGATATTTTGGGGTCCCAGAAGCGAACTGTACATACCTACTCCGTGTCAGAGTATTTTCAAAATACAGGCCCAAAACATACTGAAAATCAATCTCTTAGGTGCCCAAAAGTCGATATGTGGATGCATCTTTTGTACCCGTTTATATCTCAAATTCAGGCTCAAAACACCCGAAAATTCGATATTTTGGGGTCCCAGAAGCGATCTGTACTTGCCTACTCCGTGTTAGAGTATTTTCAAAATACAGGCCCAAAACATACTGAAAATCGATCTTTTAGGTAGCCAAAAGTCGATATGTGCATGCATCTTCTGTACCCGTTTATATCCCAAATTCAATCTCAAAACACCCGAAAATTCGATATTTTTGAATCCCAGAAGCGATCTGTACATGCCTAGTCCTAGTTAGAATGTTTTCAAGATACAGACCCAAAACATGCTCAAAATCGATATTTTAGGTGCCCAAAAGTCGATATGTGCATGCATCTTCTGTACCCGTTTATATCTCAAATTCAGGCTCAAAACTCCCGAAAATTCGGTATTTTTGGGTCCTAGAAGCGATCTGTACATCCATACTCCTAGTTAGGATGTTTTCAAGATACAGACCCAAAACATGCTCAAAATCGATATTTTAGGTGCCCAAAAGTCGATATGTGCATGCATCTTCTGTACCCGTTTATATCTCAAATTCATGCTCAAAACACCCGAAAATTCGATATTTTGGGGTCCCAGAAGCGATCAGTACATGCCTACTTAGTGCTAGAATATTTTCAAAATATAGGCCCAAAACATGCACAAAATCGATATTTTAGGTGTCCAAAGTCGATATGTGCATGCATCATCTGTACCCGTTTATATCTCAAATTCAGGCTCAAAACACCCGAAAATTCGATATTTTGGGGTCCCAGAAGCGATCTGTACATGCCTAGTTAGTGCTAGAATATTTTCAAAATGTATGCCCAAAACATGCTAAAAATCGATATTTTAGGTGCCCAAAGTCGATATCTCAAATTCAGGCCCGAAACACCCGAAAAATCGATATTTTGGGGTCTCAGAAGCGATCTGTACATGCCTACTCCGTGTTAGAGTATTTTCAAAATACACGCCCAAAACATACTGAAAATCGATCTTTTAGGTAGCCAAAAGTCGATATGTGCATGCATCTTCTGTACCCGTTTATATCCCAAATTCAATCTCAAAACACCCGAAAATTCGATATTTTTGAATCCCAGAAGCGATCTGTACATGCCTACTACGTGTTAGAGTATTTTCAAAATACACGCCCAAAACATACTGAAAATCGATCTCTTAGGTGCCCAAAAGTCGATATGTGGATGCATCTTTTGTACCCGTTTATATCTCAAATTCAGGCTCAAAACACCCGAAAATTCGATATTTTGGGGTCCCAGAAGCGATCTGTACTTGCCTACTCCGTGTTAGAGTATTTTCAAAGTACAGACCCGAAACAAGCTGAAAAAAGATATTTTAGGTGACCAAAGTCAATATGTGTATGCATCTTTTGCACCCGTTTATATCCCAAATTCAACCTCAAAACACCCGAAAATTCGATATTTTTGGGTCCCAGAAGCGATCTGTACATGCCTACTCCATGTTAGAGTATTTTCAAAATACAGGTTCAAAACATGCTGAAAATCGATATGTTAGGTGCCCAAAAGTCGATATGTGCATGCATCTTCTGTACCCGTTTATATCCCAAATTCAACCTCAAAACACCCGAAAATTCGATATTTTTGGGTCCCAGAAGCGATCTGTACATGCCTACTGAGTGCTAGAATTTTTCCAGAAAATAGGCTCAAAACATGCTAAAATCGATGTTTTAAGTGTCTAAAGTCGATATGTGCATGCATTATCTGTACCCGTTTATATCTCAAATTCAGAGGCAAAACACCCGAAAATTCGATATTTTGGGGTCCCAGATGCGATCTGTACATGCCTACTCAGTGCTAGAATATTTTCAAAATATAGGTCCAAAACATGCTAAAAATCGATATTTTAGGTGCCCAAAGTCGATATCTCAAATTCAGGCCCAAAACACCCAAAAATTCGATATTTTGGGGTCCCAGAAGCGATCTGTACAGGCCTACTCCGTGTTAGAGTTTTTCAATATACGGGCCCAAAACATACTGAAAATCGATCGTTTAGGTGCCCAAAAGTCGATATGTGGATGCATCTTCTGTACCCGTTTATATCTCAAATTCAGGCTTAAAACACCCGAAAATTCAATATTTTATGGTCCCAGAAGCGATCTGTACTTGCCTACTCCGTGCTAGAGTATTTTCAAAATACAGGCCCAAAACATGCTGAAAATCGATATTTTAGGTGCCCAAAGTCAATATGTGCATGCATCTTCTGTACCCGTTTGTATCTCAAATTCAGGCTCAAAACTCCCGAAAATTCGGTATTTTTGGGTCCTAGAAGCAATCTGTACATGCCTACTCCATGTTAGAGTATTTTCAAAATACAGGCCCAAAACATACTGAAAATCGATCTTTTAGGTAGCCAAAAGTCGATATGTGCATGCATCTTCTGTACCCGTTTATATCCCAAATTCAATCTCAAAACACCCGAAAATTCGATATTTTTGAATCCCAGAAGCGATCTGTACATGCCTACTCAGTGCTAGAATTTTTTCAAAATATAGGCTTAAAACATGCTAAAAATCGATATTTTAAGTCTCAAAAGTCGATATGTGCATGCATCTTCTGCACCCATTTATATCTCAAATTCAGGCTCCAAACACCCGAAAATTCGATATTTTGGGGCCCCAGAAGCGATCTGTACATATCTACTCAGATGCAGGCCCAAAACATGCTGAAAATCGATATTTTAGGTGCCGAAAGTCAACATGTTTGTGCATCTTCTGCACTTGTTTCTATCTCATATTCAACCTCAAAACACCCAAAAATTCGATAATTTTGGGTCCCAGAAGCGATCTGTACATGTCTAGTCAGTGCTAGAATGTTTTCAAAATATAGGCTCAAAACATGCTAAAAATCGATATTTTAAGTGTCCAAAGTCGATATGGGCATGCATCTTCTGTACCCGTTTATATCTCAAATTCAGGCTCAAAACACCCGAAAATTCGATATTTTTGGGTCCCAGAAGCGATTTGTACATGCCTACTCAGTGCTAGAATATTTTCAAAATATAGGCCCAAAACATGCTAAAAATCTATATATTAGGTGCCCAAAGTCGATATCTCAAATTCAGGCTCAAAACACCCGAAAATTCGATATTTTTGGGTCCCAGAAGTGATCTGTACATGCCTACTCCTAGTTAGAGTATTTTCAAATTTCAGGCCCAAAACATGCTGAAAATCGATATTTTAGGTGCCCAAAGTCAATATGTGATTGCATCTTATGTACCCGTTTATATCTCAAATTCAGGCTCAAAACACCCAAAAATTCGATATTTTGGGGTCCCAGAAGAGATCTGTACATGCCTACTCAGTGCTCGAATATTTTTAAAATATAGGCCCAAAACATGCTAAAAATCGATATTTTAGGTGCCCAAAGTCAATATCTCAAATTCAGGCCCAAAACCCCCCAAAATTCGATATTTTGGGGTCCCAAAAGCGATCTGTACATGCCTACTCCGTGTTAGAGTATTTTCAATATACAGGCCCAAAACATACTGAAAATCGATCTTTTAGGTGCCCAAAAGTCGATATGTGGATGCATCTTTTGTACCCGTTTATATCTCAAATTCAGGCTCAAAACACCCGAAAGTTCGATATTTTGGGGTCCCAGAAGCGATCTGTACTTGCCTACTCCGTGTTAGAGTATTTTCAAAATACAGGCCCGAAACAAGCTGAAAAACGATATTTTAGGTGACCAAAGTCAATATGTGTATGCATCTTCTGCACCCGTTTATATACCAAATTCAACCTCAAAACACCCGAAAATTCGATATTTTTGGGTCCCAGAAGCGATCTGTACATGCCTACTCCATGTTAGAGTATTTTTAAAATACAGGCACAAAACATGCTGAAAATCGATATTTTAGGTGCCCAAAGTAAATATGTGCATGCATCTTATGTACCCGTTTATATCTCAAATTCAGGCTCAAAACACCCGAAAATTCGGTATTTTTGGGTCCTAGAAGCGATCTGTACATCCCTACAGCTAGTTAGAATGTTTTCAAGATACAGACCCAAAACATGCTCAAAATCGATATTTTAGGTGCCCAAAAGTCGATATGTGCATGCATCTTCTGTGCCCGTTTATATCTCAAATTCAGGCTCAAAACACCCGAAAATTCGAAATTTTGGGGTCCCAGAAGCGATCTGTACATGCCTACTCAGTGCTAGAATATTTTCAAAATATAGGCCCAAAACATGCTAAAAATCTATATATTAGGTGCCCAAAGTCGATATCTCAAATTCAGGCCCAAAACACCCAAAAATTCGATATTTTGGGGTCCCAGAAGCAATCTGTACATGCCTACTCCGTGTTAGAGTATTTTCAATATACAGGCCCAAAACATACTGAAAATCGATCTTTTAGGTGCCCAAAAGTCGATATGTGGATGCATCTTCTGTACCCGTTTATATCTTAAATTCAGCCTCAAAATACCCGAAAATTTGATATTTTGGGGTCCCAGAAGCGATCTGTACTTACCTACTCCGTGTTAGTGTATTTTCAAAATACAGGCCCAAAACAAGTTGAAAATCGATATTATAGGTGACCAAAGTCAATATGTGTATGCATCTTCTGCACCCGTTTATATCCCAATTTTAACCTCAAAACACCCGAAAATTCGATATTTTTTGGTCCCAGAAGCGATCTGTACATGCTTACTCAGTGTTAGAATGTTTTCAAAATATAGGCTCAAAACATGCTAAAAATCGATATTTTAAGTGTCCAAAGTCGATATGTGCATGCATCATCTGTACCCGTTTATATCTCAAATTCAGGCCCAAAACACCCGAAAATTCGATATTTTGGGGTCCCAGAAGCGAACTGTACATGCCTACTCCGTGTTAGAGTATTTTCAAAATACAGGCCCAAAACATACTGAAAATCGATATTTTAGGTGCCCAAAAGTCGATATGTGCATGCATCTTCTGTACCCGTTTATATCCCAAATTCAACTTCAAAACACCCGAAAATTCGATATGTTTGGGTCCCAGAAGCGATCTGAACATGCCTACTCAGTGCTAAAATGTTTTCAAAATATAGGCTCAAAACATGCTAAAAATCGATATTTTAAGTGTCCAAAGTCGATATGTACATGTATCATCTGTACCCGTTTATATCTCAAATTCAGGCTTAAAACACCCGAAAATTCGATATTTTGGGGTCCCAGAAGCGAACTGTACATGCCTACTCCGTGTTAGAGTATTTTCAAAATACAGGCCCAAAACAAGCTAAAAATCGATATTTTAGGTGACCAAAGTCAATATGTGTATGCATCTTCTGCACCCGTTTATATCCCAAATTCAACCTCAAAACACCCGAAAATTCGATATTTTTGGGTCTCAGAAGCAATCTGTACATGTCTACTCAGTGCTAGAATGTTTTCAAAATATAGGCTCAAAACATGCTAAAAATCGATATTTTAAGTGTCCAAAGTCCATATGTGAATTCATCATCTGTACCCGTTTATATCTCAAATTCAGGCTCAAAACACCCAAATATTAGATATTTTGGGGTCCCAGAAGTGATCTGTACATGCCTACTTAGTGCTAGAATATTTTCAATATATAGGCCCAAAACATGCTAAAAATCGATATTTTAGGTGCCCAAAGACGATATCTCAAATTCAGGCCCAAAACACCCGAAAATTCGATATTTTTGGGTCCCAGAAGCGAACTGTACATGCCTACTCCGTGTTAGAGTATTTTCAAAATACAGGCCCAAAACATACTGAAAATCGATCTTTTAGGTGCCCAAAAGTCGATATGTGCATGCATCTTTTGTACCCATTTATATCTCAAATTCTGGCTCCAAACACCCGAAAATTCGATATTTTGAGGTCCCAGAAGCGATCTGTACATGCCTACTCAGATGCAGGCCCAAAACATGCTGAAAATCGATATTTTAGGTGCCCAAAGTCAACATGTGTATGCATCTTCTGCACTCGTTTATATCTTAAATTTAACCTTAAAACATCCGAAAATACGATAATTTTGGGTCCCAGAAGCGATCTGTACATGTCTAGTCATTGCTAGAATGTTTTCAAAATATAGGCTTAAAACATGCTAAAAATCGATATTTTAGGTGCCCAAAGTCGATATCTCAAATTCATGCCCATAACACCCGAAAATTCGATATTTTGGGGTCCCAGAAGCGAACTGTACATGCCTACTCCGTGTTAGAGTATTTTCAAAATACAGGCCCAATGCATACTGAAAATCGATCTTTTAGGTGCCCAAAAGTCGATATGTACATGCATCTTCTGTACCCGTTTATATCTCAAATTCAGGCTCCAAACACCCGAAAATTCGATATTTTGGGGTCCCAGAAGCGATCTGTACATTCCTACTCAGATGCAGGCCCAAAACATGCTGAAAATCGATATTTTAGGTGCCCAAAGTCA
The DNA here is from genome assembly GCA_033782935.1 of Petrolisthes cinctipes. NCBI lineage: Eukaryota > Metazoa > Arthropoda > Malacostraca > Decapoda > Porcellanidae > Petrolisthes > Petrolisthes cinctipes. The sequence continues at coordinate 1,892,651 of JAWQEG010002021.1, read as the reverse complement.
ACATGTGTATGCATCTTCTGCACTCGTTTATATCTCAAATTCAACCTCAAAACACCCGAAAATTCGATAATTTTTGGTCCCAGAAGCGATCTTTACATGTCTAGTCAGTGCTAGAATGTTTTCAAAATATAGGCTCAAAACATGCTAAAAATCGATATTTTAAGTGTCCAAAGTCGATATGTGGATGCATCTTCTGTACCCGTTTATATCTCAAATTCAGGCTCAAAACACCCGAAAATTCGATATTTTGGGGTCCCAGAAGCGATCTGTACATGCCTACTCAGATGCAGGCCCAAAACATGCTGAAAATCGATATTTTAGGTGCCCAAAGTCAACATGTGTATGCATCTTCTGAAATCGTTTATATCTCAAATTCAGGCCCAAAACACCTGAAAATTCGATATTTTGGGGTCCCAGAAGCGAACTGTACATGCCTACTCCGTGGTAGAGAATTTTTTAAAATACAGGCCGAAAACATGCAAAAATCGATATTTTAAGTGTCCAAAGTCGATATGTGCATGCATCATCTGTACCCGTTTATATATCAAATTCAGGCATAAAACACCTGAAAATTCGAGATTTTGGGGCCCCAGAAGTGATCTGTACATGCCTACTTAGTGCAAGAATGTTTTCAAAATATAGGCTCAAAACATGCTAAAAATCGATATTTTAAGTGTCCAAAGTCGATATGTGCATGCATCTTCTGTACCCGTTTATATCTCAAATTCCGGCTCAAAACACCCGAAAATTCGATATTTTGGGGTCCCAGAAGCGATCTGTACTTGCCTACTCCGTGTTAGAGTATTTTCAAAATACAGGCCCAAAACAAGCTGAAAATCGATATTTTAGGTGACCAAAGTCAATATGTGTATGCATCTTCTGCACCCGTTTTTATCCTAAATTCAACCTCAAAACACCCGAAAATTCGATATTTTTGGGTCCCAGAAGCAATCTGTACATGCCTACTCAATGCTAGAATTTTTTCAAAATATAGGCTCAAAACATGCTAAAAATCGATATTTTAAGTGTCTAAAGTCGATATGTGCATGCATCATCTGTACCCGTTTATATTTCAAATTCAGGCTCCAAACACCCGAAAATTCGATATTTTGGGGTCCCAGAAGTGATCTGTACATGCCTACTTAGTGCTAGAATATTTTCAAAATATATTCCCAAAACATGCTAAAAATCGATATTTTAGGTGCCCAAAGTAGATATCTCAAATTCATGCCCAAAACACCCGAAAATTCGATATTTTGGGGTCCCAGAAGCGATCTGTACATGCCTACTCCGTGTTAGAGTATTTTCAATATAGAGGTCCAAAACATACTGAAAATCGATTTTTTAGGTGCCCAAAAGTCGATATGTGGATGCATCTTCTGTACCCGTTTATATCTCAAATTCAGGCTCAAAACACCCGAAAATTCGATATTTTGGGGTCCCTGAAGCGATCTGTACTTACCTACTCTGTGTTAGAGTATTTTCTAAATACAGGCCCAAAACAAGCTAAAAATCGATATTTTAGGTGACCAAAGTCAATATGTGTATGCATCTTCTGCACCCGTTTATATCCCAAATTCAACCTCAAAACACCCGAAAATTCGATATTTTTGGGTCCCAGAAGCAATCTGTACATGCCTACTCAGTGCTAGAATGTTTTCAAAATATAGGCTCAAAACATGCTAAAAATCGATATTTTAAGTGTCCAAAGTCCATATGTGAATTCATCATCTGTACCCGTTTATATCTCAAATTCAGGCTCAAAACACCCAAATATTAGATATTTTGGGGTCCCAGAAGTGATCTGTACATGCCTACTTAGTGCTAGAATATTTTCAATATATAGGCCCAAAACATGCTAAAAATCGATATTTTAGGTGCCCAAAGTCGATATCTCAAATTCAGGCCCAAAACACCCGAAAATTCGATATTTTGGGGTCCCAGAAGCGAACTGTACATGCCTACTCCGTGTTAGAGTATTTTCAAAATACAGGAACAAAACATACTGAAAATCGATCTTTTAGGTGCCCAAAAGTCGATATGTGCATGCATCTTCTGTACCCATTTATATCTCAAATTCAGGCTCCAAACACCCGAAAATTCGATATTTTGAGGTCCCAGAAGCGATCTGTACATGCCTACTCAGATGCAGGCCCAAAACATGCTGAAAATCGATATTTTAGGTGCCCAAAGTCAACATGTGTATGCATCTTCTGCACTCGTTTATATCTTAAATTTAACCTTAAAACATCCGAAAATACGATAATTTTGGGTCCCAGAAGCGATCTGTACATGTTTAGTCATTGGTAGAATGTTTTCAAAATATAGGCTTATAACATGCTAAAAATCGATATTTTAGGTGCCCAAAGTCGATATCTCAAATTCAGGCCCAAAACACCCGAAAATTCGATATTTTGGGGTCCCAGAAGCGAACTGTACATGCCTACTCGGTGTTAGAGTATTTTCAAAATACAGGCCCAAAACATACTGAAAATCGATCTTTTAGGTGCCCAAAAGTCGATATGTGCATGCATCTTCTGTACCCATTTATATCTCAAATTCAGGCTCCAAACACCCGAAAATTCGATATTTTGAGGTCCCAGAAGCGATCTGTACATGCCTACTCAGATGCAGGCCCAAAACATGCTGAAAATCGATATTTTAGGTGCCCAAAGTCAACATGTGTATGCATCTTCTGCACTCGTTTATATCTTAAATTTAACCTTAAAACATCCGAAAATACGATAATTTTGGGTCCCAGAAGCGATCTGTACATGTCTAGTCATTGCTAGAATGTTTTCAAAATATAGGCTTAAAACATGCTAAAAATCGATATTTTAGGTGCCCAAAGTCGATATCTCAAATTCATGCCGAAAATACCCGAAAATTCGATATTTTGGGGTCCCAGAAGCGAACTGTACATGCCTACTCCGTGTTAGAGTATTTTCAAAATACAGGCCCAATACATACTGAAAATCGATCTTTTAGGTGCCCAAAAGTCGATATGTACATGCATCTTCTGTACCCGTTTATATCTCAAATTCAGGCTCCAAACACCCGAAAATTCGATATTTTGGGGTCCCAGAAGCGATCTGTACATGCCTACTCAGATGCAGGCCCAAAACATGCTGAAAATCGATATTTTAGGTGCCTAAGTCAACATGTGTATGCATCTTCTGAAATCGTTTATATCTCAAATTCAGGCCCAAAACACCTGAAAATTCGATATTTTGGGGTCCCAGAAGCGAACTGTACATGCCTACTTCGTGGTAGAGTATTTTTTAAAATACAGGCCGAAAACATGCAAAAATCGATATTTTAAGTGTCCAAAGTCGATATGTGCATGCATCATCTGTACCCGTTTATATATCAAATTCAGGCATAAAACACCTGAAAATTCGAGATTTTGGGGCCCCAGAAGTGATCTGTACATGCCTACTTAGTGCAAGAATGTTTTCAAAATATAGGCTCAAAACATGCTAAAAATCGATATTTTAAGTGTCCAAAGTCGATATGTGCATGCATCTTCTGTACCCGTTTATATCTCAAATTCAGGCTCAAAACACCCGAAAATTCGATATTTTGGGGTCCCAGAAGCGAACTGTACATGCCTACTCCGTGTTAGAGTATTTTCAAAATACAGGCCCAAAACATACTGAAAATCGATCTTTTAGGTGCCCAAAAGTAGATATGTGCATGCATCTTCTGTACCCGTTTATATCTCAAATTCCGGCTCAAAACACCCGAAAATTCGATATTTTGGGGTCCCAGAAGCGATCTGTACTTGCCTACTCCGTGTTAGAGTATTTTCAAAATACAGGCCCAAAACAAGCTGAAAATCGATATTTTAGGTGACCAAAGTCAATATGTGTATGCATCTTCTGCACCCGTTTTTATCCTAAATTCAACCTCAAAACACCCGAAAATTCGATATTTTTGGGTCCCAGTAGCGATCTTTACATGCCTACTCAATGCTAGAATTTTTTCAAAATATAGACTCAAAACATGCTAAAAATCGATATTTTAAGTGTCCAAAGTCGATATGTGCATGCATCATCTGTACCCGTTTATATTTCAAATTCAGGCTCAAAACACCCGAAAATTCGATATTTTGGGGTCCCAGAAGTGATCTGTACATGCCTACTTAGTGCTAGAATATTTTCAAAATATATTCCCATAACATGCTAAAAATCGATATTTTAGGTGCCCAAAGTAGATATCTCAAATTCATGCCCAAAACACCCGAAAATTCGATATTTTGGGGTCCCAGAAGCGATCTGTACATGCCTACTCCGTGTTAGAGTATTTTCAATATAGAGGTCCAAAACATACTGAAAATCGATTTTTTAGGTGCCCAAAAGTCGATATGTGCATGCATCTTCTGTACCCGTTTATATCTCAAATTCAGGCTCAAAACACCCGAAAATTCGATATTTTGGGGTCCCTGAAGCGATCTGTACTTGCCTACTCCGTGTTAGAGTATTTTCTAAATACAGGCCCAAAACAAGCTAAAAATCGATATTTTAGGTGACCAAAGTCAATATGTGTATGCATCTTCTGCACCCGTTTATATCCCAAATTCAACCTCAAAACACCCGAAAATTCGATATTTTTGGGTCCCAGAAGCAATCTGTACATGTCTACTCAGTGCTAGAATGTTTTCAAAATATAGGCTCAAAACATGCTAAAAATCGATATTTTAAGTGTCCAAAGTCCATATGTGAATTCATCATCTGTACCCGTTTATATCTCAAATTCAGGCTCAAAACACCCAAATATTAGATATTTTGGGGTCCCAGAAGTGATCTGTACATGCCTACTTAGTGCTAGAATATTTTCAATATATAGGCCCAAAACATGCTAAAAATCGATATTTTACGTGCCCAAAGTCGATATCTCAAATTCAGGCCCAAAACACCCGAAAATTCGATATTTTGGGGTCCCAGAAGCGAACTGTACATGCCTACTCCGTGTTAGAGTATTTTCAAAATACAGGCCCAAAACATACTGAAAATCGATCTTTTAGGTGCCCAAAAGTCGATATGTGCATGCATCTTTTGTACCCATTTATATCTCAAATTCAGGCTCCAAACACCCGAAAATTCGATATTTTGAGGTCCCAGAAGCGATCTGTACATTCCTACTCAGATGCAGGCCCAAAACATGCTGAAAATCGATATTTTAGGTGCCCAAAGTCAACATGTGTATGCATCTTCTGCACTCGTTTATATCTTAAATTTAACCTTAAAACATCCGAAAATACGATAATTTTGGGTCCCAGAAGCGATCTGTACATGTCTAGTCATTGCTAGAATGTTTTCAAAATATAGGCTTAAAACATGCTAAAAATCGATATTTTAGGTGGCCATAGTCGATATCTCAAATTCAGGCCCAAAACACCCGAAAATTCGATATTTTGGGGTCCCAGAAGCGAACTGTACATGCCTACTCGGTGTTAGAGTATTTTCAAAATACAGGCCCAAAACATACTGAAAATCGATCTTTTAGGTGCCCAAAAGTCGATATGTGCATGCATCTTCTGTACCCATTTATATCTCAAATTCAGGCTCCAAACACCCGAAAATTCGATATTTTGAGGTCCCAGAAGCGATCTGTACATGCCTACTCAGATGCAGGCCCAAAACATGCTGAAAATCGATATTTTAGGTGCCCAAAGTCAACATGTGTATGCATCTTCTGCATTCGTTTATATCTTAAATTTAACCTTAAAACATCCGAAAATACGATAATTTTGGGTCCCAGAAGCGATCTGTACATGTCTAGTCATTGCTAGAATGTTTTCAAAATATAGGCTTAAAACATGCTAAAAATCGATATTTTAGGTGCCCAAAGTCGATATCTCAAATTCATGCCCAAAACACCCGAAAATTTGATATTTTGGGGTCCCAGAAGCGAACTGTACATGCCTACTCCGTGTTAGAGTATTTTCAAAATACAGGCTCAATACATACTGAAAATCGATCTTTTAGGTGCCCAAAAGTCGATATGTACATGCATCTTCTGTACCCGTTTATATCTCAAATTCAGGCTCCAAACACCCGAAAATTCGATATTTTGGGGTCCCAGAAGCGATCTGTACATGCCTACTCAGATGCAGGCCCAAAACATGCTGAAAATCGATATTTTAGGTGCCCAAAGTCAACATGTGTATGCATCTTCTGCACTCGTTTATATCTCAAATTCAACCTCAAAACACCCGAAAATTCGATAATTTTTGGTCCCAGAAGCGATCTTTACATGTCTAGTCAGTGCTAGAATGTTTTCAAAATATAGGCTCAAAACATGCTAAAAATCGATATTTTAAGTGTCCAAAGTCGATATGTGCATGCATCTTCTGTACCCGTTTATATCTCAAATTCAGGCTCAAAACACCCGAAAATTCGATATTTTGGGGTCCCAGAAGCGATCTGTACATGCCTACTCAGATGCAGGCCCAAAACATGCTGAAAATCGATATTTTAGGTGCCCAAAGTCAACATGTGTATGCATCTTCTGAAATCGTTTATATCTCAAATTCAGGCCCAAAACACCTGAAAATTCGATATTTTGGGATCCCAGAAGCGAACTGTACATGCCTACTCCGTGGTAGAGTATTTTTTAAAATACAGGCCGAAAACATGCAAAAATCGATATTTTAAGTGTCCAAAGTCGATATGTGCATGCATCATCTGTACCCGTTTATATATCAAATTCAGGCATAAAACACCTGAAAATTCGAGATTTTTGGGCCCCAGAAGTGATCTGTACATGCCTACTTAGTGCAAGAATGTTTTCAAAATATAGGCTCAAAACATGCTAAAAATCGATATTTTAAGTGTCCAAAGTCGATATGTGCATGCATCTTCTGTACCCGTTTATATCTCAAATTCAGTCTCAAAACACCCGAAAATTCGATATTTTGGGATCCCAGAAGCGATCTGTACATTCCTACTCAGATGCAGGCCCAAAACATGCTGAAAATCGATATTTTAGGTGCCCAAAGTCAACATGTGTATGCATCTTCTGCACTCGTTTATATCTTAAATTTAACCTTAAAACATCCGAAAATACGATAATTTTGGGTCCCAGAAGCGATCTGTACATGTCTAGTCATTGCTAGAATGTTTTCAAAATATAGGCTTAAAACATGCTAAAAATCGATATTTTAGGTGGCCATAGTCGATATCTCAAATTCAGGCCCAAAACACCCGAAAATTCGATATTTTGGGGTCCCAGAAGCGAACTGTACATGCCTACTCGGTGTTAGAGTATTTTCAAAATACAGGCCCAAAACATACTGAAAATCGATCTTTTAGGTGCCCAAAAGTCGATATGTGCATGCATCTTCTGTACCCATTTATATCTCAAATTCAGGCTCCAAACACCCGAAAATTCGATATTTTGAGGTCCCAGAAGTGATCTGTACATGCCTACTCAGATGCAGGCCCAAAACATGCTGAAAATCGATATTTTAGGTGCCCAAAGTCAACATGTGTATGCATCTTCTGCATTCGTTTATATCTTAAATTTAACCTTAAAACATCCGAAAATACGATAATTTTGGGTCCCAGAAGCGATCTGTACATGTCTAGTCATTGCTAGAATGTTTTCAAAATATAGGCTTAAAACATGCTAAAAATCGATATTTTAGGTGCCCAAAGTCGATATCTCAAATTCATGCCCAAAACACCCGAAAATTTGATATTTTGGGGTCCCAGAAGCGAACTGTACATGCCTACTCCGTGTTAGAGTATTTTCAAAATACAGGCTCAATACATACTGAAAATCGATCTTTTAGGTGCCCAAAAGTCGATATGTACATGCATCTTCTGTACCCGTTTATATCTCAAATTCAGGCTCCAAACACCCGAAAATTCGATATTTTGGGGTCCCAGAAGCGATCTGTACATGCCTACTCAGATGCAGGCCCAAAACATGCTGAAAATCGATATTTTAGGTGCCCAAAGTCAACATGTGTATGCATCTTCTGCACTCGTTTATATCTCAAATTCAACCTCAAAACACCCGAAAATTCGATAATTTTTGGTCCCAGAAGCGATCTTTACATGTCTAGTCAGTGCTAGAATGTTTTCAAAATATAGGCTCAAAACATGCTAAAAATCGATATTTTAAGTGTCCAAAGTCGATATGTGCATGCATCTTCTGTACCCGTTTATATCTCAAATTCAGGCTCAAAACACCCGAAAATTCGATATTTTGGGGTCCCAGAAGCGATCTGTACATGCCTACTCAGATGCAGGCCCAAAACATGCTGAAAATCGATATTTTAGGTGCCCAAAGTCAACATGTGTATGCATCTTCTGAAATCGTTTATATCTCAAATTCAGGCCCAAAACACCTGAAAATTCGATATTTTGGGATCCCAGAAGCGAACTGTACATGCCTACTCCGTGGTAGAGTATTTTTTAAAATACAGGCCGAAAACATGCAAAAATCGATATTTTAAGTGTCCAAAGTCGATATGTGCATGCATCATCTGTACCCGTTTATATATCAAATTCAGGCATAAAACACCTGAAAATTCGAGATTTTGGGGCCCCAGAAGTGATCTGTACATGCCTACTTAGTGCAAGAATGTTTTCAAAATATAGGCTCAAAACATGCTAAAAATCGATATTTTAAGTGTCCAAAGTCGATATGTGCATGCATCTTCTGTACCCGTTTATATCTCAAATTCAGTCTCAAAACACCCGAAAATTCGATATTTTGGGATCCCAGAAGCGAACTGTACATGCCTACTCCGTGTTAGAGTATTTTCAAAATACAGGCCCAAAACATACTGAAAATCGATCTTTTAGGTGCCCAAAAGTAGATATGTGCATGCATCTTCTGTACTCGTTTATATCTCAAATTCCGGCTCAAAACACCCGAAAATTCGATATTTTGGGGTCCCAGAAGCGATCTGTACTTGCCTACTCCGTGTTAGAGTATTTTCAAAATACAGGCCCAAAACAAGCTGAAAATCGATATTTTAGGTGACCAAAGTCAATATGTGTATGCATCTTCTGCACCCGTTTTTATCCTAAATTCAACCTCAAAACATCCGAAAATTCGATATTTTTGGGTCCCAGAAGCAATCTGTACATGCCTACTCAATGCTAGAATTTTTTCAAAATATAGGCTCAAAACATACTAAAAATCGATATTTTAAGTGTCTAAAGTCGATATGTGCATGCATCATCTGTACCCGTTTATATTTCAAATTCAGGCTCCAAACACCCGAAAATTCGATATTTTGGGGTCCCAGAAGTGATCTGTACATGCCTACTTAGTGCTAGAATATTTTCAAAATATATTCCCAAAACATGCTAAAAATCGATATTTTAGGTGCCCAAAGTAGATATCTCAAATTCATGCCCAAAACACCCGAAAATTCGATATTTTGGGGTCCCAGAAGCGATCTGTACATGCCTACTCCGTGTTAGAGTATTTTCAATATAGAGGTCCAAAACATACTGAAAATCGATTTTTTAGGTGCCCAAAAGTCGATATGTGGATGCATCTTCTGTACCCGTTTATATCTCAAATTCAGGCTCAAAACACCCGAAAATTCGATATTTTGGGGTCCCTGAAGCGATCTGTACTTGCCTACTCTGTGTTAGAGTATTTTCTAAATACAGGCCCAAAACAAGCTAAAAATCGATATTTTAGTTGACCAAAGTCAATATGTGTATGCATCTTCTGCACCCGTTTATATCCCAAATTCAACCTCAAAACACCCGAAAATTCGATATTTTTGGGTCCCAGAAGCAATCTGTACATGCCTACTCAGTGCTAGAATGTTTTCAAAATATAGGCTCAAAACATGCTAAAAATCGATATTTTAAGTGTCCAAAGTCCATATGTGAATTCATCATCTGTACCCGTTTATATCTCAAATTCAGGCTCAAAACACCCAAATATTAGATATTTTGGGGTCCCAGAAGTGATCTGTACATGCCTACTTAGTGCTAGAATATTTTCAATATATAGGCCCAAAACATGCTAAAAATCGATATTTTAGGTGCCCAAAGTCGATATCTCAAATTCAGGCCCAAAACACCCGAAAATTCGATATTTTGGGGTCCCAGAAGCGAACTGTACATGCCTACTCCGTGTTAGAGTATTTTCAAAATACAGGCCCAAAACATACTGAAAATCGATCTTTTAGGTGCCCAAAAGTCGATATGTGCATGCATCTTCTGTACCCATTTATATCTCAAATTCAGGCTCCAAACACCCGAAAATTCGATATTTTGAGGTCCCAGAAGCGATCTGTACATGCCTACTCAGATGCAGGCCCAAAACATGCTGAAAATCGATATTTTAGGTGCCCAAAGTCAACATGTGTATGCATCTTCTGCACTCGTTTATATCTTAAATTTAACCTTAAAACATCCGAAAATACGATAATTTTGGGTCCCAGAAGCGATCTGTACATGTTTAGTCATTGGTAGAATGTTTTCAAAATATAGGCTTATAACATGCTAAAAATCGATATTTTAGGTGCCCAAAGTCGATATCTCAAATTCAGGCCCAAAACACCCGAAAATTCGATATTTTGGGGTCCCAGAAGCGAACTGTACATGCCTACTCGGTGTTAGAGTATTTTCAAAATACAGGCCCAAAACATACTGAAAATCGATCTTTTAGGTGCCCAAAAGTCGATATGTGCATGCATCTTCTGTACCCATTTATATCTCAAATTCAGGCTCCAAACACCCGAAAATTCGATATTTTGAGGTCCCAGAAGCGATCTGTACATGCCTACTCAGATGCAGGCCCAAAACATGCTGAAAATCGATATTTTAGGTGCCCAAAGTCAACATGTGTATGCATCTTCTGCACTCGTTTATATCTTAAATTTAACCTTAAAACATCCGAAAATACGATAATTTTGGGTCCCAGAAGCGATCTGTACATGTCTAGTCATTGCTAGAATGTTTTCAAAATATAGGCTTAAAACATGCTAAAAATCGATATTTTAGGTGCCCAAAGTCGATATCTCAAATTCATGCCGAAAACACCCGAAAATTCGATATTTTGGGGTCCCAGAAGCGAACTGTACATGCCTACTCCGTGTTAGAGTGTTTTCAAAATACAGGCCCAATACATACTGAAAATCGATCTTTTAGGTGCCCAAAAGTCGATATGTACATGCATCTTCTGTACCCGTTTATATCTCAAATTCAGGCTCCAAACACCCGAAAATTCGATATTTTGGGGTCCCAGAAGCGATCTGTAAATGCCTACTCAGATGCAGGCCCAAAACATGCTGAAAATCGATATTTTAGGTGCCCAAAGTCAACATGTGTATGCATCTTCTGAAATCGTTTATATCTCAAATTCAGGCCCAAAACACCTGAAAATTCGATATTTTGGGGTCCCAGAAGCGAACTGTACATGCCTACTCCGTGGTAGAGTATTTTTTAAAATACAGGCCGAAAACATGCAAAAATCGATATTTTAAGTGTCCAAAGTCGATATGTGCATGCATCATCTGTACCCGTTTATATATCAAATTCAGGCATAAAACACCTGAAAATTCGAGATTTTGGGGCCCCAGAAGTGATCTGTACATGCCTACTTAGTGCAAGAATGTTTTCAAAATATAGGCTCAAAACATGCTAAAAATCGATATTTTAAGTGTCCAAAGTCGATATGTGCATGCATCTTCTGTACCCGTTTATATCTCAAATTCAGGCTCAAAACACCCGAAAATTCGATATTTTGGGATCCCAGAAGCGAACTGTACATGCCTACTCCGTGTTAGAGTATTTTCAAAATACAGGCCCAAAACATACTGAAAATCGATATTTTAGGTGCCCAAAAGTAGATATGTGCATGCATCTTCTGTACCCGTTTATATCTCAAATTCCGGCTCAAAACACCCGAAAATTCGATATTTTGGGGTCCCAGAAGCGATCTGTACATGCCTACTCAATGCTAGAATTTTTTCAAAATATAGGCTCAAAACATGCTAAAAATCGATATTTTAAGTGTCCAAAGTCGATATGTGCATGCATCATCTGTACCCGTTTATATTTCAAATTCAGGCTCCAAACACCCGAAAATTCGATATTTTGGGGTCCCAGAAGTGATCTGTACATGCCTACTTAGTGCTAGAATATTTTCAAAATATATTCCCAAAACATGCTAAAAATCGATATTTTAGGTGCCCAAAGTAGATATCTCAAATTCATGCCCAAAACACCCGAAAATTCGATATTTTGGGGTCCCAGAAGCGATCTGTACATGCCTACTCCGTGTTAGAGTATTTTCAATATAGAGGTCCAAAACATACTGAAAATCGATTTTTTAGGTGCCCAAAAGTCGATATGTGGATGCATCTTCTGTACCCGTTTATATCTCAAATTCAGGCTCAAAACACCCGAAAATTCGATATTTTGGGGTCCCTGAAGCGATCTGTACTTGCCTACTCCGTGTTAGAGTATTTTCTAAATACAGGCCCAAAACAAGCTAAAAATCGATATTTTATGTGACCAAAGTCAATATGTGTATGCATCTTCTGCACCCGTTTATATCCCAAATTCAACCTCAAAACACCCAAAAATTCGATATTTTTGGGTCCCAGAAGCAATCTGTACATGCCTACTCAGTGCTAGAATGTTTTCAAAATATAGGCTCAAAACATGCTAAAAATCGATATTTTAAGTGTCCAAAGTCCATATGTGAATTCATCATCTGTACCCGTTTATATCTCAAATTCAGGCTCAAAACACCCAAATATTAGATATTTTGGGGTCCCAGAAGTGATCTGTACATGCCTACTTAGTGCTAGAATATTTTCAATATATAGGCCCAAAACATGCTAAAAATCGATATTTTAGGTGCCCAAAGTCGATATCTCAATTTCAGGCCCAAAACACCCGAAAATTCGATATTTTGGGGTCCCAGAAGCGAACTGTACATGCCTACTCCGTGTTAGAGTATTTTCAAAATACAGGCCCATAACATACTGAAAATCGATCTTTTAGGTGCCCAAAAGTCGATATGTGCATGCATCTTCTGTACCCATTTATATCTCAAATTCAGGCTCCAAACACCCGAAAATTCGATATTTTGAGGTCCCAGAAGCGATCTGTACATGCCTACTCAGATGCAGGCCCAAAACATGCTGAAAATCGATATTTTAGGTGCCCAAAGTCAACATGTGTATGCATCTTCTGCACTCGTTTATATCTTAAATTTAACCTTAAAACATCCGAAAATACGATAATTTTGGGTCCCAGAAGCGATCTGTACATGTTTAGTCATTGGTAGAATGTTTTCAAAATATAGGCTTATAACATGCTAAAAATCGATATTTTAGGTGCCCAAAGTCGATATCTCAAATTCAGGCCCAAAACACCCGAAAATTCGATATTTTGGGGTCCCAGAAGCGAACTGTACATGCCTACTCGGTGTTAGAGTATTTTCAAAATACAGGCCCAAAACATACTGAAAATCGATCTTTTAGGTGCCCAAAAGTCGATATGTGCATGCATCTTCTGTACCCATTTATATCTCAAATTCAGGCTCCAAACACCCGAAAATTCGATATTTTGAGGTCCCAGAAGCGATCTGTACATGCCTACTCAGATGCAGGCCCAAAACATGCTGAAAATCGATATTTTAGGTGCCCAAAGTCAACATGTGTATGCATCTTCTGCACTCGTTTATATCTTAAATTTAACCTTAAAACATCCGAAAATACGATAATTTTGGGTCCCAGAAGCGATCTGTACATGTCTAGTCATTGCTAGAATGTTTTCAAAATATAGGCTTAAAACATGCTAAAAATCGATATTTTAGGTGCCCAAAGTCGATATCTCAAATTCATGCCCAAAACACCCGAAAATTCGATATTTTGGGGTCCCAGAAGCGAACTGTACATGCCTACTCCGTGTTAGAGTATTTTTAAAATACAGGCCCAATACATACTGAAAATCGATCTTTTAGGTGCCGAAAAGTCGATATGTACATGCATCTTCTGTACCCGTTTATATCTCAAATTCAGGCTCAAAACACCCGAAAATTCGATATTTTGGGGTCCCAGAAGCGATCTGTACATGCCTACTCAGATGCAGGCCCAAAACATGCTGAAAATCGATATTTTAGGTGCCCAAAGTCAACATGTGTATGCATCTTCTGCACTCGTTTATATCTCAAATTCAACCTCAAAACACCCGAAAATTCGATAATTTTTGGTCCCAGAAGCGATCTTTACATGTCTAGTCAGTGCTAGAATGTTTTCAAAATATAGGCTCAAAACATGCTAAAAATCGATATTTTAAGTGTCCAAAGTCGATATGTGCATGCATCTTCTGTACCCGTTTATATCTCAAATACAGGCTCAAAACACCCGAAAATTCGATATTTTGGGGTCCCAGAAGCGATCTGTACATGCCTACTCAGATGCAGGCCCAAAACATGCTGAAAATCGATATTTTAGGTGCCCAAAGTCAACATGTGTATGCATCTTCTGAAATCGTTTATATCTCAAATTCAGGCCCAAAACACCTGAAAATTCGATATTTTGGGGTCCCAGAAGCGAACTGTACATGCCTACTCCGTGGTAGAGTATTTTTTAAAATACAGGCCGAAAACATGCAAAAATCGATATTTTAAGTGTCCAAAGTCGATATGTGCATGCATCATCTGTACCCGTTTATATCTCAAATTCAGGCTCAAAACACCTGAAAATTCGAGATTTTGGGGCCCCAGAAGTGATCTGTACATGCCTACTTAGAGCTAGAATATTTTCAAAATATAGGCCCAAAACATGCTAAAAATCGATATTTTAGGTGCCCAAAGTCTATATCTCAAATTCAGGCCCAAAACACCCGAAAATTCGATATTTTGGGGTCCCAGAAGCGAACTGTACATGCCTACTCAGTGCTAGAATGTTTTCAAAATTTAGGCTAAAAACATGCTAAAAATCGATATTTTAAGTGTTCACAGTCGATATGTGCATGCATCATCTGCACCCGTTTATATCTCAAATTCAGGCTCCAAACACCCGAAAATTCGATATTTTTGGGTCCCAGAAGTGACCTGTACATGCCTACTCAGTGCTAGAATTTTTTCAAAATATAGGCTTAAAACATACAAAAATCGATATTTTAAGTGTCCAAAGTCGATATGTGCATGCATCATCTGTACCCGTTTATATCTTAAATTCAGGCTCAAAACACCCGAAAATTCGAGATTTTGGGGTCCCAGAAGTGATCTGTACATGCCTACGTAGTGTTAGAATATTTTCAAAATATAGGCCTAAAACATGCTAAAATCGATATTTTATGTGCCCAAAGTCGATATCTCAAATTCAGGCCCAAAACTCCCGAAAATTCGATATTTTGGGGTCCCAGAAGCGAACTGTACATGCCTACTCCAAGTTAGAGTATTTTCAAAATACAGGCCCAAAACAGGCTGAAAATCGATATTTTAGGTGCCCAAAGTCAATATGTGCATGCATCTTCTGTACCTGTTTATATCTCAAATTCAGGCTCAAAACACCCAAAAATTCGATATTTTGGGGTCCCAGAAGCGATCTGTACATGCCTACTCCGTGTTAGAGTATTTTCAATATACAGGCCCAAAACATACTGAAAATCGATCTTTTAGGTGCCCAAAAGTCGATATGTGCATGCATCTTCTGTACCCGTTTATATACCAAATTCAACCTCAAAACACCCGAAAATTCGATATTTTTGGGTCCCAGAAGCGATCTGAACATGCCTACTCAGTGCTAGAATTTTTTCAAAATATAGGCTCAAAACATGCTAAAAATCGATATTTTAGGTGCCCAAAGTCGATATCTCAAATTTAGGCCCAAAACACCCGAAAAGTCGATATTTTGGGGTCCCAGAAGCGATATGAACATGCCTTCTCACTGCTGGAATGTTTTCAACATATAGGCCCAAAACATGCTAAAAATCGATATTTTAAGTGTCCAAAGTCGATATGTGCATGCATCATCTGTACCCGTTTATATCTGAAATTCATGCTCAAAACACCCGAAAATTCGATATTTTGGGGTCCCAGAAGTGATCTGTACTTGCCTACTTAGTGCTAGAATATTTTCAAAATATAGGGCCAAAACATGCTAAAAATCGATATTTTAGGTGCCCAAAGTCGATATCTCAAATTCAGGCCCAAAACACCCGAAAATTCGATATTTTGGGGTCCCAGAAGCGAACTGTACATGCCTACTCCGTGTTAGAGTATTTTCAAAATACAGGCCCAAAACATACTGAAAATCGATTTTTTAGGTTCCCAAAAGTCGATATGTGCATACATCTTCTGTACCCGTTTATATCCCAAATTCAACCTCAAAACACCTGAAAATTCGAGATTTTGGGGTCCCAGAAGTGATCTTTACATGCCTACTTAGTGCTAGAATATTTTCAAAATATAGGCCCAAAACATGTTACAAATCGATATTTTAGGTGCACAAAGTCGATATCTCAAATTCAGGCCCAAAACACCCGAAAATTCGATATTTTAGGGTCCCAGAAGCGATCTGTACATGCCTACTCCCAGTTACAGTATTTTGAAAATACAGGCCCAAAACATGCTGAAAATCGATATTTTAGGTGCCCAAAGTCAATATGTGCATGCATCTTCTGTACCCGTTTATATCTAAAATTCATGTTGAAAACACCCGAAAATTCGGTATTTTTGGGTCATTGAAGCGATCTGTACATCCAAACTTCTAGTTAGAATGTTTTCAAGATACAGACCCAAAACATGCTCAAAATCGATATTTTAGGTGGCCAAAAGTCGATATGTGCATGCATCTTCTGTACCCGTTTATATCTCAAATTCAGGCTCAAAACACCCAAATATTAGATATTTTGGGGTCCCAGAAGCGAACTGTACATGCCTACTCCGTGTTAGAGTATTTTCAAAATACAGGCCCAAAACATACTGAAAATCGATCTTTTAGGTGCCCAAAAGTCGATATGTGCATGCATCTTCTGTACCCATTTATATCTCAAATTCTGGCTCCAAACACCCGAAAATTCGATATTTTGAGGTCCCAGAAGCGATCTGTACATGCCTACTCAGATGCAGGCCCAAAACATGCTGAAAATCGATATTTTAGGTGCCCAAAGTCAACATGTGTATGCATCTTCTGCACTCGTTTATATCTTAAATTTAACCTTAAAACATCCGAAAATACGATAATTTTGGGTCCCAGAAGCGATCTGTACAAGTCTAGTCATTGCTAGAATGTTTTCAAAATATAGGCTTAAAACATGCTAAAAATCGATATTTTAGGTGCCCAAAGTCGATATCTCAAATTCAGGCCCAAAACACCCGAAAATTCGATATTTTGGGGTCCCAGAAGCGAACTGTACATGCCTACTCGGTGTTAGAGTATTTTCAAAATACATTCCCAAAACATACAGAAAATCGATCTTTTAGGTGCCCAAAAGTCGATATGTGCATGCATCTTCTGTACCCATTTATATCTCAAATTCAGGCTCCAAACACCCGAAAATTCGATATTTTGAGGTCCCAGAAGCGATCTGTAAATGCCTACTCAGATGCAGGCCCAAAACATGCTGAAAATCGATATTTTTGGTGCCCAAAGTCAACATGTGTATGCATCTTCTGCACTCGTTTATATCTTAAATTTAACCTTAAAACATCCGAAAATACGATAATTTTGGGTCCCAGAAGCGATCTGTACATGTCTAGTCATTGCTAGAATGTTTTCAAAATATAGGCTTAAAACATGCTAAAAATCGATATTTTAGGTGCCCAAAGTCGATATCTCAAATTCATGCCCAAAACACCCGAAAATTCGATATTTTGGGGTCCCAGAAGCGAACTGTACATGCCTACTCTGTGTTAGAGTATTTTCAAAATACAGGCCCAATACATACTGAAAATCGATCTTTTAGGTGCCCAAAAGTCGATATGTACATGCATCTTCTGTACCCGTTTATATCTCAAATTCAGGCTCCAAACACCCGAAAATTCGATATTTTGGGGTCCCAGAAGCGATCTGTACATGCCTACTCAGATGCAGGCCCAAAACATGCTGAAAATCGATATTTTAGGTGCCCAAAGTCAACATGTGCATGCATCATCTGTACCCGTTTATATCTCAAATTCAGGCTCAAAACACCTGAAAATTCGAGATTTTGGGGCCCCAGAAGTGATCTGTACATGCCTACTTAGTGCTAGAATATTTTCAAAATATAGGCCCAAAACATGCTAAAAATCGATATTTTAGGTGCCCAAAGTCTATATCTCAAATTCAGGCCCAAACACCCGAAAATTCGATATTTTGGGGTCCCAGAAGCGAACTGTACATGCCTACTCAGTGCTAGAATGTTTTCAAAATTTAGGCTAAAAACATGCTAAAAATCGATATTTTAAGTGTCCACAGTCGATATGTGCATGCATCATCTGCACCCGTTTATATCTCAAATTCAGGATCCAAACACGCGAAAATTCGATATTTTTGGGTCCCAGAAGTGACCTGTACATGCCTACTCAGTGCTAGAATTTTTTCAAAATATAGGCTTAAAACATACAAAAATCGATATTTTAAGAGTCCAAAGTCGATATGTGCATGCATCATCTGTACCCGTTTATATCTTAAATTCAGGCTCAAAACACCCGAAAATTCGAGATTTTGGGGTCCCTGAAGTGATCTGTACATGCCTACGTAGTGGTAGAATATTTTCAAAATATAGGCCTAAAACATGCTAAAATCGATTTTTATGTGCCCAAAGTCGATATCTCAAATTCAGGCCCAAAACTCCCGAAAATTCGATATTTTGGGGTCCCAGAAGCGAACTGTACATGCCTACTCCTAGTTAGAGTATTTTCAAAATACAGGCCCAAAACATGCTGAAAATCGATATTTTAGGTGCCCAAAGTCAATATGTGCATGCATTTTCTGTACCTGTTTATATCTCAAATTCAGGCTCAAAACACACGAAAATTCGGTATTTTTGGGTCCTAGAAGCGATCTGTACATCCCTACTCCTAGTTAGAATGTTTACAAGATAGAGACCCAAAACATGCTCAAAATCGATATTTTAGGTGCCCAAAAGTCGATATGTGCATGCATCTTCGGTACCCGTTTATATCTCAAATTCAGGCTCAAAACACCCGAAAATTTGATATTTTGGGGTCCCAGAAGCGATCTGTACATGCCTACTCAGTGCTAGAATATTTTCAAAATATAGGCCCAAAACATGCTAAAAATCGATATTTTAGGTGCCCAAAGTCGATATCTCAAATTCAGGCCCAAAACACCCGAAAATTCGATATTTTGGGGTCCTAGAAGCGAACTGTACATTTCTACTCCGTGTTAGAGTATTTTCAGAATACAGGCCCAAAACATAATGAAAATCGATCTTTTAGGTGCCCAAAAGTCGATATGTGCATGCATCCTCTGTACCCGTTTATATCCCAAATTTAACCTCAAAACACCCGAAAATTCGATATTTTTGGGTCCCAGAAGCGATCTGTACATGCCTACTCAGTGCTAGATTTTTTTCAAAATATAGGCTCAAAACATGCTATAAATCGACATTTTAAGTGTCCAAAGTCGATATGTGCATGCATCATCTGTACTTTTTTATATCTCAAATTCAGGCTCAAAACACCCGAAAATTCGATATTTTTGGGTCCCAGAAGCGATCTGTACATGCCTACTCAGTGCTAGAATTTTTTCAAAATATAGGCTCAAAACATGCTAAAAATCGATATTTTAAGTGCCCAAAAGTCGATATGTGCATGCATCTTCTGTACCCGTTTATATCTCAAATTTAGGCTCCAAACACCCAAAAATTCGATATTTTGGGTCCCAGAAGCGATCTGTACATGCCTACTTAGTGCTAAAATATTTTCAAAATATAGGCCCAAAACATGCTAAAAATCGATATTTTTGGTGCCCAAAGTCAATATCTCAAATTCAGGCTCAAAACACCCGAAAATTCGATATTTTGGGGTCCCAGAAGCGACCTGTATATGCCTACTCCGTGTTAGAGTATTTTCAAAATACTGGCCCAAAACATACTGAAAATCAATATTTTCGGTGCCCAAAAGTCGATATGTGCATGCATCTTCTGTACCCGTTTATATCTCAAATTCAACCTCAAAACACCCGAAAATTCGATATTTTGGGGTCCCAGAAGCGAACTGTACATTTCTACTCCGTGTTAGAGTATTTTCAAAATACAGGCCCAAAACATACTGAAAATTGATCTTTTAGGTGCCCAAATGTTGATATGTGAATGCATCTTCTGTACCCGTTTATATCCCAAATTCAACCTCAAAACACCCGAAAATTCGATATTTTTGGGTCCAAGAAGCAATCTGTACATGCCTACTCAGTGCTAGAATTTTTTCAAAATATAGGTTTAAAACATGCTAAAAATCGATATTTTAAGTGTCCAAAGTCGATATGTGCATGCATCATCTTTACCCGTTTATATCTCAAATTCAGGCTCAAAACACCCGAAAATTCGATATTTTGGGGTCCCAGAAGTGATCTGTACATGCCTACTTAGTGCTAGAATATTTTCAATATATAGGCCCAAAACATACTGAAAATCGATCTTTTAGGTGCCCAAAAGTCGATATGTGCATGCATCTTCTGTACCCGTTTATATCTCAAATTCAGGCTAAAAACACCCGAAAATTCGATATTTTGGGGTCCCAGAAGCGATCTGTATATGCCTACTCAGTGTCAGAATATTTTCAAAATATAGGCCCAAAACATGCTACAAATCGATATTTTAGGTGCCTAAAGTCGATATCTCAAATTCAGGCCCAAATCACCCGAAAATTTGATATTTTGGGGTCCCAGAAGCGAACTGTACATGCCTTCTCCGTGATAGAGTATTTTCAAAATACAGGCCAAAAACATACTGAAAATCGATCTTTTAGGTGCCCAAAAGTCGATATGTGCATGCATCCTCTGTACCCGTTTATATCCCAAATTCAACCTCAAAACACCCGAAAATTCGGTATTTTTGGGTCCCAGAAGTGATCTGTACATGCCTACTCAGTGCTAGAATTTTCTCAAAAGATAGGCTCAAAACATGCTAAAAATCTATATTTTAAGTGTCCAAAGTCGATATGTGCATGCATCATCTGTACCCGTTTATATCTCGAATTCAGGCTCAAAACACCCGAAAATTCGAGATTTTGGGGTCCCAGAAGTGATCTGTAAATGCCTACTTATTGCTAGAATATTTTCAAAATATAGGCTCAAAACATGCTAAAAATCTATATTTTAAGTGTCCAAAGTCGATATGTGCATGCATCTTCTGTACCCGTTTATATCCAAAATTCAACCTCAAAACACCCGAAAATTCGATAATTTTGGGTCCCAGAAGCGATCTGTACATGTTTAGTCAGTGCTAGACTGTTTTCAAAATATAGGCTCAAAACATGCTATAAATCGATATTTTAAGTGTCCAAAGTCGATATGTGCATGCATCATCTGTACTTTTTTATATCTCAAATTCAGGCTCAAAACACCCGAAAATTCGATATTTTTGGGTCCCAGAAGCGATCTGTACATGCCTACTCAGTGCTAGAATTTTTTCAAAATATAGACTCAAAACATGCTAAAAATCTATATTTTAAGTGTCCAAAGTCGATATGTGCATGCATCATCTGTACCCGTTTATATCTCGAATTCAGGCTCAAAACACACGAAAATTCGATATTATGGGGTCCCAGAAGTGATCTGTACATGCCTACTTAGTGCTAGAATATTTTCAAAATATAGGCCCAAAACATGCTAAAAATCGATATTTTAGGTGCCCAAAGTCGATATCCCAAATTCAACCTCAAAACACCCGAAAATTCGATATTTTTGGGTCTCAGAAGCGATCTGTACATGCCTACTCAGTGCTAGAATTTTTTCAAAATAAAGGCTCAAAACATGCTATAAATCGATATTTTAAGTGTCCAAAGTCGATATGTACATGCATCATCGGTACTTTTTTATATCTCAAATTCAGGCTCAAAACACATGAAAATTCGATATTTTTGGGTCCCAGAAGCGATCTGTACATGCCTACTCAGTGCTAGAATTTTTTCAAAATATTGGCCCAAAACATGCTAAAAATCGATATTTTTGGTGCCCAAAGTCGATATCTCAAATTCAGGCCCAAAACACCCGAAAATTCGATATTTTGGGGTCCCAGAAGCGATCTGTACATGCCTACTCTGTGTTAGAGTATTTTCAATATACAGGAGCAAAACATACTGAAAATCGATCTTTTAGGTGCCCAAAAGTCTATATGTGTATGCATCTTCTGCACCCGTTTATATCCCAAATTCAACCTCAAAACACCCGAAAATTTGATATTTTGGGGTCAAAGGAGCGATCTGTACATGCCTACTCAGTGCTAGAATGTTTTCAAAATATAGGCTCAAAACATGCGAAAAATCGATATTTTAAGTGTCCAAAGTCGATATGTGCATGCATCATCTGTACCAGTTTATATCTCAAATTCTGGCTCAAAACACCCGAAAATTCAATATTTTGGGGTCCCAGAAGTGATCTGTACATGCCTACTTAGTGCTAGAATATTTTAAAAATATAGGCCCAAAACATGCTAAAAATCGATATTTTAGGTTCCCAAAATCGATATCTCAAATTCAGGCCCAAAACACCCGAAAATTCGATATTTTGGGGTCCCAGAAGCGAACTGTACATGCCTACTCCTAGTTAGAGTATTTTCAAAATACAGGCCCAAAACATACTGAAAATTGATATATTAGGTGCCCAAAAGTCGATATGTGCAAGCATCTTCTGTACCCGTTTATATCTCAAATTAAGGCTCAAAACACCCGAAAATTCGGTATTTTTGGGTCCTAGAAGCGATCTGTACATCCCTACTCCTAGTTAGAATGTTTTCATGATACAGACCCAAAACATGCTCAAAATCGATATTTTAGGTGCCCAAAAGTCGATATGTGCATGCATCCTCTGTACCCGTTTATATCTCAAATTCAGGCTCAAAACACCCGAAAATTCGATATTTTGGGGTCACAGAAGCGATTTGTACATGCCTACTCAGTGCTAGAATATTTTTAAAATATAGGCCCAAAACATGCTAAAAATCGATATTTTAGGTGCCCAAATTCGATATCGCAAATTCAGGCCTAAAACACCCAAAAAATCGATATTTTGGGGTCCCAGAATCGATCTGTACATGCCTAGTCCGTGTTAGAGTATTTTCAATATACAGGCCCAAAACATACTGAAAATCGATCTTTTAGGTGCCCAAAAGTCGATATGTGCATGCATCTTCTGTACCAGTTAATATCTCAAATTCAGGCTCAAAACACCCGAAAATTTGATATTTGGGGGTCCCAGAAGTGATCTGTACATGCCTAGTCCGTGTTAGAGTATTTTCAAAATACAGGCCCAAAACATACTGAAAATCGATCTTTTAGGTGCCCAAAAGTCGATATGAGCATGCATCTTCTGAACCCGTTTATATCTCAAATTCAGGCTCCAAACACCCGAAAATTCGATATTTTGGGGTCCCAGAAGCGATCTGTACATGCCTACTCAGATGCAGGCCCAAAACATGCTGAAAATCGATATTTTAGGTGCCCAAAGTCAACATGTGTATGCATCTTCTGCTCTCGTTTATATCTCAAATTCAAACTCAAAACACCCGAAAATTCGATAATTTTGGGTCCCAGAAGCGATCTGTACATGTCTAGTCAGTGCTAGAAAGTTTTCAAAATATAGGCTCAAAACATGCTAAAAATCGATATTTTAGGTGCCCAAAGTCAATATCTCAAATTCCGGCTCAAAACACCCAAAAATTCGATATTTAGGGGTTCCAGAAGCGATCTGTACATGCCTATTCAGTGCTAGAATGTTTTTAAAATATACGGTCAAAACATGCTAAAAATCGATATTTTAAGTGTCCAAAGTCGATATATGCATGCATCATCTGTACCCGTTTATATCTCAAATTCGGCTCAAAACACCCGAAAATTCGATATTTTGGGGTCCCAGAAGTGATCTGTACATGCCTACTTAGTGCTAGAATATTTTCAAATTACAGGCCCAAAACATGCTAAAAATCGATATTTTAGGTGCCCAAAGTCGATATCTCAAATTCAGGCAGAAAACACCCGAAAATTCGATATTTTGGGGTCCCAGAAGCGAACTGTACATGCCTACTCCGTGTTAGAGTATTTTCAAAATACAGGACCAAAATATACAGAAAATCGATCTTTTAGGTGCCCAAAAGTTGATATGTGCATGCATCTTCTGTGCCCGTTTAAATCCCAAATTCAACCTCAAAACACCCGAAAATTCGATATTTTGGGGTCCCAGAAGTGATCTGTACATGCCTACTTAGTACTTGAATTTTTTCAAAATATATACCCAAAACATGCTAAAAATCGATATTTTAGGTGCCCAAAGTCGATATCTAAAATTAAGGCCCAAAACACCCGACAATTCGATATTTTGGGGTCCCAGAAGCGAACTGTACATGCCTACTCAGTGCTAGAATATTTTCAAAATATAGGCTCAAAACATGCTAAAAATCTATATTTTAAGTGTCCAAAGGTCGAAATGTGCATGCATCTTCTGTACCCGTTTATATCTCAAATTCAGGCTCAAAACACCCTAAAATTCGATATTTTTGGGTCCCAGAAGTGATCTGTACATGCCTACTTAGTGCTAGAATATTTTCAAAATATAGGCCCAAAACATGCTACAAATCGATATATTAGGTGCCCAAAGTCTATATCTCAAATTCAGGCCCAAAACACCCGAAAATTCGATATTTTGGGGTCCCAGAAGCGAACTGTACATGCCTACTCCGTGTTAGAGTATTTTCAAAATACAGGCACAAAACATACTGAAAATCGATCTTTTAGCTGCCCAAAAGTCGATATGTACATGAATCTTCTGTACCCGTTTATATCTCAAATTCAGGTTCCAAACACCCGAAAATTCGATATTTTTGGGTCCCAGAAGCGATCTGTACATGCATACTCAGTGCTAGAATGTTTTCAAAATATAGGCTCAAAACATGCTAAAAATCGATATTTTAAGTGTCCAAAGTCGATATGTGCATGCATCATCTGTACCCGTTTATATCTCAAATTCAGGCTCAAAACACCCGAAAATTCGATATTTTGGGGTAACGGAAGTGATCTGTACATGCCTACTTAGTGCTAGAATATTTTCAAAATATAGGCCCAAAACATGCTAAAAATCGATATTTTAGGTGCCCAAAGTCGATATCTCATATTCAGGCCCAAAACACCCGAAAATTCGATATTTTGGGATCCCAGAAGCGAACTGTACATGCCTACTCCTTGTTAGAGTATTTTCAAAATACAGGCCCAAAACATACTGAAAATCGATCTTTTAGGTGCCCAAAAGTCGATATGTGCATGCATCTTCTGTACCCGTTTATATCTCATATTCAGGCTCCAAACACCCGAAAATTCGATATTTTTGGGTCCCAGAAGCGATCTGTACATGCCTACTCAGATGCAGGCCCAAAACATGCTGAAAATCGATATTTTAGGTGCGCAAAATCAACTTGTGTATGCATCTTCTGCTCTCGTTTATATCTCAAATTCAACCTCAAAACATCCGAAAATTCGAAAATTTTGGGTCCCAGAAGCGATCTGTACATGTCTAGTCAGTGCTAGAATGTTTTCAAAACATAGGCTCAAAACATGCTAAAAATCGATATTTTAAGTGTCCAAAGTCGATATGTGCATGCATCATCTGTACCCGTTTATATCTCAAATTCAGGCTCAAAACACCCGAAAATTCGATATTTTTGGGTCCTAGAAGCAATCTGTACATGCCTACTAAGAGTTAGAATGTTTTCAAAATACAGGCCCAAAACATACCGAAAATCGATCTTTTAGGTGCCCAAAAGTCGATATGTGCATGCATCTTCTGTACCCGTTTATATCCCAAATTCAACCTCAAAACACCCGAAAATTCGATATTTTGGGATCCCAGAAGCGATCTGTACATGCCTACTCAGTACTAGAATTTTTTCAAAATATAGGCCGAAAACATGCTAAAAATCGATATTTTAGGTGCCCAAAGACGATATCTCAAATTCAGGCCCAAAACACCCGAAAATTCGATATTTTGGGGTCCCAGAAGCGAACTGTACATGCCTACTCCTAGTTAGAGTATTTTCGAAATACACGCCCAAAACATACTGAAAATCGATATTTTAGGTGCCCAAAAGTCGATATGTGCATTCATCATCTGTACCCGTTTATATCTCAAATTCAGGCTCAAAACACCCGAAAATTCGGTATTTTTGGTCCTATAAGCGATCTGTACATCCCTACTCCTAGTTAGAATGTTTTCAAGATACAGACTCAAAACATGCTCAAAATCGATCTTTTAGGTGCCCAAAAGTCGATATGTGCATGCATCTTCTGTACCCGTTTATATCTTAAATTCAGTCTCAAAACACCTGAAAATTCGATATTTTGGGGTCCCAGAAGTGATCTGTACATGCCTACTTAGTGCTAGAATTATTTCAAAATATAGGCCCAAAACATGCTAAAAATCGATATTTTAGGTGCCCAAAGTTGATATCTCAAATTCATGCCCAAAACACCCGAAAATTTGATATTTTGGGGTCCCAGAAGCGAACTGTACATGCCTTGTCCGTGTTAGAGTATTTTCAAAATACTGGCACAAAACATACTGAAAATCGATCTCTTAGGTGCCCAAAAGTCGATATGTGCATGCATCTTCTGTACCGGTTTATATCCCAAATTCAACCTCCAAACACCCGAAAATTCGATATTTTTTGGTCCCAGAAGCGATCTGTACATGCCTACTCAGTGCTAGAATGTTTTCAAAATATAGGCTCAAAACATGCGAAAAATCGATATTTTAAGTGTCCAAAGTCGATATGTGCATGCATCATCTGTACCCGTTTATATCTCAAATTCAGGCTCAAAACACCCGAAAAATCGATATTTTGGGGTCCCAGAAGTGATCTGTACATGCCTACTTAGTGCTAGAATATTTTCAAAATATAGGCCCAAAACATGCTAAAAATCGATATTTTAGGTGCCCAAAGTCGATATCTCAAATTCAGGCCCAAAACACCCGAAAATTCGATATTTTGGGGTCCCAGAAGCGAACTGTACATGCCTACTCCTAGTTAGAGTATTTTCGAAATACAGGCCCAAAACATACTGAAAATCTATATTTTAGGTGCCCAAAAGTCGATATGTGCATGCATCATCTGTACCCGTTTATATCTCAAATTCAAGCTCAAAACACCCGAAAATTCGGTATTTTTGGTCCTATAAGCGATCTGTACATCCCTACTCCTAGTTAGAATGTTTTCAAGAATCAGACCCAAAACATGCTCAAAATCGATATTTTAGGTGCCCAAAAGTCGATATGTGCATGCATCCTCTGTACCCGTTTATATCTCAAATTCAGGCTCAAAACACCCGAAAATTCGATATTTTTGGGTCCCAGAAGTGATCTGTACATGCCTACTTAGTGCTAGAATTATTTCAAAATATAGGCCCAAAACATGCTAAAAATCGATATTTTAGGTGCCCAAAGTTGATATCTCAAATTCAGGCCCAAAACACCCGAAAATTCGATATTTTGGGGTCCCAGAAGCGAACTGTACATGCCTACTCCGTGTTAGAGTATTTTCAATATACAGGCCCAAAACATATTGAAAATCGATCCTTTAGGTGCCCAAAATTCGATATGTGGATGCATCTTCTGTACCCGTTTATATCTCAAATTCAGGCTCAAAACACCCGAAAATTCGGTATTATTGGTCCTAGAAGCGATCTGTACATCCCTACTCCTAGTTAGAATGTTTTCAAGATACAGACCCAAAACATGCTCAAAATCGATATTTTAGGTGACCAAAAGTCGATATGTGCATGCATCTTCTGTACCCGTTTATATCTAAAATTCAGGCTCAAAACACCAGAAAATTCGATATTTTGGGGTCCCAGAAGCGAACTGTACATGCCTACTCCTAGTTAGAGTATTTTCAATATACAGGCCCAAAACATACTGAAAATCGATATTTTAGGTGCCCAAAAGTCGATATGTGCATGCATCATCTGTACCCGTTTATATCTCAAATTCAGGCTCAAAACACCCGAAAATTCAGTATTTTTGGTCCTATAAGCGATCTGTACATCCCTACTCCTAGTTAGAATGTTTTCAAGATACAGACCCAAAACATGCTCAAAATCGATCTTTTAGGTGCCCAAAAGTCGATATGTGGATGCATCTTCTGTACCCGTTTATATCTCAAATTCAGGCTCAAAACATCCGAAAATTCGATATTTTGGGGTCCCAGAAGTGATCTGTACATGCCTACTTAGTGCTAGAATGTTTTCAAAATATAGGCCCAAAACATGCTAAAAATCGATATTTTAGGTGCCCTCAGTCGATATCTCAAATTCAGGCCCAAAACACCCGAAAATTCGATATTTTGGGGTCCCAGAAGCGAACTGTACATGCCTACTCCGTGTTAGAGTATTTTCAAAATACAGGCCCAAAACATACGGAAAATCGATCTTTTAGGTGCCCAAAAGTCGATATGTGCATGCATCTTCTGTACCCGTTTATATCTCAAATTCAGGCTCCAAACACCCGAAAATTCGATATTTTGGAGTCCCAGAAGCGATCTGTACATGCCTACTCAGATGCAGGCCCAAAACAGGCTGAAAATCGATATTTTAGGTGCCCAAAGTCAACATGTGTATGCATCTTCTGCACTCGTTTATATTTCAAATTCAACCTCAAAACACCCGAAAATTCGATAATTTTGGGGTCCCAGAAGCGATCTGTACATGCCTACTCACTGCTAGAATATTTTCAAAATATAGGCCAAAAACATGCTAAAAATCGATATTTTAGGTGCCCAAAGTCGATATCTCAAATTCAGGCCCAAAACACCCAAAAATTCGATATTTAGGGGTCCCAGAAGCGATCTGTAAATACCTACTCCGTGTTAGAGTATTTTTAATATACAGGCCCAAAACATACTGAAAATCGATCCTTTAGGTGCCCAAAAGTCAATATGTGTATGCATCTTCTGCACCCGTTTATATCCCAAATTCAACCTCAAAACACCCGAAAATTCGATATTTTGGGGTCCCAGAAGCGATCTGTACATGCCTACTCAGTGCTAGAATGTTTTTTAAAATATAGGCTCAAAACGTGCGAAAAATCGATATTTTAAGTGTCCAAAGTCGATATGTGCATTCATCATCTGTACCCGTTTATATCTCAAATTCAGGCTCAAAACACCCGAAAAATCGATATTTTGGGGTCCCAGAAGTGATCTGTACATGCCTACTTAGTGCTAGAATATTTTCAAAATATAGGCCCAAAACATGCTAAAAATCGATATTTTAGGTGCCCAAAGTCGATATCTCAAATTCAGGCCCAAAACACCCGAAAATTCGATATTTTGGGGTCCCAGAAGCGAACTGTACATGCCTACTCCTAGTTAGAGTATTTTCGAAATACAGGCCCAAAACATACTGAAAATCGATATTTTAGGTGCCCAAAAGTCGATATGTGCATGCATCATCTGTACCCGTTTATATCTCAAATTCAAGCTGAAAACACCCGAAAATTCGGTATTTTTGGTCCTATAAGCGATCTGTACATCCCTACTCCTAGTTAGAATGTTTTCAAGATACAGACCCAAAACATGCTCAAAATCGATATTTTAGGTGCCCAAAAGTCGATATGTGCATGCATCCTCTGTACCCGTTTATATCTCAAATTCAGGCTCAAAACACCCGAAAATTCGATATTTTGGGGTCTCAGAAGTGATCTGTACATGCCTACTTAGTGCTAGAATTATTTCAAAATATAGGCCCAAAACATGCTAAAAATCGATATTTTAGGTGCCCAAAGCCGATATCTCAAATTCAGGCCCAAAACACCCGAAAATTCGATATTTTGGGGTCCCAGAAGCGAACTGTACATGCCTACTCCGTGTTAGAGTATTTTCAATATACAGGCCCAAAACATACTGAAAATCGATCTTTTAGGTGCCCAAAAGTCGATATGTGGATGCATCTTCTGTACCAGTTTATATCTCAAATTCAGGCTCAAAACAACCGAAAATTCGATATTTTGGGGTCCAAGAAGTGATCTGTACATGCCTACTTAGTGCTAGAATATTTTCAAAATATAGGCCCAAAACATGCTAAAAATCGATATATTAGGTGCCCAAAGTCGATATCTCAAATTCAGGCCCAAAACACCCGAAAATTCAATATTTTAGGGTCCCAGAAGTGAACTGTACATGCCTACTCCGTGTTAGAGTATTTTCAAAATAAAGGCCGAAAACATACTGAAAATCGATCTTTTAGGTGCCCAAAAGTCGATATGTACATGCATCTTCTGTACCCGTTTATATCTCAAATTCAGGCTCCAAACACCCGAAAATTCGATATTTTGGGGTCCCAGAAGCGATCTGTACATGCCTACTCAGAAGCAGGCCTAAAACATGCTGAAAATCGATATTTTAGGTGCCCGTAGTCAACATGTGTATGCATCTTCTGCACTCGTTTTTATCTCAAATTCAACCTCAAAACACCCGAAAATTCGATAATTTTGGGTCCCAGAAGCGATTTGTACATG
Source organism: Petrolisthes cinctipes (assembly GCA_033782935.1). NCBI lineage: Eukaryota > Metazoa > Arthropoda > Malacostraca > Decapoda > Porcellanidae > Petrolisthes > Petrolisthes cinctipes. Next base: position 1,861,981 of record JAWQEG010002021.1, on the reverse strand, counting down.
TCTAGTCAGTGCTAGAATGTTTTCAAAATATAGGCCCAAAACATGCTAAAAATCGATATTTTAGGTGCCCAAAGTCGATATCTCAAATTCAGGCCCAAAACACCCAAAAATTCGATATTTTGGGGTCCCAGAAGCGATCTGTACATGCCTGTTCCGTGTTAGAGTATTTTCAATATACAGGCCCAAAACATACTGAAAATCGATATTTTAGGTGCCCAAAGTCATTATGTGTATGCATCTTCTGCAGTCGTTTATATCTCAAATTCAACCTCAAAACACCCGAAAATTCGATAATTTTGGGTCCCTGAAGCGATATCTACATGTCTAGTCAGTGCTAGAATGTTTTCAAAATACAGGCCCAAAACATGCTAAAAATCGATATTTTAGGTGCCCAAAGTCGATATCTCAAATTCAGGCCCAAAACACCCGAAAATTCGATATTTTGGGATCCCAAAAGCGAACTGTCCATTCCTACTCCGTGTTAGAGTATTTTCAAAATACAGGCCCAAAACATACTGAAAATCGATCGTTTAGGTGCCCAAAAGTCGATATGTGCATGCATCTTCTGTGCCCTTTTATATACCAAATTCAACCTCAAAACACCCGAAAATTCGATATTTTGGGGTCCCAGAAGCGAACTGTACATGCCTACTCAGATGAAGGCCCAAAACATGCTGAAAATCGATATTTTAGGTGCCCGTAGTCAACATGTGTATGCATCTTCTGCACTCGTTTTTATCTCAAATTCAACCTCAAAAAACCCGAAAATTCGAGAAATTAGGGTCCCAGAAGCGATCTGTACATGTCTAGTCAGTGCTAGAATGTTTTTAAAATATAGGCTCAAAACATGCTAAAAATCGATATTTTAGGTGCCCAATGTCAATATGTGCATGCTTCTTCTGTACCCGTTTATATCTCAAATTCAGGCTCAAAACACCAGAAAATTTGGTATTTTTGGGTCCTAGAAGCGATCTGTACATCCCTACTAAGAATTAGAATCTTTTCAAAATACAGCCCCAAAACATACTGAAAATCGATGTTTTAGGTGCCCAAAAGTCGATATGTGCATGCATCTTCTGTACCCGTTTATATCCCAAATTCAACCTCAAAACACCCGAAAATTCGATATTTGGGGGTCCCAGAAGAAAACTGTACATGCCTACTCAGTGCTAGAATTTTTTCAAAACATAGGCCCAAAACATGCTATAAATCGATATTTTAGGTGCCCAAAGTCGATATCTCAAATTCAGGCCCAAAACACCCGAAAATTCGATATTTTGGGGTCCCAGAAGCGAACTGTACATGCCTACTCCGTGTTAGAGTATTTTCAATATACAGGCCCAAAACATACTGAAAATCGATCTTTTAGGTGCCCAAAAGTCAATATGTGTATGCATCTTCTGCACCCGTTTATATCCCAAATTCAACCTCAAAACACCCGAAAATTCGATATTTTGGGGTCCCAGAAGCGATCTGTACATGCCTACTCAGTGCTAGAATGTTTTCAAAATATAGGCTCAAAACATGCTAAAAATCGATATTTTAAGTGTCCAAAGTCGATATGTGCATGCATCATCTGTATCCGTTTATATCTCAAATTCAGGCTCAAAACACCCGAAAATCGATTTTTTGGGGTCCCAGAAGCGATCTGTACATGCCTTCTTAATGCTAGAATATTTTCAAAATATAGACCCAAAACATGCTAAAAATCGATATTTTAGGTGCCCAAAGTCGATATCTCAAATTCAGGCCCAAAACACCCGAAAATTCGATATTTTGGGGTCCCAGAAGCGAACTGTACATGCCTGCTCCGTGTTAGAGTATTTTCAAAGTACAGGACCAAAACATACTGAAAATCGATCTTTTAGGTGCCCAAAAGTCGATATGTGCATGCATCTTCTGTACCCGTTTATATCTCAAATTCAGGCTCCAAACACCCGAAAATTCGATATTTTGGGGTCCCAGAAGCGATCTGTACATGCCTACTCAGATGCAGGCCCAAAACATGCTGAAAATCGATATTTTAGGTGCCCAAAGTCAATATGTGTATGCATCTTCTGCACCCGTTTATATCCCAAATTCAACCTCAAAACACCCGAAAATTCGATTTTTTTTGGGTCCCAGAAGAGATCTGTACATGCCTACTCAGTGCTAGAATGTTTTCAAAATATAGGCCCAAAACATGCTAAAAATCGATATTTTAGGTGCCCAAAGTCGATATCTCAAATTCAGGCCCAAAACACCCGAAAATTCGATATTTTGGGGTCCCAGAAGCGAACTGTACATGCCTACTCCGTGTTAGAGTTTTTTCAATATACAGGCCTAAAACATACTGAAAATCGATCTTTTAGGTGCCCAAAAGTCGATATGTGGATGCCTCTTCTGTACCCGTATATATCTCAAATTCAGGCTCAAAACACCCGAAAATTCGATATTTTGGGGTCCCAGAAGTGATCTGTACATGCCTACTTAGTGCTAGAATTTTTTCAAAATATAGGCCCAAAACATGCTAAAAATCGATGTTTTAAGTGTCCAAAGTCGATATGTGCATGCATCTTCTGTACTTGTTTATATCTCAAATTCAGGCTCAAAACACCCGAAAATTCGATATTTTTGGGTCCCAGAAGCCATCTGTACATGCCTACTCCTAGTTAGAGTATTTTCAAAATACAGGCCCAAAACATGCTGAAAATCGATATTTTAGGTGCCCAAAGTCAATATGTGCATGCATCTTCTGTACCCGTTTATATCTCAAATTCAGGCTCAAAACACCCGAAAATTAGGTATTTTTGGGTCCTAGAAGCGATCTGTACATTCCTATTCCTAGTTAGAATGTTTTCAAGATACAGACCCGAAACATGCACAAAATCGATATTTTAGGTGCCTAAAAGTCGATATGTGCATGCATCTTCTGTACCCGTTTATATCTCAAATTCAGGCTTAAAACACCCGAAAATTCGATATTTTGGTGTCCCAGAAGTGATCTGTACATGCCTACTTAGTGCTAGAATTATTTCAAAATATAGGCCCAAAACATGCTAAAAATCGATATTTTAGGTGCATTAAGTCGATATCTCAAATTCAGGCCCAAAACACCCGAAAATTCGATATTTTGGGGTCCCAGAAGCGAACTGTACATGTCTACTCCGTGTTAGAGTATTTTCAATATACAGACCCAAAATATACTGAAAATCGATCTGTTAGGTGCCCAAAAGTCGATATGTGGATGCATCTACTGTACCCGTTTATATCTCAAATTCAGGCTCAAAACACCCGAAAATTCGATATTTTTGGGTCCCAGAAGTGATCTGTACATTCCTACTTAGTGCTAGAATTTTTTCAAAATATAGGCCCAAAACATGCTAAAAATCGATATTTTAGGTGCCCAAAGTCGATATCTCAAATTCAGGCCCAAAACACCCGAAAATTCGATATTTTGGGGTCCCAGAAGCAAACTGTACATGCCTACTCCGTGTTAGAGTATTTTCAAAATAAAGGCCCAAAACATACTGAAAATCGATCTTTTAGGTGCCCAAAAGTCGATATGTGCATGCATCTTCTGTACCCGTTTATATCTCAAATTCAGGCTCAAAACACCCGAAAATTAGGTATTTTTTGGTCCTAGAAGCTATCTGTACATCCCTACTCCAAGTTAAAATGTTTTCAAGATACAGACCCTAAAAATGCTCAAAATCGATATTTTAGGTGCCTAAAAGTCGATATGTGCATGCATCTTCTGTACCCGTTTATATCTCAAATTCAGGCTCCAAACACACGAAAATTCGATATTTTGCGGTCCCAGAAGCGATCTGTACGTGCCTAATCAGATGCAGGCCCAAAAAATGCTGAAAATCGATGTTTTAGGTGCCCAAAGTCAACATGTGTATGCATCTTCTGCACTCGTTTGTATATCAAATTCAACCTCAAAACACCCGAAAATTCGATAATTTTGGGTCCCAGAAGCGATCTGTACATGTCTAGTCAGTGCTAGAATGTTTTCAAAATATAGGCTCAAAACATGCTAAAAATCGATATATTAAGTGTCCAAATTCGATATGTGCATTCATCTTCTGTACCCGTTTATATCTCAAATTCAGGCTCAAAACACCCGAAAATTCGATATTTCTGGGTCCCAGAAGCGATCTGTACATGCCTACTCCTAGTTAGAGTATTTTCAAAACACAGACCCAAAACATGCTGAAAATCGATATTTTAGGTGCCCAAAGTCAATATGTGCATGCATCTTCTGTAACCGTTTATATCTCAAATTCAGGCTCAAAACAAAGGAAAATTCGGTATTTTTGGGTCCTAGAAGCGATCTGTACAACCCCACTCCTAGTTAGAATGTTTTCAAGATACAGACCCAAAACATGCTCAAAATCGATATGTTAGGTGCCCAAAAGTCGATATGTGCATGCATCTTCTGTACCCGTTTATATCTCAAATTCAGGCTCAAAACACCCGAAAATTCGATATTTTGGGGTCCCAGAAGCGATCTGTACATGCCTACTCAGTGCTAGAATATTTTCAAAATATAGGCCCAAAACATACTGAAAATCGATATTTTAGGTGCCCAAAGTCGATATCTCAAATTCAGGCCCAAAATACCCAAAAATTCGATATTTTGGGGTCCCAGAAGCGATCTGTACATGCCTACTCCGTGTTAGAGTATTTTTAATATAGAGGCCCAAAACATACTGAAAATCGATCTTTTAGGTTACCCAAAAGTCGATATGTGGATGCATCTTCTGTACCCGTTTATATCTCAAATTCAGGCTCAAAACACCCAAAAATTCGATATTTTGGGGTCCCAGAAGCGATCTGTACTTGCCTACTCCGTGTTAGAGTATTTTTAAAATACAGGCTGAAAAGAAGCTGAAAATCGATATTTTAGGTGACCAAAGTCAATATGTGTATGCATCTTCTGCACCCGTTTTTATCCCAAATTCAACCTCTAAACACCCGAAAATTTGATATTTTTGGGTCCCAGAAGCGATCTGTACATGCCTACTTAGTGCTAGAATGTTTTTAAAATATAGGCTCAAAACATGCTAAAAATCGATATATTAAGTGTCCAAAGTCGATATGTGCATTCATCTTCTGTACCCGCTTATATCTCAAATTCAGGCTCAAAACACCCGAAAATTCGATATTTCTGGGTCCCAGAAGCGATCTGTACATGCCTACTCCTAGTTAGAGTATTTTCAAAACACAGACCCAAAACATGCTGAAAATCGATCTTTTAGGTACCCAAAGTCAATATGTGCATGCTTCTTCTGTACCCGTTTATATCTCAAATTCAGGCTGAAAACACTCGAAAATTCGGTATTTTTGGGTCCTAGAAGCGATCTGTACATCCCCACTCCTAGTTAGAATGTTTTCAAGATACAGACCCAAAACATGCTCAAAATCGATATGTTAGGTGCCCAAAAGTCGATATGTGCATGCATCTTCTGTACCCGTTTATATCTCAAATTCAGGCTCAAAACACCCGAAAATTCGATATTTTGGGGTCCCAGAAGCGATCTGTACATGCCTACTCAGTGCTAGAATATTTTCAAAATATAGGCCCAAAACATGCTAAAAATCGATATTTTAGGTGCCCAAAGTCGATATCTCAAATTCAGGCCCAAAATACCCAAAAATTCGATATTTTGGGGTCCCAGAAGCGATCTGTACATGCCTACTCCGTGTTAGAGTATTTTTAATATAGAGGCCCAAAACATACTGAAAATCGATCTTTTAGGTGCCCAAAAGTCGATATGTGGATGCATCTTCTGTACCCGTTTATATCTCAAATTCAGGCTCAAAACACCCGAAAATTCGATATTTTGGGGTCCCAGAAGCGATCTGTACTTGCCTACTCCGTGTTAGAGTATTTTTAAAATAAAGGCCCAAAACAAGCTGAAAATCGATATTTTAGGTGACCAAAGTCAATATGTGTATGCATCTTCTGCACCCGTTTTTATCCCAAATTCAACCTCTAAACACCCGAAAATTTGATATTTTTGGGTCCCAGAAGCGATCTGTACATGCCTACTCAGTGCTAGAATGTTTTTAAAGATATAGGCTAAAAACATGCTAAAAATCGATATTTTAAGTGTCCAAAGTCGATATGTGCATGCATCATCTGTACCCGTTTATATCTCAAATTTATGCTCAAAACACCCGAAAATTCGATATTTTGGCGTCCCAGAAGTGATCTGTACATGCCTACTTAGTGCTAGAATATTTTCAAAATATAGGCCCAAAACATGCTAAAAATCGATATTTTAGGTGCCCAAAGTCGATATCTCAAATTCAGCCCCAAAACACCCGAAAATTCGATATTTTGGGGTCCCAGAAGCGAACTGTACATTTCTTCTCCGTGTTAGAGTATTTTCAAAATACAGGCCCAAAACATACTGAAAATCGATCTTTTAGGTGCCCAAAAGTCGATATGTGCATGCATCTTCTGTACCCGTTTATATCCCAAATTCAACCTCAAAACACCCGAAAATTCGATATTTTTGGGTCCCAGAAGCGATCTGAACATGCCTACTCAGTGCTAGAATTTTTTCAAAATATAGGCTCGAAACATGCTAAAAATCGATATTTTAAGTGTCCAAAGTCGATATGTGCATGCATCATCTGTACCCGTTTATATCTCAAATTCAGGTTCAAAACACCCGAAAATTCGGTATTTTTGGGTCCTAGAAGCGACCTGTACATACCTACTCCAAGGTAGAATGTTTTCAAGATACAGACCCAAAACATGCTCAAAATCGATATTTTAGGTGCCCAAAAGTCGATATGTGCATGTATCTTCTGTACCCGTTTATATCTCAAATTCAGGCTCAAAACACCCGAAAATTCGATATTTTGGGGTCCCAGAAGCGATCTGTACATGCCTACTCCGTGTTAGAGTAGTTTCAATATACAGGCCCAAAACATGCTGAAAATCGATCTTTTATGTGCCCAAAAGTCGATATGTTGATGCATCTTCTGTTTATATCTCAAATTCAGGCTCAAAACACCCGAAAATTCGATATTTTGGGGTCCCAGAAGCGATCTGTACATGCCTACTCCGTGTTAGAGTATTTTCAAAATACAGGGCCAAAACAAGCTAAAAATCGATATTTTAGGTGACCAAAGTCTATATGTGCATGCATCTTCTGTACCCGTTTATATCTCAAATTCAGGCTCAAAACACCCGAAAATTCGATATTTTGGGGTCCCAGAAGCGATCTGTACATGCCTACTCAGTGCTAGAATATTTTCAAAATATAGGCCCAAAACATGCTAAAAATCGATATTTTTGGTGCCCAAAGTCAATATCTCAAATTCAGGCACAAAACACCCAAAAATTCGATATTTTGGGGTTCCAGAAGCGATCTGTACATGCCTACTTAGAGCTAGAATATTTTCAAAATATAGGCCCAAAACATGCTTAAAATCGATATTTTAGGTGCCCAAAGTCGATATCTCAAATTCAAGCCCAAAACACCCGAAAATTCGATATTTTGGGGTCCCAGAAGCGAACTGTACATTTCTTCTCCGTGTTAGAGTATTTTCAAAATACAGGCCCAAAACATACTGAAAATCGATCTTTTAGGTGCCCAAAAGTCGATATGTGCATGCATCTTCTGTACCCGTTTACATCTCAAATTTAGCCTCAAAACACCCGAAAATTCGATAATTTTGGGTCCCAGAAGTGATCTGTACATGCCTACATAGTGCTAGAATATTTTCAAAATATAGGCCCAAAACATGCTAAAAATCGATATTTTAGGTGCCCAAAGTCGATATCTCAAATTCAGGCCCAAAACACCCGAAAAATCGATATTTTGGGGTCCCAGAAGCGAACTGTACATGCCTACTCCGTGTTAGAGTATCTTCAATATACAGACCCAAAACATACTGAAAATCGATCTTTTAGGTGCCCAAAAGTAAATATGTGCATGCATCTTCTGTACCCGTTTATATCCCAAATTCAACCTCAAAACACCCGAAAATTCGATATTTTTGGGTCCCAGAAGCGATGTGTACATGCCTACTGAGTGCTAGAATTTTTTCAAAATATAGGCTCAAAACATGCTAAAATCGATATTTTAAGTGTCCAAAGTCGATATCTCAAATTCAGGCCCAAAACACCCAAAAATTCGATAGTTTGGGGTCCCAGAAGCGATCTGTACATGCCTACTCCTTGTTAGAGTATTTTCAATATACAGGTACAAGACATACTGAAAATCGATCTTTTAGGTGCCCAAAAGTCGATATGTGCATACATCATCTGTACCCGTTTATATCTCAAATTCAGGCTCAAAACACCCGAATATTCGATATTTTGGGTCCCAGAAGCGATCTGTACATGTCTAGTCAGTGCTAGAATGTTTTCAAAATATAGGCTCAAAACATGCTAAAAATCGATATTTTAAGTGTCCAAAGTCGATATGTGCATGCATCTTCTGTACCCGTTTATATCTCAAATTAAGGCTCAAAACACCCGAAAATTCGATATTTTTGGGTCCCAGAAGCGATCTGTACATCCCTACTCCTAGTTAGAATGTTTTCAAGATACAGACCCAAAACATGCTCAAAATCGATATTTTAGGTGCCCATAAGTCAATATGTACATGCATCTTCTGTACCCGTTTATATCTCAAATTCATGATCAAAACACCCTAAAATTCGATATTTTGGGGTCCCAGAAGCGATCTGTACATGCCTACTCAGTGCTAGAATATTTTCAAAATATAGACCCAAAACATGCTAGAAATCGATATTTTAGGTGCCCAAAGTCGATATCTCAAATTCAGGCCCAAAACACCGGAAAATTCGATATTTTGGGGTCCCAGAAGCGAACTGTACATGCCGACTCCGTGTTAGAGTATTTTCAAAATACAGGCCCAAAACATACTGAAAATCGATATTTTAGGTGTCAGAAAGTCGATATGTGCATGCATCTTCTGTACCCGTTTATATCCCAAATTCAACCTCAAAACACCAGAAAATTCGATATTTTTGGGTCCCAGAAGCGATCTGTACATGCCTACTGAGTGCTAGAATTTTTTCAAAATATAGGCTCAAAACATGCTAAAAATCGATATTTTAGGTGCCCAAAGTCGATATCTCTAATTCAGGCCCAAAACACCCGAAAATTCGATATTTTGGGGTCCCAGAAGCGAACTGTACATTTCTACTCCGTGTTAGAGTATTTTCAAAATACAGGCCCAAAACATACTGAAAATCGATCTTTTAGGTGCCCAAAAGTCGATATGTGCATGCATCTTCTGTATCTGTTTATATCTCAAATTCAGGCTCAAAACACCCGAAAATTCGATATTTTTGGGTCCCAGAAGCGATCTGTACATGCCTACTCAGTGCTAGAATTTTTTTAAAAATAAGGCTCAAAACATGCTAAAAATCGATATTTTAACTGCCCAAAAGTCGATATGTGCATGCATCTTCTGTACCCGTTTATATCTCATATTCAGGCTCCAAACACACGAAAATTCGATATTTTGGGGTCCCAGAAGCGATCTGTACATGCCTACTCAGATTCAGGCACAAAACATGCTGAAAATCGATATTTTAGGTGCCCAAAGTTAACATGTGTATGCATCTTCTGCACTCGTTTATATCTCAAATTCAACCTCAAAACACCCGAAAATTCGATAATTTTGGGTCCCAGAAGCGATCTGTACATGTCTAGTCAGTGCTAGAATGTTTTCAAAATATAGGCTCAAAACATGCTAAAAATCGATATTTTAGGTGCATATAAGTCAATATGTACATGCATCTTCTGTACCCGTTTATATCTCAAATTCATGATCAAAACACCCGAAAATTCGATATTTTGGGGTCCCAGAAGCGATCTGTACATGCCTTCTCAGTGCTAGAATATTTTCAAAATATAGACTAAAAACATGCTAGAAATCGATATTTTAGGTGGCCAAAGTCGATATCTCAAATTCAGGCCCAAAACACCGGAAAATTCGATATTTTGGGGTCCCAGAAGCGAACTGTACATTTCTACTCCGTGTTAGAGTAATTTCAAAATACAGGCCCAAAACATACTGAAAATCGATCTTTTAAGTGCCCAAAAGCCGATATGTGCATGCATCTTCTGTACCTGTTTATATCTCAAATTCAGGATCAAAACACCCGAAAATTCGATATTTTGGGGTCCCAGAAGCGATCTGTACATGCCTTCTCAGTGCTAGAATATTTTCAAAATATAGGCCACAAACATGCTAAAAATCGATATTTTAAGTGTCCAAAGACGATATGTGCATGCATCTTCTGTACCCGTTTATATCTCAAATTCAGGCTCAAAACACCCGAAAATTCGGTATTTTTGGGTCCTAGAAGCGATCTGTACATCCCTACTCCTAGTTAGAATGTTTTCAAGATACAGACCCAAAACATGCTTAAAAGCGATATTTTAGGTGCCAAAAAGTCTATATGTGCATGCATCTTCTGTACCCGTTTATATCTCAAATTCAGGCTCAAAACACCCGAAAATTCGATATTTTAGGGTCCCAGAAGCGATCTGTACATGCCTACTCAGTGCTAGAATATTTTCAAAATATAGGCCCAAAACATGCTAAAAATCGATATTTTAGGTGCCCAAAGTCGATATCTCAAATTCAGGCCCAAAACACCCCAAAATTCGATATTTTGGGGTCCCAGAAGCGATCTGTACATGCCTACTCCGTGTTAGAGTATTTTCAATATACAGGCCCAAAACATACTGAAAATCGATCTTTTAGGTGCCCAAAAGTCGATATGTGGATGCATCTTCTGTTTATATCTCAAATTCAGGCTTAAAACACCCGAAAATTCGATATTTTGGGGTCCCAGAAGCGATCTGTACATGCCTACTCAGTGCTAGAATATTTTCAAAATATAGGCCCAAAACATGCTAAAAATCGATATTTTAGGTGCCCTAAGTCGATATCTCATATTCAGGCCCAAAACACCCAAAATTCGATATTTTGGGGTCCCAGAAGCGATCTGTACATGCCTACTCCGTGTTAGAGTATTTTCAAAATACAGGCTCAAAACATACTGAAAATTGATCTTTTAGGTGCCCAAAAGTCGATATGTGCATGCATCTTCTGTACCCGTTTATATCTCAAATACAGGCTCAAAACACCCGAAAATTCGATATTTTGGGGTCCCAGAAGCGATCTGTACATGCCTACTCAGTGCTAGAATATTTTCAAGATACAGACCCAAAACAGGCTCAAAATCGATATTTTAGGTGCCCAAAAGTCGATATGTGCATGCATCTTCTGTACCCGTTTATATCTCAAATTCAGTCTCAAAACACCCGAAAATTCGATATTTTGGGGTCCAAGAAGCGATCTGTACATGCCTACTCCGTGTTAGAGTATTTTCAATATACAGGCCAAAAACATACTCAAAATCGATATTTTAGGTGCCCAAAAGTCGATATGTGCATGCATCTTCTGTACCCGTTTATATCTCAAATTCAGGCTCAAAACACCCGAAAATTCGATATTTTGGGGTCCAAGAAGCGATCTGTACATGCCTACTCCGTGTTAGAGTATTTTCAATATACAGGCCAAAAACATACTGAAAATCGATCTTTTAGGTGCCCAAAAGTCAATATGTGGATGCATCGTCTATACCCGTTTATATCTCAAATTCAGGCTTAAAACGCCCGAAAAATTCGATATTTTGGGGTCCCAGAAGGGATCTGTACTTGCCTACTCCGTGTTAGAGTATTTTCAAAATACAGGCCCAAAACAAGCTGAAAATCGATATTTTAGGTGACCAAAGTCAATATGTGTATGTATCTTCTGCACCCGTTTATATCACAAATTCAACCTCAAAACACCCGAAAATTCGATATTTTTGGGTCGCAGAAGCGATCTGTAAATGCCTACTCAGGGCTAGAATGTTTTCAAAATATTGGCTCAAAACATGCTCAAAATCGATATTTTAGGTGCCCAAAAGTCGATATGTTCATGCATCTTCTGTACCCGTTTATATCTCAAATTCAGGCTCAAAGCACCCGAAAATTCGATATTTTAGGGTCCCAGAAGCGATCTGTACATGCCTACTCAGTGCTAGAATATTTTCAAATAATAGGCCCAAAACATGCTAAAAATCGATATTTTAGGTGCCCAAAGTCGATATCTCAAATTCAGGCCCAAAACACCCGAAAATTCGATATTTTGGGGTCCCAGAGCGAATTGTACATGCCTACTCCGTGTTAGAGTATTTTCAAAATACAAGCCCAAAACATACTGAAAATCGATATTTTAGGTGCCCAAAAGTCGATATGTGCATGCATCTTCTGTACCCGTTTATATCCCAAATTCAGGCTCAAAACACCCGAAAATTCGATATTTTGGGGTCCCAGAAGCGATCTGTACATGCCTACTGAGTGCTAGAATTTTTTCAGAATATTGACTCAAAATATGCTACAATCGATATTTTAAGTGTCCAAAGTCGATATGTGCCTGCATCATCTGTACCCGCTTATATCTCAAATTCAGGCTCAAAACACCCGAAAAATCGATATTTTGGGGTCCCAGAAGTGATCTGTACATGCCTACTTAGTGCTAGAATATTTTCAATATATATAGGCCCAAAACATGCTAAAAATCGATATTTTAGGTGCCCAAAGTCGATATCTCAAATTCAGGCCCAAAACACCCGAAAATTCGATATTTTGGGGTCCCAGAAGCGAACTGTACATGCCTACTCAGATGCAGGCCCAAAACATGCTGAAAATCGATATTTTAGGTGCCCAAAGTCAACATGTGTATGCATCTTCTGCACTCGTTTATATCTCAAATTCAACCTCAAAACACCCAAAAAATCGATAATTTTGGGTCCCAGAAGCGATCTGTACATGCCTACTCCTAGTTAGAGTATTTTCAAAATACAGGCCCAAAACATGCTGAAAATCGATATTTTAGGTGCCCAAAGTCAATATATGCATGCATCTTCTGTACACGTTTATATCTTAAATTCAGGCTCAAAATACCCGAAAATTCGGTATTTTTGGGTCCTAGAAGCGATCTGTACATCCCTACTCCTAGTTAGAATGTTTTCAAGATACAGACCCAAAACAGGCTCAAAATCGATATTTTAGGTGCCCAAAAGTCGATATGTGCATGCATCTTCTGTACCCGTTTATATCTCAAATTCAGTCTCAAAACACCCGAAAATTCGATATTTTGGGGTCCAAGAAGCGATCTGTACATGCCTACTCCGTGTTAGAGTATTTTCAATATACATGCCAAAAACATACTCAAAATCGATATTTTAGGTGCCCAAAAGTCGATATGTGCATGCATCTTCTGTACCCGTTTATATCTCAAATTCAGGCTCAAAACACCCGAAAATTCGATATTTTGGGGTCCAAGAAGCGATCTGTACATGCCTACTCCGTGTTAGAGTATTTTCAATATACAGGCCAAAAACATACTGAAAATCGATCTTTTAGGTGCCCAAAAGTCAATATGTGGATGCATCGTCTATACCCGTTTATATCTCAAATTCAGGCTTAAAACGCCCGAAAAATTCGATATTTTGGGGTCCCAGAAGCGATCTGTACTTGCCTACTCCGTGTTAGAGTATTTTCAAAATACAGGCCCAAAACAAGCTGAAAATCGATATTTTAGGTGACCAAAGTCAATATGTGTATGTATCTTCTGCACCCGTTTATATCACAAATTCAACCTCAAAACACCCGAAAATTCGATATTTTTGGGTCGCAGAAGCGATCTGTAAATGCCTACTCAGGGCTAGAATGTTTTCAAAATATTGGCTTAAAACATGCTTAAAATCGATATTTTAGGTGCCCAAAAGTCGATATGTTCATGCATCTTCTGTACCCGTTTATATCTCAAATTCAGGCTCAAAGCACCCGAAAATTCGATATTTTAGGGTCCCAGAAGCGATCTGTACATGCCTACTCAGTGCTAGAATATTTTCAAATAATAGGCCCAAAACATGCTAAAAATCGATATTTTAGGTGCCCAAAGTCGATATCTCAAATTCAGGCCCAAAACACCCGAAAATTCGATATTTTGGGGTCCCAGAGCGAATTGTACAAGCCTACTCCGTGTTAGAGTATTTTCAAAATACAAGCCCAAAACATACTGAAAATCGATATTTTAGGTGCCCAAAAGTCGATATGTGCATGCATCTTCTGTACCCGTTTATATCCCAAATTCAGGCTCAAAACACCCGAAAATTCGATATTTTTGGGTCCCAGAAGCGATCTGTACATGCCTACTGAGTGCTAGAATTTTTTCAGAATATAGACTCAAAATATGCTACAATCGATATTTTAAGTGTCCAAAGTCGATATGTGCCTGCATCATCTGTACCCGCTTATATCTCAAATTCAGGCTCAAAACACCCGAAAAATCGATATTTTGGGGTCCCAGAAGTGATCTGTACATGCCTACTTAGTGCTAGAATATTTTCAATATATATAGGCCCAAAACATGCTAAAAATCGATATTTTAGGTGCCCAAAGTCGATATCTCAAATTCAGGCCCAAAACACCCGAAAATTCGATATTTTGGGGTCCCAGAAGCGAACTGTACATGCCTACTCAGATGCAGGCCCAAAACATGCTGAAAATCGATATTTTAGGTGCCCAAAGTCAACATGTGTCTGCATCTTCTGCACTCGTTTATATCTCAAATTCAACCTCAAAACACCCAAAAAATCGATAATTTTGGGTCCCAGAAGCTATCTGTACATGCCTACTCCTAGTTAGAGTATTTTCAAAATACAGGCCCAAAACATGCTGATAATCGATATTTTAGGTGCCCAAAGTCAATATATGCATGCATCTTCTGTACCCGTTTATATCTCAAATTCAGGCTCAAAACCCCCGAAAATTCGGTATTTTTGGGTCCTAGAAGCTATCTGTACATCCCTACTCCTAGTTAGAATGTTTTCAAAATACAGACCCAAAACATGCTCAAAAGCGATATTTTAGGTGCCCAAAAGTCGATATGTGCATGCATCATCTGTACCCGTTTATATCTCAAATTCAGGCTCAAAACATCCGAAAATTCAATATTTAGGGGGTCCCAAAAGCGATCTGTACATGCCTACTCAGTGCTAGAATATTTTCAAAATATAAGCCCAAAACATGCTAAAAATCGATATTTTAGGTGCCCAAAGTCGATATCTCAAATTCAGGCCCAAAACACCCAAAAATTCGATATTTTGGGGTTCCAGAAGCGATCTGTACATGCCTACTCAGTGCTAGAATGTTTTCAAAATACAGGCTCAAAACATGCTAAAAATCGATATTTTAAGTGTCCAAGTCGATATGTGCAATCATAATCTGTACCCGTTTATATCTCGAATTCAGGCTCAAAACACCCGAAAATACGATATTTCGGGGTCCCAGAAGTGATCTGTACATGCCTACTTAGTGCTAGAATATTTTCAAAATATAGGCCCAAAACATGCTAAAAAACAATATTTTAGGTGCCCAAAGTCGATATCTCAAATTCTGGCCCAAAACACCCGAAAATTCGATATTTTGGGGTCCCAGAAGCGAACTGTACATGCCTACTCCGTGTTAGAGTATTTTCAAAATACAGTCCCAAAACATACTGAAAATCTATCTTTTAGGTGCCCAAAAGTCGATATGTGCATGCATCTTCTGTACCCGTTTATATCTCAAATTCAACCTCAAAATACCCGAAAATTTGATATTTTTGGGTCCCAGAAGCGGTCTGTACATTAATACTCAGGGCTAGAATTTTTTTAAAATATAGGCTCAAAACATGCTAAAAATCGATATTTTAAGTGTCCAAAGTCGATATGTGCATGCATCATCTGTACCCGTTTATATCACAAATTCAGGCTCAAAACACCCGAAAATTCGATATTTTGGGGTCCCAGAAGCGATCTGTACATGTCTAGTCAGTGCTAGAATTTTTTCAAAATATAGGCTCAAAACATGCTAAAAATCGATATTTTAAGTGTCCAATGTCGATATGTGCATGCATCTTCTGTACCCGTTTATATCTCAAATTTAGGCTCAAAACACCAGAAAATTCGATTTTTTTGGGTCCCAGAAGCGATCTGTACATGCCTACTCCTAGTAAGAGTATTTTCAAAATACAGGCCCAAAACATGCTGAAAATCGATATTTTAGGTGCCCAAAGTCAATATATGCATGCATCTTCTGTACCCGTTTATATCTCAAATTCTGGCTCAAAATACCCGAAAATTCGGTATTTTTGGGTCCTAGAAGCGATCTGTACATCCCTATTCCTAGTTAGAATGTTTTCAAGATACAGACCCAAAACATGCTCAAAATCGATATTTTAGGTGCCCAACGTCAATATATGCATGCATCTTCTGTACCCGTTTATATCTCAAATTCAGGCTCAAAATACCCGAAAATTCGGTATTTTTGGGTCCTAGAAGCGATCTGTACATCCCTACTCCTAGTTAGAATGTTTTCAAGATACAGACCCAAAACATGCTCAAAATCGATATTTTAGGTGCCCAAAAGTCGATATGTGCATGCATCTTCTGTACCCGTTTATATCTCAAATTCATGCTCAAAACACCCGAAAAATTCGATATTTTGGGGTACCAGAAGCGATCTGTACTTGCCTACTCCGTGTTAGAGTATTTTCAAAATACAGGCCCAAAACAAGCTGAAAATCGATATTTTAGGTGACCAAAGTCAATATGTGTATGTATCTTCTGCACCCGTTTATATCACAAATTCAACCTCAAAACACCCGAAAATTCGATATTTTTGGGTCGCAGAAGCGATCTGTAAATGCCTACTCAGGGCTAGAATGTTTTCAAAATATTGGCTCAAAACATGCTCAAAATCGATATTTTAGGTGCCCAAAAGTCGATATGTTCATGCATCTTCTGTACCCGTTTATATCTCAAATTCAGGCTCAAAGCACCCGAAAATTCGATATTTTAGGGTCCCAGAAGCGATCAGTACATGCCTACTCAGTGCTAGAATATTTTCAAATAATAGGCCCAAAACATGCTAAAAATCGATATTTTAGGTGCCCAAAGTCGATATCTCAAATTCAGGCCCAAAACACCCGAAAATTCGATACTTTGGGGTCCCAGAAGCGAATTGTACATGCCTACTCTGTGTTAGAGTATTTTCAAAATACAGGCACAAAACATACTGAAAATCGATATTTTAGGTGCCCAAAAGTCGATATGTGCATGCTTCTTCTGTACCCGTTTATATCCCAAATTCAGGCTCAAAACACCCGAAAATTCGATATCTTTGGGTCCCAGAAGCGATCTGTACATGCCTACTGAGTGCTAGAATTTTTTCAGAATATAGGCTCAAAATATGCTACAATCGATATTTTAAGTGTCCAAAGTCGATATGTGCCTGCATCATCTGTACCCGTTTATATCTCAAATTCAGGCTCAAAACACCCGAAAATTCGATATTTTGGGGTCCCAGAAGTGATCTGTACATGCCTACTTAGTGCTAGAATATTTTCAAAATATAGGCCCAAAACATGCTAAAAATCGATATTTTAGGTGCACAAAGTCGATATCTCAAATTCAGGCCCAAAACACCCGAAATTTCGATATTTTGGGGTCCCAGAAGCGAACTGTACATGCCTACTCAGATGCAGGCCCAAAACATGCTGAAAATCGATATTTTAGGTGCCCAAAGTCAACAAGTGTCTGCATCTTCTGCACTCGTTTATATCTCAAATTCAACCTCAAAACCCCCAAAATATCGATAATTTTGGGTCCCAGAAGCGATCTCTACATGTCTAGTCAGTGCTAGAATGTTTTCAAAATATAGGATCAAAACATGCTGAAAATCGATATTTTAGGTGCCCAAAGTCAATATGTGCATGCATCTTCTGTACCCGTTTATATCTCAAATTCAGGCTCAAAACCCCCGAAAATTCGGTATTTTTGGGTCCTAGAAGCGATCTGTACATCCCTACTCCTAGTTAGAATGTTTTCAAGATACAGACCCAAAACATGCTCAAAATCGATATTTTAGGTGCCCAAATGTCGATATGTGCATGCATCATCTGTACCCGTTTATATCTCAAATTCAGCCTCAAAACACCCGAAAATTCGATATTTTGGTTTCCCAGAAGCGATCTGTACATGCCTACTCAGTGCTAGAATATTTTCAAAATATAGGCCCAAAACATGCTAAAAATCGATATTTTAGGTGCCCAAAGTCGATATCTCAAATTCAGGCCCAAAACACCCAAAAATTCGATATTTTGGGGTTCCAGAAGCGATCTGTACATGCCTACTCAGTGCTAGAATGTTTTCAAAATACAGGCTCAAAACATGCTAAAAATCGATATTTTAAGTGTGCAAGTCGATATGTGCATGCATAATCTGTACCCGTTTATATCTCAAATTCAGGCTGAAAACACCCGAAAATTCGATATTTCGGGGTCCCAGAAGTGATCTGTACATGCCTACTTAGTGCTAGAATATTTTCAAAATATAGGCCCAAAACATGCTAAAAAACAATATTTTAGGTGCCCAAAGTCGATATCTCAAATTCACGCCCAAAACGCCCGAAAATTTGATATTTTGGGGTCCCAGAAGCGAACTGTACATGCCTACTCCGTGTTAGAGTATTTTCAAAATATAGTCCCAAAACATACTGAAAATCGATCTTTTAGGTGCCCAAAAGTCGATATGTGCATGCATCTTCTGTACCCGTTTATATCTCAAATTCAACCTCAAAATACCCGAAAATTCAATAATTTTGGGTCCCAGAAGCGATCTGTACATGTCTAGTCAGTGCTAGAATTTTTTCAAAATATAGGCTCAAAACATGCTAAAAATCGATATTTTAAGTGTCCAAAGTCGATATGTGCATGCATCTTCTGTACCCGTTTATATCTCAAATTCAGGCTCAAAACACAAGAAAATTCGATTTTTTTGGGTCCCAGAAGCGATCTGTACATGCCTACTCCTAGTTAGAATGTTTTCAAAATATTGGCTCAAAACATGCTAAAAATCGATATTTTAGGTGCCCAAAGTCAATATATGCATGCATCTTCTGTACCCGTTTATATCTCAAATTCTGGCTCAAAACACCGAAAATTCGGTATTTTTGGGTCCTAGAAGCGATCTGTACATCCCTACTCCTAGTTAGAATGTTTTCAAGATACAGAACCAAAACATGCTCAAAATCGACATTTTAGGTGCCCAAAAGTCGATATGTGCATGCATCTTCTGTACCCGTTTATATCTCAAATTCAGGCTCAAAACACCCGAAAATTCGATATTTTGGAGTCCAAGAAGCGATCTGTACATGCCTACTCCGTGTTAGAGTATTTTCAATATACAGGCCAAAAACATACTGAAAATCGATCTTTTAGGTGCCCAAAAGTCGATATGTGCATGCATCTTCTGTACCCGTTTATATCTCAAATTCAGGCTCAAAACACCCGAGAATTCGGTATTTTTGGGTCCTAGAAGCGATCTGTACATCCCTACTCCTAGTTAGAATGTTTTCAAGATACAGACCCAAAACATGCTCAAAATCGATATTTTAGGTGCCCAAATGTCGATATGTGCATGCATCATCTGTACCCGTTTATATCTCAAATTCAGCCTCAAAACACCCGAAAATTCGATATTTTGGGGTCCCAGAAGCGATCTGTACATGCCTACTCAGTGCTAGAATATTTTCAAAATATAGGCCCAAAACATGCTAAAAATCGATATTTTAGGTGCCCAAAGTCGATATCTCAAATTCAGGCCCAAAACACCCAAAAATTCGATATTTTGGGGTTCCAGAAGCGATCTGTACATGCCTACTCAGTGCTAGAATGTTTTCAAAATACAGGCTCAAAACATGCTAAAAATCGATATTTTAAGTGTACAAGTCGATATGTGCATGCATAATCTGTACCCGTTTATATCTCAAATTCAGGCTCAAAACACCCGAAAATTCGATATTTCGGGGTCCCAGAAGTGATCTGTACATGCCTACTTAGTGCTAGAATATTTTCAAAATATAGGCCCAAAACATGCTAAAAAACAATATTTTAGGTGCCCAAAGTCGATATCTCAAATTCACGCCCAAAACGCCCGAAAATTTGATATTTTGGGGTCCCAGAAGCGAACTGTACATGCCTACTCCGTGTTAGAGTATTTTCAAAATACAGTCCCAAAACATACTGAAAATCGATCTTTTAGGTGCCCAAAAGTCGATATGTGCATGCATCTTCTGTACACGTTTATATCTCAAATTCAACCTCAAAATACCCGAAAATTCAATAATTTTGGGTCCCAGAAGCGATCTGTACATGTCTAGTCAGTGCTAGAATTTTTTCAAAATATAGGCTCAAAACATGCTAAAAATCGATATTTTAAGTGTCCAAAGTCGATATGTGCATGCATCTTCTGTACCCGTTTATATCTCAAATTCAGGCTCAAAACACAAGAAAATTCGATTTTTTTGGGTCCCAGAAGCGATCTGTACATGCCTACTCCTAGTTAGAATGTTTTCAAAATATTGGCTCAAAACATGCTAAAAATCGATATTTTAGGTGCCCAAAGTCAATATATGCATGCATCTTCTGTACCCGTTTATATCTCAAATTCTGGCTCAAAACACCGAAAATTCGGTATTTTTGGGTCCTAGAAGCGATCTGTACATCCCTACTCCTAGTTAGAATGTTTTCAAGATACAGAACCAAAACATGCTCAAAATCGACATTTTAGGTGCCCAAAAGTCGATATGTGCATGCATCTTCTGTACCCGTTTATATCTCAAATTCAGGCTCAAAACACCCGAAAATTCGATATTTTGGAGTCCAAGAAGCGATCTGTACATGCCTACTCCGTGTTAGAGTATTTTCAATATACAGGCCAAAAACATACTGAAAATCGATCTTTTAGGTGCCCAAAAGTCGATATGTGCATGCATCTTCTGTACCCGTTTATATCTCAAATTCAGGCTCAAAACACCCGAGAATTCGGTATTTTTGGGTCCTAGAAGCGATCTGTACATCCCAACTCCTAGTTAGAATGTTTTCAAGATACAGACTCAAAACATGCTCAAAATCGATATTTTAGGTGCCCAAAAGTCAGTATGTGCATGCATCTTCTTTACCCGTTTATATCTCAAATTCAGGCTCAAAACACCCGAAAATTCGATATTTTGGGGTCCCAGAAGCGATCTGTACATGCCTAGTCAGTGCTAGAATATTTTCAAAATATAGGCCCAAAACATGCTAAAAATCGATATTTTAGGTGCCCAAAATCGATATCTCAAATTCAGGCCCAAAACACCCAAAAATTTGATATTTTGGGGTTCCAGAAGTGATCTGTACATGCCTACTCAGTGCTAGAATGTTTTCAAAACATAGGCTCAAAACATGCTAAAAATCGATATTTTAAGTGTCCAAAGTCGATATGTGCATGCATCATCTGTACCCGTTTATATCTCAAATTCAGGCTCAAAACACCCGAAAATTCGATATTTTGGGGTCCCAGAAGTGATCTGTACATGCCTACTTAGTGCTAGATAATTTTCAAATTATAGGCACAAAACATACTGAAAATCGATCTTTTAGGTGCCCAAAAGTCGATATGTGCATGCATCTTCTGTACCCGTTAATATCTCAAATTCAGGCTCCAAACACCGGAAAATTCGATATTTTGGGGTCCCAGAAGCGATCTGTACATGCCTACTCAGATGCAGGCCCAAAACATGCTGATAATCGATATTTTAGGTGCCCAAAGTCAACATGTGTATGCATCTTCTGCACTCGTTTATATCTCAAATTCAACCTCAAAACGCCCGAAAATTCGATAATTTTTTGTCCCAGAAGCGATCTGTACATGTCTAGTCAGTGCTAGAATTTTTTCATAATATAGGCTCAAAACATGCTAAAAATAGATATTTTAAGTGTCCAAAGTCGATATGTGCATTCATCTTCTGTACCTGTTTATATCTCAAATTCAGGCTCAAAACACCAGAAAATTCGATTTTTTGGGGTCCCAGAAGCGATCTGTACATGCCTACTCCTAGTTAGAGTATTTTCAAAATACAGGCCCAAAACATGTTGAAAATCGATATTTTAGGTGCACAAAGTCAATATGTGCATGCATCTTATGTACCCGTTTATATCTCAAATTCAGGCTCAAAACACCCGAAAATTCGGTATTTTTGGGTCCTAGAAGCGATCCGTACACCCCTACTCCTAGTTAGAATGTTTTCAAGATACAGACCCAAAACATGCTAAAAATCGATATTTTAAGTGTCCAAAAGTCGATATGTGCATACATCATTTGTACCCGTTTATATCTCAAATTCAGGCCCAAAACACCCGAAAATTCGATATTTTGGGGTCCCAGAAGCGATCTGTACTTGCCTACTCCGTGTTAGAGTATTTTCAAAATACAGGCCCAAATCAAGATGAAAATCGATATTTTAGGTGACCAAAGTCAATATGTGTATGCATCTTCTGCACCCGTTTATATCCCAAATTCAACCTCAAAACACCCGAAAATTCGATATTTTTGGGTCCCAGAAGCGATCTGTATATGCCTACTCAGGGCTAGAATGTTTTCAAAATATTGGCTCAAAACATGCTAAAAATCGATATTTTAAGTGACCAAAGTCGATATGTGCATGCATCATCTGTACCCGTTTATATCTTAAATTCAGGCTCAAAGCACCCGAAAATTCGATATTTTGGGGTCCCAGAAGTGATCTGTACATGCCTACTTAGTGCTAAAATATTTTCAAAAAATAGGCCCAAAACATGCTAAAAATCGATATTTTAGGTGCCCATAGTCGATATCTCAAATTCAGGCCCAAAACACCCGAAAATTCGATATTTTGGGGTCGCACAAGCGAACTGTACATGCCTACTCCGTGTTAGAGTATTTTCAAAATACAGGTCCAAAACATACTGAAAATCGATATTTTAGGTGCCCAAATGTCGATATGTGCATGCATCTTCTGTACCCGTTTATATCCCAAATTCAACTTCAAAACACACGAAAATTCGATATTTTTGGGTCCCAGAAGCGATCTGTACATGCCTTCTCAGTGCTAGAATTTTTTCAAAATATAGGCTCAAAACATGCAAAAATCGATATTTTAAGTGTCTAAAGTCGATATGTGCATTCATCATCTGTACCCGTTTATATCTCAAATTCAGGCTCAAAACACCCGAAAATTCGATATTTTGGGGTCCCAGGAGCGATCTGTACATGCCTATTCCTAGTTAGAGTATTTTCAAAATACAGGCCCAAAACATGCTGAAAATCGATATTTTAGGTGCCCAAAGTCAATATATGCATGCATCTTCTGTACCCGTTTATATCTCAAATTTAGGCTCAAAACACCCGAAAATCCGATATTTTGGGGTCCCAGAAGTGATCTGTACATGCCTACTTAGTGCTAGAATATTTTCAAAATATAGGCTCAAAACATGCTAAAAATCGATATTTTAGGTGCCCAAAGTCGATATCTCAAATTCAGGCCAAAAACACCCAAAAATTCGATATTTTAGGTTCCAGAAGCGATCTGTACATGCCTACTCAGTGCTAGAATGTTTTCAAAATATAGGCTCAAAACATGCTAAAAATCGATATTTTAAGTGTCTAAAGTCGATATGTGCATGCATCATCTGTACCCTTATATATCTTAAATTCAGGCTCAAAACACCCGAAAATTCGATATTTTTGGGTCCCAGAAGCGATCTGTACATGACTACTCAGTGCTAGAATTTTTTCAAATTATAGGCCAAAAACATTCTAAAAATCTATATTTTAAGTTCCCAAAGTCGGTATCTCAAATTCAGGCCCAAAACATCCGAAAATTCGATATGTTGGGGTCCCAGAAGCGATCTGTACATGCCTAATCCGTGTTAGAGTATTTTCAAAATACAGGCCCAAAACATACTGAAAATCGATCTTTTTAGTGCCCAAATGTCGATATGTGCATGTATCTTCTGTACCCGTTTATATCCCAAATTCAACCTCAAAACACCCGAAAATTCGATATTTTTGGATCCCAGAAGCGATCTGTACATGCCTACTCAGTGCTAGAATTTTTTCAAAATATAGGCTCAAAACATGCTAAAAATCGATATTTTAAGTGTCCAAAGTCGATATGTGCATGCATCATCTGTACCCGTTTATAACTCAAATTCAGGCTCAAAACACCCGAAAATTCGATATTTTGGGGTCCCAGAAGTGATCTGTACATGCCTACTTAGTGCTAGAATGTTTTCAAAATTTATCCTCAAAACATGCTAAAAAACGATATTTTAAGTGTCCAAAGTCGATATGTGCATGCATCATCTGTACCCGTGTATATCCCAAAACATGCTAAAAATCGATATTCTAGGTGCCCAAAGTCGATATCTCAAATTCAGGCCCAAAACACCCGAATATTTGATATTTTGGGGTCCCATAAGCGAACTGTACATGCCTTCTCCGTGTTAGAGTATTTTCAAAATACAGGCCCAAAACTTACTGAAAATCGATCTTTTAGGTGCCCAAAAGTCGATATGTGCATGCATCTTCTGTACCCGTTTATATCTCAAATTCAGGCTCAAAACACCCGAAAATTCGATATTTTGGGGTCCCAGAAGCGATCTGTACATGCCTTCTCAGTGCTAGAATTTTTTTCAAAATATAGGCTAAAAACATGCTAAAAATCGATATTTTAAGTGTCCAAAGTCGATATGTGCATTCATCATCTGTACCCGTTTATATCTCAAATTCAGGCTCAAAACACCTGAAAATTCGATATTTTGGGGTCCCAGGAGCGATCTGTACATGCCTATTGCTAGTTAGAGTATTTTCAAAATACAGGCCCAAAACATGCTGAAAATCGATATTTTAGGTGCCCAAAGTCAATATATGCATGCATCTTCTGTACCCGTTTATATCTCAAATTTAGGCTCAAAACACCCGAAAATTCGATATTTTGGGGTCCCAGAAGTGATCTGTACATGCCTACTTAGTGCTAGAATATTTTCAAAATATAGGCCCAAAACATGCTAAAAATCGATATTTTAGGTGCCCAAAGTCGATATCTCAAATTCAGGCCCAAAAAACCCAAAAATTCGATATTTTAGGTTCCAGAAGCGATCTGTACATGCCTACTCAGTGCTAGAATCTTTTCAAAATATAGGCTCAAAACATGCTAAAAATCGATATTTTAAGTGTCCAAAGTCGATACGTGTATGCATCATCTGTACCCGTATATATCTTAAATTCAGGCTCAAAACACCCGAAAATTCGATATTTTTGGGTCCCAGAAGCGATCTGTACATGCCTACTCAGTGCTAGAATATTTTCAAAATATAGGCCAAAAACATTCTAAAAATCTATATTTTAGGTTCCCAAAGTCGGTATCTCAAATTCAGGCCCAAAACACCCGAAAATTCGATATGTTGGGGTCCCAGAAGCGATCTGTACATGCCTACTCCGTGTTAGAGTATTTTCAAAATACAGGCCCAAAACATACTGAATATCGATCTTTTTAGTGCCCAAAAGTAGATATGTGCATGCATCTTCTGTACCCGTTTATATCCCAAATTCAACCTCAAAACACCCGAAAATTCGATATTTTTGGGTCCCAGAAGCGATCTGTACATGCCTACTCAGTGCTAGAATTTTTTCAAAATATAGGCTCAAAACATGCTAAAAATCGATATTTTAAGTGTCCAAAGTCGATATGTTCATGCATCATCTGTACCCGTTTATATCTCAAATTCAGGCTCAAAACACCCGAAAATTCGATATTTTGTGGTCCCAGAAGTGATCTGTACATGACTACTTAGTGCTAGAATATTTTCAAAATATAGGCCCAAAACATGCTAAAAATCGATATTTTAGGTGCCCAAAGTTGATATCTCAAATTCAGGGCCAAAATACCCGAAAATTCGATATTTTGGGGTCACAGAAGCGATCTGTACATGCCTACTCAGATGAAGGCCCAAAACATGCAGAAAATCGATATTTTAGGTGCAAAAAGTCAACATGTGTATGCATCTTCTGCACTCGTTTATATCTCAAATTCAACCACAAAACATCCGAAAATTCGATAATTTTGGGTCCCAGAAGCGATCTGTACATGTCTAGTCAGTGCTAGAATTTTTTCAAAATATAGGCTCAAAACATGCTAAAAATCGATATTTTAAGTGTCCAAAGTCGATATGTGCATGCATCTTCTGTACCCGTTTATATCTCAAATTCAGGCTCAAAACACCCGAAAATTCGGTATTTTTGGATCCTAGAAGCGATCGGTACATCCCTACTCATAGTTAGAATGTTTTCAGGATACAGACCCAAAACATGCTCAAAATCGATATTTTAGGTGCCCAAAAGTCGATATGTGCATGCATCTTCTGTACCCGTTTATATCTCAAATTCAGGCTCAAAACACCCGAAAATTCGATATTTTGGGGTCCCAGAAGCTTTCTGTACATGCCTACTCAGTGCTAGAATATTTTCAAAATATAGGCCCAAAACATGCTAAAAATCGATATTTCAGGTGCCCAAAGTCGATATCTCAAATTCAGGCCCAAGACACCCAAAAATTCGATATTTTACGGTCCCAGAAGCGAACTGTACATGCCTACTCCATGTTAGAATATTTTCAAAATACAGGCCTAAAACATACTGAAAATCGATATTTTAGGTGCCCAAAAGTCGATATGAGCATGCATCTTCCGTACCCGTTTATATCTCATATTCGGGCTCAAAACACCCGAAAATTCGATATTTTGGGGTCCAAGAAGCGATCTGTACTTGCCTACTCCGTGTTAGAGTATTTTCAGAATACAGGCCCAAAACAAGCTGAAAATCGATGTTTTAGGTGACCAAAGTCAATATGTGAATGCATCTTCTGCACCCGTTTATATCCCAATTTCAACCTCAAAACTCCCGAAAATTCAATATTTTTGGGTCCCGGAAGCGATCTGTACATGCCTATTCAGTGCTAGAATTTTTTCAAAATTTAGGCTCAAAACATGCTAAAAATCGATATTTTAAGTGTCCAAAGTCGATATGTGCATGCATCATCTGTACCCGTTTATATCTCAAATTCAGGCTCAAAAACACCCGAAAATTCGATATTTTGTGGTCCCAGAAGTGATATGTACATGCCTACTTAGTGCTAGAATATTTTCAAAATATAGGCCCAATACATTCTAAAAATCGATATTTTAGGTGCCCAAAGTCGATATCTCAAATTCAGGCCAAAAACACCCGAAAATTCGATATTTTGGGGTCCCAGAAGCGAACTGTACATGCCTACTCCGTGTTAGAGTATTTTCAAAATACAGGCCTAAAACATACTGAAAATCGATATTTTAGGTGCCAAAAAGTCGATATGTGCATGCATCTTCTGTACCCGTTTATATCTCAAATTGAGGCTCCAAACACCCGAAAATTCTATATTTTGGGGTCCCAGAAGCGATCTGTACATGCCTACTCAGATGCAGGCCCAAAACATGCTGAAAATCGATATTTTAGGTGCTCAAAGTCAACATGTGTTTGCATCTTCTGCACTCGTTTATATCTTAAAATCAACCTCAAAACACCTTAAAATTCGATAATTTTGGGTCTCAGAAGCGATCTGTACATGTCTAGTCAGTGCTAAAATGTTTTCAAAATATAGGCTCAAAACATGCAAAAAATCGATATTTTAAGTGTCCAAAGTCGATATGTGCATTAATCTTCTGTTTCTGTTTATATCTCAAATTCAGGCTCAAAACAACCGAAAATTCGATATTTTTGGGTCCCAGAAGCGATCTGTACATGCCTACACAGATGAAAGCCCAAAACATGCTGAAAATCGATATTTTAGGTGCCCAAAGTCAACATGTGTATGCATCTTCTGCACTCGTTTATATCTTAAAATCAACCTCAAAACACCTGAAAATTCGATAATTTTGGGTCTCAGAAGCGATCTGTACATGTCTAGTCAGTGCTAAAATGTTTTCAAAATATAGGCTCAAAACATGCTAAAAATCGATATTTTAAGTGTCCAAAGTCGATATGTGCATGCATCTTCTGTACCCGTTTATATCTCAAATTCAGGCTCAAAACACCCGAAAATTCGATATTTTTGGGTCCCAGAAGCGATCTGTACATGCCTACTCCTAATTAGAGTATTTTCAAAATACAGGCCCAAAACATGCTGAAAATCGATATTTTAAGTGCCCAATGTCAATATGTGCATGCATCTTCTGTACCCGTTTATATCTCAAATTCAGCCTCAAAACACCCGAAAATTCGGTATTTTTGGGTCCTAGAAGCAATCTGTACATCCCTACTTCTAGTTAGAATGTTTTCAAGATTAAAACCCAAAACATGCTGAAAATCGATATTTTAGGTGCCCAAAAGTCGATATGTACATGCATCTTCTGTACACGTTTATATCTAAAATTCAGGCTCAAAACACCCAAAAAATTTGATATTTTGGGGTCCCAGAAGCGATCTGTACATGCCTACTCATTGCTAGAATATTTTCAAAATATAGGCCCAAAACATGCTAAAAATAGATATTTTAGGTGCCCAAAGTCGATATCTCAAATTCAGGCCCAAAACACCCAAAAATTCGATATTTTGGGGTCCCAGAAGCGATTTGTACATGCCTACTCCGTGTTAGAGTATTTTCAATATACAGGCCCAAAACATACTCAAAATCGATCTTTTAGGTGCCCAAAAGTCGATATGTGCATGCATCATCTGTACCCGTTTATATCTCAAATTCAGGCTCAAAACAACTGAAAATTCGATATTTTGGGGTCCCAGAAGCGATCTGTACATGCCTACTCCGTGTTAAAGTATTTTCAAAATAAATGCCCAAAACAAGCTGAAAATCGATATTTTAGGTGACCAAAGTTAATATGTGTATGCATCTTCTGCATCCGTTTATATCCCAAATTCAACCTCAAAACACCCGAAAATTCGATATTTTCGGGTCCCAGAAGCGATCTGTACATGTCTACTCAGTGCTAGAATTTTTTCAAAATATAGGCTCAAAACATGCTAAAAATCGATATTTTAAGTGTCCAAAGTCGATATGTGCATGCATCATCTGTACCCGTTTATATCTCAAATTCAGGCTCAAAACACCCGAAAATTCAATATTTTGGGGTCCCAGAAATGATCTGTACATGCCTACTTAGTGCTAGAATATTTTCAAAATATAGGCCCAAAACATGCTGAAAATCGATATTTTAGGTGCCCAAAGTTAATATGTGCATGCATCTTCTGTACCCGTTTATATCTCATATTCAGGCTCAAAACACCCGAAAATTCAGTATTTTTGGGTCCCAGAAGCGATCTGTACATCCCTACTCCTAGTTATAATGTTTTCAAAATACCGACCCAAATCATGCTCAAAATCGATATTTTAAGTGTCCAAAGTCGATATGTGCATGCATCATCTGTACCCGTTTATATCTCAAATTCAGGCTCAAAACACCCGAAAATTCGATATTTTGGGGTCCCAGAAGCGATCTGTACATGCCTACTCAGTGCTAGAATATTTTCAAAATATAGGCTCAAAAAATGCTAATAATCGATATTTTAGGTGCCCAAAGTCGATATCTCATATTCAGGCCCAAAACACTCAAAAATTCGATATTTTGGTATCCCAGAAGCGATCTGTACATGCCTACTCCGTGTTAGAGTATTTTCAATATACAGGCCCAAAACATACTGAAAATCGATCATTTAGGTGCCCAGAAGTCGATATGTGGATGCATCTTCTGTACCCGTTTATATCTCATATTCGGGCTCAAAACACCCGAAAATTCGATATTTTGGGGTCCCAGAAGCGATCTGTACTTGCCTACTCCGTGTTAGAGTATTTTCAGATTACAGGCCCAAAACAAGCTGAAAATCGATGTTTTAGGTGACCAAAGTCAATATGAGTATGCATCTTCTGCACCCGTTTATATCCCAAATTCAACCTCAAAACATCCGAAAATTCGATATATTTGGGTCCCAGAAGCAATCTGTACATGCAAACTTAGTGCTAGAATATTTTCAAAAAATAGGCCACAAACATGCTAAAAATCGATATTTTAGGTGCCCAAAGTCGATATCTCAAATTCAGGCCCAAAACACCCGAAAATTCGATATTTTGGGGTCCCAGAAGCGAACTGTACATACCTACTCCGTGTTAGAGTATTTTCAAAATACAGGCCCAAAACATACTGAAAATCGATCTTTTAGGTGCCCAAAAGTCGATATGTGAATGCATCTTCTGTACCCGTTTATATACCAAATTCAACCTCAAAACACCCGAAAATTCGATATTTTGGGGTCCCAGAAGTGATCTGTACATGCCTACTTAGTGCTAGAATATTTTCAAAATATAGGCCCAATACATGCTAAAAATCGATATTTTAGGTGCCCAAAGTCGATATCTGAAATTCAGGCCCAAAACCCCCCAAAATTCGATATTTTGGGGTCCCAGAAGCGATCTGTACATGCCTACTCCGTGTTAGAGTATTTTCAATATACAGGCCCAAAACATACTGAAAATCGATCGTTTAGGTGCCCAGAGTCGATATGTGGATGCATCTTCTGTACCCGTTTATATCTCATATTCGGGCTCAAAACACCCGTAAATTCAATATTTTGGGGTCCCAGAAGCGATCTGTACTTGCCTACTCCGTGTTAGAGTATTTTCAATATACAGGCCCAAAACATACTGAAAATCGATCTCTTAGGTGCCCAAAAGTCGATATGTGCATGCATCTTCTGTACCCGTTTATATCTCAAATTCAAGCTCAAAACACCCGAAAATTCGATATTTTGGTGTCCCAAAAGCGATCTGTACATGCCTACTCACTGCTTGAATATTTTCAAAATATAGGTTAAAAAAAGCTAATAATCGATATTTTAGGTGCCCAAAGTCGATATCTCATATTCAGGCCCAAAACACTCAAAAATTCGATATTTTGGTATCCCAGAAGCGATCTGTACATGCCTATTCCGTGTTAGAGTATTTTCAATATACAGGCCCAAAACATGCTAAAAATCGATCGTTTAGGTGCCCAGAAGTCGATATGTGGATGCATCTTCTGTACCCGTTTATATACCATATTCGGGCTCAAAACACCCGAAAATTCGATATTTTTGGGTCCCAGAAGCGATTTGTACATGCCTACTCAGTGCTAGAATTTTTTCAAAATATAGGCTCAAAACATGCTAAAAATCGATATTTTAAGTGTCCAAAGTCGATATGTGCATGCATTATCCGTACCCGTTTATATCTCAAATTCAGGCTCAAAACACATGAAAATTCGATATTTTGGGGTTCCAGAAGTGATCTGTACATGCCTACCTAGTACTAGAATATTTTCAAAATATACGCCCAAAACATGCTAAAAATCGATATTTTAGGTGCCCAAAGTCGATATCTAAAATTTAGGCCCAAAACATCCGAAAATTCGATATTTTTGGGTCCCAGAAGTGATCTGTACTTAGTGCTAGAATATTTTCAAAATACAGGCCCAAAACATGCTAAAAATCGATATTTTAGGTGCCGAAAGTCGATATCTCAAATTCAGGCTCAAAACACCCGAAAATTCGATATTTTGGGGTCCCAGAAGCGATCTGTACATCCCTACTCCTAGTTAGAATGTTTTCAAAATACAGACCCAAAACATGCTCAAAATCGATATTTTAGGTGCCCAAAAGTCGATATGTGCATGCATCTTCTGTACCCGTTTATATCTCATATTCGGGCTCAAAACACCCGAAAATTCGATATTTTGGGGTCGCAGAAGCGATCTGTACTTGCCTACTCCGTGTTAGAGTATTTTCAGAATACAGGCCCAAAACAAGCTGAAAATCGATGTTTTAGGTGACCAAAGTCAATATGTGTATGCATCTCCTGCACCCGTTTATATCCCAAATTCAACCTCAAAACACCCGAAAATTCGATATTTTTGGGTCCCAGAAGCAATCTGTACATGCAAACTTAGTGCTAGAATATTTTCAAAATATAGGCCCAAAACATGCTAAAAATCGATATTTTAGGTGCCCAAAGTCGATATCTCAAATTCAGGCCCAAAACGCCCGAAAATTCGATATTTTGGGGTCCCATAAGCGAACTGTACATGCCTACTCCGTGTTAGAGTATTTTCAAAATACAGGCCCAAAACATACTGAAAATCGATCTCTTAGGTGCCCAAAAGTCGATATGTGAATGCATCTTCTGTACCCGTTTATATACCAAATTCAACCTCAAAACACCCGAAAATTCGATATTTTGGGGTCCCAGAAGCGATCTGTACATGCCTACTCAGTGCTAGAATTTTTTCAAAATATAGACTCAAAACATGCTAAAAATCGATATTTTAAGTGTCCAAAGTCGATATGTGCATGCATTATCTGTACCCGTTTATATCTCAAATTCAGGCTCAAAACACACGAAAATTCGATATTTTGGGGTCCCAGAAGCGAACTGTACATGCCTACTCCGTGTTAGAGTATTTTCAAAATACAGGCCCAAAACATACTGAAAATCGATCTTTTAGGTGCCCAAAAGTCGATATGTCCATGCATCTTCTGTACCCGTTTATATCTTAAATTCAGGCTCAAAACACCCGAAAATTCGAAATTTTGGGGTCCCAGAAGCGATCTGTACATGCCTACACAGATGAAAGCCCAAAACATGCTGAAAATCGATATTTTAGGTGCCCAAAGTCAACATGTGTATGCATCTTCTGCACTTGTTTATATCTTAAAATCAACCTCAAAACACCCGAAAATTCGATAATTTTGGGTCTCAGAAGCGATCTGTACATGTCTAGTCAGTGCTAGAATGTTTTCAAAATATAGGCTCAAAACATGCTAAAAATCGATATTTTAAGTGTCCAAAGTCGATATGTGCATGCATCTTCTGTACCCGTTTATATCTCAAATTCAGGCTCAAAACACCCGAAAATTCGATATTTTGGGGTCCCAGAAGCGATCTGTACATGCCTACTCCTGATTAGAGTATTTTCAAAATACAGGCCCAAAACATGCTGAAAATCGATATTTTAGGTGCCCAAAGTCAATATGTGCATGCATCTTCTGTACCCGTTTATATCTCAAATTCAGGCTCAAAACACCCGAAAATTCGATATTTTGGGGTCCCAGAAGCGATCTGTACATCCCTACTCCTAGTTAGAATGTTTTCAAAATACAGACCCAAAACATGCTCAAAATCGATATTTTAGGTGCCCAAAAGTCGATATGTGCATGCATCTTCTGTACCCGTTTATATCTCAAATTCAGGCTCAAAACACCCGAAAATTCGATATTTTTGGGTCCCAGAAGCGATCTGTACATGCCTACTCAGTACTAGAATGTTTTCAAAATATAGGCTCAAAACATGCTAAAAACCGATATTTTAAGTGTCCAAAGTCGATATGTGCATGCATCTTCTGTAACCGTTTATATTTCAAATTCAGGCTTAAAACACCCGAAAAATCGGTATTTTTGGGTCCTAGAAGCGATCTGTACATCCCTAATCCTAGTTAGAATGTTTTCAAAATACAGACCCAAAACATGCTGGAAATCGATATTTTAGGTGCCCAAAAGTCGATATGTGCATGCATCTTCTGTACCCGTTTATATCTCAAATTCAGGCTCAAAACACCCAAAAAATTCGATATTTTGGGGTCCCAGAAGCGATCTGTACATGCCTACTCATTGCTAGAATATTTTCAAAATATAGGCCCAAAACATGCTAAAAATCGATATTTTAGGTGCCCAAAGTCGATATCTCAAATTCAGGCCCAAAACACCCAAAAATTCGATATTTTGGGGTCCCAGAAGCGATTTGTACATGCCTACTCCGTGTTAGAGTATTTTCAATATACAGGCCCAAAACATACTGAAAATCGATCTTTTAGGTGCTCAAAAGTCGATATGTGGATGCATCTTCTGTACCCGTTTATATCTCAAATTCAGGCTCAAAACACCCGAAAATTCGATATTTTGGGGTCCCAGAAGCGATCTGTACTTGCCTACTCCGTGTTAAAGTATTTTCAAAATACAGGCCCAAAACAAGCTGAAAATCGATATTTTAGGTGACCAAAGTTAATATGTGTATGCATCTTCTGCATCCGTTTATATCCCAAATTCAACTTCAAAACACCCGAAAATTCGATATTTTCGGGTCCCAGAAGCGATCTGTACATGTCTACTCAGTGCTAGAATTTTTTCAAAATATAGGCTTAAAACATGCTAAAAATCGATATTTTAAGTGTCCAAAGTCGATATGTGCATGCATCATCTGTACCCGTTTATATCTCAAATTCAAGCTCAAAACACCCGAAAATTCGATATTTTGGGGTCCCAGAAATGATCTGTACATGCCTACTTAGTGCTAGAATATTTTCAAAATATAGGCCCAAAACATGCTGAAAATCGATATTTTAGGTGCCCAAAGTCAATATGTGCATGCATCTTCTGTACCCGTTTATATCTCATATTTAGGATCAAAACACCCGAAAATTCAGTATTTTTGGGTCCCAGAAGCGATCTGTACATCCCTACTCCTAGTTATAATGTTTTCAAAATACCGACCCAAATCATGCTCAAAATCGATATTTTAGGTGCCCAGAAGTCGATATGTGCATGCATCTTCAGTACCCGTTTATATCTCAAATTCAGGCTCAAAACACCCGAAAATTCGATATTTTGGGGTCCCAGAAGTGATCTGTACATGCCTACTTAGTGCTAGAATATTTTCAAAATATAGGCTCAATACATGCTAAAAATCGATATTTTAAGTGTCCAAAGTCGATATCTGCATGCATTATCTGTACCCGTTTGTATCTCAAATTCAGGCTCAAAACACACGAAAATTCGATATTTTGGGGTTCCAGAAGTGATCTGTACATGTCTACCTAGTGCTAGAATATTTTCAAAATATAGGCCCAAAACATGCTAAAAATCTATATTTTAGGTTCCCAAAGTCGATATCTCAAATTTAGGCCCAAAACAGCCAAAAATTCGATATTTTGGGGTCCCAGAAGCGATCTGTACATGCCTACTCAGTGCTAGAATGTTTTCAAAATATAGGCTCAAAACATGCTAAAAATCGATATTTTAAGTTTCCAAAGTCGATATGTGCATGCATTATCTGTACCCGTTTATATCTCAAATTAAGGCTCAAAACACCCGAAAATTCGATATTTTGGGGTCCCAGAAGTGATCTGTACTTAGTGCTAGAATATTTTCAAAATACAGGCCCAAAACATGCTAAAAATCGATATTTTAGGTGCCCAAAGTCGATATCTAAAATTTAGGCTTAATACCCCCGAAAATTCGATTTTTTGGGGTCCCAGTAGCGAACTGTACATGCCTACTTCGTGTTAGAGTATTTTCAAAATACAAACCCAAAACATGCTGAAAATCGATCTTTTAGGTGCCCAAAAGTCGATATGTGCATACATCTTCTGTACCCGTTTATATCTCAAATTAAGGCTCAAAACACCCGAAAATTCGATATTTTGGGGTCCCAGAAGTGATCTGTACTTAGTGCTAGAATATTTTCAAAATACAGGCCCAAAACATGCTAAAAATCGATATTTTAGGTGCCCAAAGTCGATATCTAAAATTTAGGCTCAATACACCCGAAAATTCGATTTTTTGGGGTCCCAGAAGCGAACTGTACATGCCTACTTCGTGTTAGAGTATTTTCAAAATACAGGCCCAAAACATGCTGAAAATCGATCTTTTAGGTGCCCAAAAGTCGATATGTGCATACATCTTCTGTACCCGTTTATGTCTCAAATTCAGGCTCAAAACACCCGAAAATTCGATATTTTGGGGTCCTAGAAGCGATCTGTACATCCCTACTCCTAGTTAAAATGTTTTCAAGATAAAAACCCCAAACATGCTCAAAATCGATATTTTAGGTGTCCAAAAGTCGATATGTGCATGAATCTTCTGTACCCGTTTATATCTCAAATTCAGGCTCAAAACACCCGAAAATTCGATATTTTGGGGTCCCAGAAGCGATCTGTACATGCCTACTCAGTGCTAGAATATTTTCAAAATATAGGCCCAAAACATGCTAAAAATCGATATTTTAGGTGCCCAAAGTCGATATCTCAAATTCAGTCCCAAAACACCCAAAAATTCGATATTTTGGGGTCCCAGAAGCGATCTGTACATGCCTACTCCGTGTTAGAGTATTTTCAATATACAGGCCCAAAACATACTGAAAATCGATCTTTTAGGTGCAAAAAAGTCGATATGTGGATGCATCTTCTGTACCCGTTTATATCTCAAATTCAGGTTCAAAACACCCGAAAATTCGATATTTTGGGGTCCCAGAAGCGATCTGTACATCCCTACTCCTAGTTAGAATGTTTTCAAAATACAGACCCAAAACATGCTCAAAATCGATATTTTAGGTGCCCAAAAGTCGATATGTGCATCCATCTTCTGTACCCGTTTATATCTCAAATTCAGGCTCAAAACACCCGAAAATTCGATATTTTGGGGTCCCAGAAGTGATCTGTACATGCCTACTCAGTGCTAGAATATTTTCAAAATATAGGCCCAGAACATGCTAAAAATCGATATTTTAGGTGCCCAAAGTCGATATCTTAAATTCAGTCCCAAAACACCCAAAAATTCGATATTTTGGGGTCCCAGAAGCGATCTATATATGCCTACTCCGTGTTAGAGTATTTTCAATATACAGGCCCAAAACATACTGAAAATCGATCTATTAGGTGCAAAAAAGTCGATATGTGGATGCATCTTCTGTACCCGTTTATATCTCAAATTCAGGCTCAAAACACCCGAAAATTCGATATTTTGGGGTCCCAGAAGCGATCTGTACATCCCTACTCCTAGTTAGAATGTTTTCAAAATACAGACCCAAAACAAACTCAAAATCGATATTTTAGGTGCCCAAAAGTCGATATGTGCATGCATCTTCTGTACCCGTTTATATCTCAAATTCAGGCTCAAAACACCCGAAAATTCGATATTTTGGGGTCCCAGAAGCGATCTGTACATGCCTACTCAGTGCTAGAATGTTTTCAAAATATAGGGTCAAAACATGCTAAAAATCGATATTTTAAGTGTCCAAAGTCGATATGTGCATGCATCTTCTGTAACCGTTTATATTTCAAATTCAGGCTCAAAACACCCGAAAATTCGGTATTTTTGGGTCCTAGAAGCGATCTGTACATCCCTAATCCTAGTTAGAATGTTTTCAAAATACAGACGCAAAACATGCTCAAAATCGATATTTTAGGTGCCCAAAAGTCGATATGTTCATGCATCTTCTGTACCCGTTTATATCTCAAATTCAGGCTCAAAACACCCGAAAATTCGATAATTTGGGGTCCCAGAAGCGAACTGTACATGCCTACTCAGTGCTAGAATGTTTTCAAAATATAGGCTCAAAACATGCTAAAAATCGATATTTTAAGTGTCCAAAGTCGATATGTGCATGCATCATCTGTACCCGTTTATATCTCAAATTCAGGCTCAAAACACCTGAAAATTCGATAGTTAGGGATCCCAGAAGCGATCTGTACATGCCTACTCAGTGCTAGAATATTTTCAAAATATAGGCCCAAAACATGCTAAAAATCGATATTTTAGGTTCCCAAAGTCGATAACTCAAATTCAGGCCCAAAACACCCGAAAATTCGATATTTTGGGGTCCCAGAAGCGAACTATACATGCCTACTCCGTGTTAGAGTATTTTTAAAATACAGGCTCAAAACATACTGAAAATCGATCTTTTAGGTGCCCAAAAGTCGATATGTGGATGCATCTTTTGTACCCGTTTATATCTCAAATTCAACCTCAAAACACCCGAAAATTCGATATTTTGGGGTCCCAGAAGCGATCTGTACATGCCTACTCCGTGTTAGAGTATTTTGAAAATACAGACCCAAAACAAGCTAAAAATCGATATTTTAGGTGACCAAAGTCGATATGTGCATGCATCTTCTGTACCCGTTTATATCCCAAATTCAGACTCAAAACACCTGAAAATTCGATATTTTGGGGTCCCAGAAGCGATCTGTAAATGTCTACTCCGTGTTAGAGTATTTTCAAAATACAGGCCCAAAACAAGCTTAAAATCGATATTTTAGGTGACCAAAGTCAATATGGGTATGCATCTTCTGCACCCGTTTATATCCCATATTCAACTTCAAAACACCCGAAAATTCGATATTTTGGGATCCCATAAGCGATCTGTACATGCCTACTCAGATGCAGGCCCAAAACATGCTGAAAATCGATATCTTAGATGCACAAAGACAACATGTGTATGCATCTTCTGCACTCGTTTATATCTCAAATTCAACCTCAAAACACCCGAAAATACGATAATTTTGGGTCCCAGAAGCGATCTGTACATGTCTAGTCAGTGCTAGAAAGTTTTCAAAATATAGGCTCAAAACATGCTAAAAATCGATATTTTAAGTGTCCAAAGTCGATATGTGCATGCATCGTCTGTACACGTTTAAATCTCAAATTCAGGCTCAAAACACCCGAAAATTCGATATTTTTGGGTCCCAGAAGCGATCTGTACATGCCTACTTAGTGCTAAAATATTTTCAAAATACAGGCCCAAAACATGCTGAAAATCGATATTTTAGGAGTCCAAAGTCAATATGTGCATGCATCTTCTGTACCCGTTTATATCTCAAATTCAGGCTCAAACACCCGAAAATTCGGTATTTTTGGGTCCTAGAAGCGATCTGTACATCCCTACTCCTAGTTAGAATGTTTTCAAGATACAGACCTAAAACATGCCCAAAATCGATATTTTAGGTGCCCAAAAGTCGATATGTGCATACATCTTCTGTACCCGTTTATATCTCAAATTCATGATCAAAACACCCGAAAATTCGATATTTTGGGGTCCCAGAAGCGATCTGTACATGCCTACTCAGTGCGAGAATATTTTCAAAATATAGGCCCAAAACATGCTAAAAATCGATATTTTAGGTGCCAAAAGTCGATATCTCAAATTCAGGCCCAAAACACCCGAAAATTCGATATTTTGGGGTCCCACAAGCAATCTGTACATGCCTACTCCGTGTTAGAGTATTTTCAAAATACAGGCCAAAAACAAGCTGAAAATCGATATTTTATGTGACCAAAGTCAATATGTGTATGCATCTTCTACACCCGTTAATATCCCAAATTCAACCTCAAAACCCCCGAAAATTCGATATTTTTGGGTGCCAGAAACGATCTGTACATGCCTACTCAGTGCTAGAATGTTTTCAAAATATAGGCTCAAAACATGCTAAAAATTGATATTTTAAGTGTCCAAATTCGATGTGTGCATGTATCATTTGTACCCGTTTATATCTTAAAATTCAGGCTTAAAACACGCGAAAATTCGATATTTTTGGATCCCAGAAGCGATCTGTACATGCCTACTCCTAGTTAGAGTATTTTCAAAATACAGGCCCAAAACATGCTGAAAATCGATATTTTAGGTGCATTCATCTTCTGTACCCGTTTATATCTCAAATTCAGGCTCAAAACACCCGAAAATTCGGTATTTTTGGGTCCTAGAAGTGATCTGTACATCCCTACTCCTAGTTAGAATGTTTTCGAATTATAAGCTCAAAACATGCTAAAAATCGATATTTTAAGTGTCCAAAGTCGATATGTGCATGCATCATCTGTACCCGTTTATATCTCAAATTCAGGAACAAAACACATGAAAATTCGATATTTTGGGGTCCCAGAAACGATCTGTACATGCCTACTCAGTGCTAGAATGTTTTCAAAATAAAGGCTCAAAACATGCTAAAAATTGATATTTTAAGTGTCCAAAGTCGATATGTGCATGCATTATTTGTACCCGTTTATATCTTAAATTCAGGCTTAAAACACACGAAAATTCGATATTTTTGGGTCCCAAAAGCGATCTGTACATGCCTATTCCTAGTTAGAGTATTTTCAAAATACAGGCCCAAAACATGCTGAAAATCGATATTTTAGGTGCATTCATCTTCTGTACCCGTTTATATCACAAATTCAGGCTCAAAACACCCAAAAATTCTGTATTTATGGGTCCTTGAAGTGATCTGTGCATCCCTACTCCTAGTTAGAATGTTTTCGAATTATAGGCTCAAAACATGCTAAAAATCGATATTTTAAGTGTCCAAAGTCGATATGTGCATGCATCATCTGTACCTGATTATATCTCAAATTCAGGCCCAAAACACCCGAAAATTCGATATTTTGGGGTCCCAGAAGCAAACTGTACATGCCTACTCCGTGTTAGAGTATTTTCAAAATACAGGCCTAAAACATACTAATAATCGATCTTTTAGGTGCCCAAAGTCGATATGTGCATCTTCTGTACCCGTTTATATCTCAAATTCAGGCTCCAAACACCCGAAAATTCGATATTTTCGGGTCCCAGAAGCGATGTGTACATGCCTACTCAGATGCAGGCCCAAAACATGCTGAAAATCGATATTTTAGGTGCCCAAAGTCAACATGTGTATTCATCTTCTGCACTCGTTTACATCTCAAATTCAACCTCAAAACACCCGAAAATTCGGTATTTTTGGGTCCTTGAAGCAAACTGTACATGCCTACTCCGTGTTAGAGTATTTTCAAAATACAGGCCCAAAACATACTGAAAATCGATCTTTTAGGTGCCCAAAAGTCGATATGTGCATGCATCTTCTGTACTCGTTTATATCCCAAATTCAGACTCAAAACACCCGAAAATTCGATATTTTGGGGTCCCAGAAGCGATCTGTAATTGTCTACTCCGTGTTAGAGTATTTTCAAAATACAGACCCAAAACAAGCTGAAAATCGATATTTTAGGTGACCAAAGTCAATATGGGTATGCATCTTCTGCACCCGTTTATATCCCATATTCAACTTCAAAACACCCGAAAATTCGATATTTTGGGGTCCCATAAGCGATCTGTACATGCCTACTCAGATGCAGGCCCAAAACATGCTGAAAATCGATATCTTAGATGCACAAAGACAACATGTGTATGCATCTTCTGCACTCGTTTATATCTCAAATTCAACCTCAAAACACCCGAAAATTCGATAATTTTGGGTCCCATAAGCGATCTGTACATGTCTAGTCAGTGCTAGAAAGTTTTCAAAATATAGGCTCAAAACATGCTAAAAATCGATATTTTAAGTGTCCAAAGTCGATATGTGCATGCATCGTCTGTACACGTTTAAATCTCAAATTCAGTCTCAAAACACCCGAAAATTCGATATTTTTGGGTCCCAGAAGCGATCTGTACATGCCTACTTAGTGCTAGAATATTTTCAAAATACAGGCCCAAAACATACTGAAAATCGATATTTTAGGAGCCCAAAGTCAATATGTGCATGCATCTTCTGTACCCGTTTATATCTCAAATTCAGGCTCAAACACCCGAAAATTCGGTATTTTTGGGTCCTAGAAGCGATCTGTACATCCCTTCTCCTAGTTAGAATGTTTTCAAGATACAGACCTAAAACATGCTCAAAATCGATATTTCATGTGCCCAAAAGTCGATATGTACATGCATCTTCTGTACCCGTTTATATCTCAAATTCAGGCTCAAA
The DNA here is from genome assembly GCA_033782935.1 of Petrolisthes cinctipes. NCBI lineage: Eukaryota > Metazoa > Arthropoda > Malacostraca > Decapoda > Porcellanidae > Petrolisthes > Petrolisthes cinctipes. The sequence continues at coordinate 1,820,396 of JAWQEG010002021.1, read as the reverse complement.
ACCCCCGAAAATTCGATATTTTGGGGTCCCAGAAGCGATCTGTACATGCCTACTCAGTGCGAGAATATTTTCAAAATATAGGCCCAAAACATGCTAAAAATCGATATTTTAGGTGCCCAAAGTCGATATCTCAAATTCAGTCCCATAACACCCGAAAATTCGATATTTTGGGGTCCCAGAAGCGATCTGTACATCCCTACTCCTAGTTAGAATGTTTTCAAAATACAGACCCAAAACATGCTCAAAATCGATATTTTAGGTGCCCAAAAGTCGATATGTGCATGCATCTTCTGTACCCGTTTATATCTCAAATTCAGGCTCAATACACCCGAAAATTCGATATTTTTGGGTCCCAGAAGCGATCTGTACATGCCTACTCAGTGCTAGAAAGTTTTCAAAATATAGGCTCAAAACATGCTAAAAATCGATATTTTAAGTGTCCAAAGTCGATATGTGCATGCATCTTCTGTACCCGTTTATATTTCAAATTCAGGCTCAAAACACCCGAAAATTCGGTATTTTTGGGTCCTAGAAGCGATCTGTACATCCCTAATCCTAGTTAGAATATTTTCAAAATACAGACCCAAAACATGCTCAAAATCGATATTTTAGGTGCCCAAAAGTCGATATGTGCATGCATCTTCTGTACCCGTTTATATCTCAAATTCAGGCTCAAAACACCCGAAAATTCGATATTTTTGGGTCCCAGAAACGATCTGTACATGCCTACTCAGTGCTAGAATGTTTTCAAAATATAGGCTCAAAACATGCTAAAAATCGATATTTTAAGTGTCCAAAGTCGATATGTGCATGCATCATCTGTACCCGTTTATATCTCAAATTCAGGCTCAAAACACCCGAAAATTCGATATTTTGGGGTCTCAGAAGCGATCTGTACATCCCTACTCCTAGTTAGAATGTTTTCAAAATACAGACCCAAAACATGCTCAAAATCGATATTTTAGGTGCCCAAAAGTAGATATGTGCATGCATCTTCTGTACCCGTTTATATCTCAAATTCAGGCTCAAAACACCCGAAAATTCGATATTTTGGGGTCCCAGAAGTGATCTGTACATGCCTACTCAGTGCTAGAATGTTTTCAAAATATAGGCTCAAAACATGCTAAAAATCGATATTTTAAGTGTCCAAAGTCGATATGTGCATGCATCTTCTGTACCCGTTTATATCTCAAATTCAGGCTCAAAACACCCGAAAATTCGGTATTTTTGGGTCCTTGAAGCGATCTGTACATGCCTAGTCCTAGTTAGAGTATTTTCAAAATACAGGCCCAAAACATGCTCAAAATCGATATTTTAGGTGCCCAAAGTCAATATGTGCATGCATCTTCTGTACCCGTTTATATATCAAATTCAGGCTCAAAACACCAGAAAATTCGGTATTTTGGGGTCCCAGAAGCTATCTGTAATTGTCTACTCCGTGCTAGAGTATTTTCAAAATACAGGCCCAAAACAAGCTGAAAATCGATATTTTAGGTGACCAAAGTCAATATGGGTATGCATCTTCTGCACCCGTTTATATCCCATATCCAACTTCAAAACACCCGAAAATTCGATATTTTGGGGTCCCATAAGCGATCTGTACATGCCTACTCAGATGCAGGCCCAAAACATGCTGAAAATCGATATCTTAGGTGCACAAAGACAACATGTGTATGCATCTTCTGCACTCGTTTATATCTCAAATTCAACCTCAAAACACCCGAAAATTCGATAATTTTGGGTCTCAGAAGCGATCTGTACATGTCTAGTCAGTGCTTGAAAGTTTTCAAAATATAGGCTCAAAACATGCTAAAAATCGATATTTTAAGTGTCCAAAGTCGATATGTGCATGCATCGTCTGTACACGTTTAAATCTCAAATTCAGGCTCGAAACACCCGAAAATTCGATATTTTTGGGTCCCAGAAGCGATCTGTACATGCCTACTTAGTGATAGAATATTTTCAAAATACAGGCCCAAAACATACTGAAAATCGATATTTTAGGAGCCCAAAGTCAATATGTGCATGCATCTTCTGTACCCGTTTATATCTCAAATTCAGGCTCAAACACCCGAAAATTCGGTATTTTTGGGTCCTAGAAGCGATCTGTACATCCCTTCTCCTAGTTAGAATGTTTTCAAGATACAGACCTAAAAAATGCTCAAAATCGATATTTCATGTGCCCAAAAGTCGATATGTGCATGCATCTTCTGTACCCGTTTATATCTCAAATTCAGGCTCAAAACCCCCGAAAATTCGATATTTTGGGGTCCCAGAAGCGATCTGTACATGCCTACTCAGTGCGAGAATATTTTCAAAATATAGGCCCAAAACATGCTAAAAATCGATATTTTAGGTGCCCAAAGTCGATATCTCAAATTCAGTCCCATAACACCCGAAAATTCGATATTTTGGGGTCCCAGAAGCGATCTGTACATCCCTACTCCTAGTTAGAATGTTTTCAAAATACAGACCCAAAACATGCTCAAAATCGATATTTTAGGTGCCCAAAAGTCGATATGTGCATGCATCTTCTGTACCCGTTTATATCTCAAATTCAGGCTCAATACACCCGAAAATTCGATATTTTTGGGTCCCAGAAGCGATCTGTACATGCCTACTCAGTGCTAGAAAGTTTTCAAAATATAGGCTCAAAACATGCTAAAAATCGATATTTTAAGTGTCCAAAGTCGATATGTGCATGCATCTTCTGTACCCGTTTATATTTCAAATTCAGTCTCAAAACACCCGAAAATTCGATATTTTTGGGTCCTAGAAGCGATCTGTACATCCCTAATCCTAGTTAGAATATTTTCAAAATACAGACCCAAAACATGCTCAAAATCGAAATTTTAGGTGCCCAAAAGTCGATATGTGCATGCATCTTCTGTACCCGTTTATATCTCAAATTCAGGCTTAAAACACCCGAAAATTCGATTTTTTTGGGTCCCAGAAACGATCTGTACATGCCTACTCAGTGCTAGAATGTTTTCAAAATATAGGCTCAAAACATGCTAAAAATCGATATTTTAAGTGTCCAAAGTCGATATGTGCATGCATCATCTGTACCCGTTTATATCTCAAATTCAGGCTCAAAACACCCGAAAATTCGATATTTTGGGGTCCCAGAAGCGATCTGTACATGCCTACTCAGTGCTAGAATATTTTCAAAATATAGGCCCAAAACATGCTAAAAATCGATATTTTAGATTCCCAAAGTCGATATCTCAAATTCAGGCCCAAAACACCCGAAAATTCGATATTTTGGGGTCCCAGAAGCGAACTGTACATGCCTACTCCGTGTTCGAGTATTTTCAAAATACAGGCTCAAAACATACTGAAAATCGATTTTTTAGGTGCCCAAAAGCCGATATGTGGATGCATCTTTTGTACCCGTATATATCTCAAATTCAACCTCAAAACACCCGAAAATTCGATATTTTGGGGTCCCAGAAGCGATCTGTACATGCCTACTCCGTGTTATAGTATTTTCAAAATACAGGCCCAAAACAAGCTAAAAATCGATATTTTAGGTGACCAAAGTTAATATGTGCATGCATCATCTGTACCCGTTTATATCTCAAATTCAGGCTTAAAACACCCGAAAATTCGATATTTTGGGTTCCCAGAAGTGATCTGTACATGCCTACTTAGTGCTAGAATATTTTCAAAATATAGGCCCAAAACATGCTAAAAATCGATATTTTAGGTGCCCAAAGTCGATATCTCAAATTCAACCTCAAAACACCCGAAAATTCGATATTTTGGGGTCCCAGAAGCGATCTGTACATGCCTAGTCCTAGTTAGAGTATTTTCAAAATACAGGCCTAAAACATACTGAAAATCGATCTTTTAGGTGCCCAAAGTTGATATGTGCATGCATCTTCTGTACCCGTTTATATCTCAAATTCAGGCTCCAAACACCCGAAAATTCGATATTTTGGGGTCCCAGAAGCGATGTGTACATGCCTACTCAAATGCAGGCCCAAAACATGCTGAAAATCGATATTTTAGGTGCCCAAAGTCAACATGTGTATTCATCTTCTGCACTCGTTTACATCTCAAATTCAACCTCAAAACACCCGAAAATTCGATAATTTTGGCTCCCAGAAGCGATCTGTACATGTCTAGTCAGTGCTAGAATGTTTTCAAAATATAGGCTCAAAACATGCTAAAAATCGATATTTTATGTGTCCAAAGTCAATATGTGCATGCATCTTCTGTACCCGTTTATATCTCAAATTCATGCTCAAAACACCCGAAAATTCGATATTTTGGGGTCTCAGAAGCGATCTGTACATCCCTACTCCTAGTTAGAATGTTTTCAAAATACAGACCCAAAACATGCTCAAAATCGATATTTTAGGTGCCCAAAAGTAGATATGTGCATGCATCTTCTGTACCCGTTTATATCTCAAATTCAGGCTCAAAACACCCGAAAATTCGATATTTTTGGGTCCCAGAAGTGATCTGTACATGCCTACTCAGTGCTAGAATGTTTTCAAAATATAGGCTCAAAACATGCTAAAAATCGATATTTTAAGTGTCCAAAGTCGATATGTGCATGCATCTTCTGTACCCGTTTATATCTCAAATTCAGGCTCAAAACACCCGAAAATTCGGTATTTTTGGGTCCTTGAAGCGATCTGTACATGCCTAGTCCTAGTTAGAGTATTTTCAAAATACAGGCCCAAAACATGCTCAAAATCGATATTTTAGGTGCCCAAAGTCAATATGTGCATGCATCTTCTGTACCCGTTTATATATCAAATTAAGGCTCAAAACACCAGAAAATTCGGTATTTTGGGGTCCCAGAAGCTATCTGTAATTGTCTACTCCGTGTTAGACTATTTTCAAAATACAGGCCCAAAACAAGCTGAAAATCGATATTTTAGGTGACCAAAGTCAATATGGGTATGCATCTTCTGCACCCGTTTATATCCCATATCCAACTTCAAAACACCCGAAAATTCGATATTTTGGGGTCCAATAAGCGATCTGTACATGCCTACTCAGATGCAGGCCCAAAACATGCTGAAAATCGATATCTTAGGTGCACAAAGACAACATGTGTATGCATCTTCTGCACTCGTTTATATCTCAAATTCAACCTCAAAACACCCGAAAATTCGATAATTTTGGGTCTCAGAAGCGATCTGTACATGTCTAGTCAGTGCTTGAAAGTTTTCATAATATAGGCTCAAAACATGCTAAAAATCGATATTTTAAGTGTCCAAAGTCGATATGTGCATGCATCGTCTGTACACGTTTAAATCTCAAATTCAGGCTCAAAACACCCGAAAATTCGATATTTTTGGGTCCCAGAAGCGATCTGTACATGCCTACTTAGTGCTAGAATATTTTCAAAATACAGGCCCAAAACATACTGAAAATCGATATTTTAGGAGCCCAAAGTCAATATGTGCATGCATCTTCTGTACCCGTTTATATCTCAAATTCAGGCTCAAACACCCGAAAATTCGGTATTTTTGGGTCCTAGAAGCGATCTGTACATCCCTTCTCCTAGTTAGAATGTTTTCAAGATACAGACCTAAAACATGCTCAAAATCGATATTTCATGTGCCCAAAAGTCGATATGTGCATGCATCTTCTGTACCCGTTTATATCTCAAATTCAGGCTCAAAACCCCCGAAAATTCGATATTTTGGGGTCCCAGAAGCGATCTGTACATGCCTACTCAGTGCGAGAATATTTTCAAAATATAGGCCCAAAACATGCTAAAAATCGATATTTTAGGTGCCCAAAGTCGATATCTCAAATTCAGTCCCATAACACCCGAAAATTCGATATTTTGGGGTCCCAGAAGCGATCTGTACATCCCTACTCCTAGTTAGAATGTTTTCAAAATACAGACCCAAAACATGCTTAAAATCGATATTTTAGGTGCCCAAAAGTCGATATGTGCATGCATCTTCTGTACCCGTTTATATCTCAAATTCAGGCTCAATACACCCGAAAATTCGATATTTTTGGGTCCCAGAAGCGATCTGTACATGCCTACTCAGTGCTAGAATGTTTTCAAAATATAGGCTCAAAACATGCTAAAAATCGATATTTTAAGTGTCCAAAGTCGATATGTGCATGCATCTTCTGTACCCGTTTATATTTCAAATTCAGTCTCAAAACACCCGAAAATTCGATATTTTTGGGTCCTAGAAGCGATCTGTACATCCCTAATCCTAGTTAGAATATTTTCAAAATACAGACCCAAAACATGCTCAAAATCGAAATTTTAGGTGCCCAAAAGTCGATATGTGCATGCATCTTCTGTACCCGTTTATATCTCAAATTCAGGCTTAAAACACCCGAAAATTCGATTTTTTTGGGTCCCAGAAACGATCTGTACATGCCTACTCAGTGCTAGAATGTTTTCAAAATATAGGCTCAAAACATGCTAAAAATCGATATTTTAAGTGTCCAAAGTCGATATGTGCATGCATCATCTGTACCCGTTTATATCTCAAATTCAGGCTCAAAACACCCGAAAATTCGATATTTTGGGGTCCCAGAAGCGATCTGTACATGCCTACTCAGTGCTAGAATATTTTCAAAATATAGGCCCAAAACATGCTAAAAATCGATATTTTAGATTCCCAAAGTCGATATCTCAAATTCAGGCCCAAAACACCCGAAAATTCGATATTTTGGGGTCCCAGAAGCGAACTGTACATGCCTACTCCGTGTTCGAGTATTTTCAAAATACAGGCTCAAAACATACTGAAAATCGATTTTTTAGGTGCCCAAAAGCCGATATGTGGATGCATCTTTTGTACCCGTATATATCTCAAATTCAACCTCAAAACACCCGAAAATTCGATATTTTGGGGTCCCAGAAGCGATCTGTACATGCCTACTCCGTGTTATAGTATTTTCAAAATACAGGCCCAAAACAAGCTAAAAATCGATATTTTAGGTGACCAAAGTTAATATGTGCATGCATCATCTGTACCCGTTTATATCTCAAATTCAGGCTTAAAACACCCGAAAATTCGATATTTTGGGTTCCCAGAAGTGATCTGTACATGCCTACTTAGTGCTAGAATATTTTCAAAATATAGGCCCAAAACATGCTAAAAATCGATATTTTAGGTGCCCAAAGTCGATATCTCAAATTCAACCTCAAAACACCCGAAAATTCGATATTTTGGGGTCCCAGAAGCGATCTGTACATGCCTAGTCCTAGTTAGAGTATTTTCAAAATACAGGCCTAAAACATACTGAAAATCGATCTTTTAGGTGCCCAAAGTTGATATGTGCATGCATCTTCTGTACCCGTTTATATCTCAAATTCAGGCTCCAAACACCCGAAAATTCGATATTTTGGGGTCCCAGAAGCGATGTGTACATGCCTACTCAAATGCAGGCCCAAAACATGCTGAAAATCGATATTTTAGGTGCCCAAAGTCAACATGTGTATTCATCTTCTGCACTCGTTTACATCTCAAATTCAACCTCAAAACACCCGAAAATTCGATAATTTTGGCTCCCAGAAGCGATCTGTACATGTCTAGTCAGTGCTAGAATGTTTTCAAAATATAGGCTCAAAACATGCTAAAAATCGATATTTTATGTGTCCAAAGTCAATATGTGCATGCATCTTCTGTACCCGTTTATATCTCAAATTCATGCTCAAAACACCCGAAAATTCGATATTTTGGGGTCTCAGAAGCGATCTGTACATCCCTACTCCTAGTTAGAATGTTTTCAAAATACAGACCCAAAACATGCTCAAAATCGATATTTTAGGTGCCCAAAAGTAGATATGTGCATGCATCTTCTGTACCCGTTTATATCTCAAATTCAGGCTCAAAACACCCGAAAATTCGATATTTTTGGGTCCCAGAAGTGATCTGTACATGCCTACTCAGTGCTAGAATGTTTTCAAAATATAGGCTCAAAACATGCTAAAAATCGATATTTTAAGTGTCCAAAGTCGATATGTGCATGCATCTTCTGTACCCGTTTATATCTCAAATTCAGGCTCAAAACACCCGAAAATTCGGTATTTTTGGGTCCTTGAAGCGATCTGTACATGCCTAGTCCTAGTTAGAGTATTTTCAAAATACAGGCCCAAAACATGCTCAAAATCGATATTTTAGGTGCCCAAAGTCAATATGTGCATGCATCTTCTGTACCCGTTTATATATCAAATTAAGGCTCAAAACACCAGAAAATTCGGTATTTTGGGGTCCCAGAAGCTATCTGTAATTGTCTACTCCGTGTTAGACTATTTTCAAAATACAGGCCCAAAACAAGCTGAAAATCGATATTTTAGGTGACCAAAGTCAATATGGGTATGCATCTTCTGCACCCGTTTATATCCCATATCCAACTTCAAAACACCCGAAAATTCGATATTTTGGGGTCCAATAAGCGATCTGTACATGCCTACTCAGATGCAGGCCCAAAACATGCTGAAAATCGATATCTTAGGTGCACAAAGACAACATGTGTATGCATCTTCTGCACTCGTTTATATCTCAAATTCAACCTCAAAACACCCGAAAATTCGATAATTTTGGGTCTCAGAAGCGATCTGTACATGTCTAGTCAGTGCTTGAAAGTTTTCATAATATAGGCTCAAAACATGCTAAAAATCGATATTTTAAGTGTCCAAAGTCGATATGTGCATGCATCGTCTGTACACGTTTAAATCTCAAATTCAGGCTCAAAACACCCGAAAATTCGATATTTTTGGGTCCCAGAAGCGATCTGTACATGCCTACTTAGTGCTAGAATATTTTCAAAATACAGGCCCAAAACATACTGAAAATCGATATTTTAGGAGCCCAAAGTCAATATGTGCATGCATCTTCTGTACCCGTTTATATCTCAAATTCAGGCTCAAACACCCGAAAATTCGGTATTTTTGGGTCCTAGAAGCGATCTGTACATCCCTTCTCCTAGTTAGAATGTTTTCAAGATACAGACCTAAAACATGCTCAAAATCGATATTTCATGTGCCCAAAAGTCGATATGTGCATGCATCTTCTGTACCCGTTTATATCTCAAATTCAGGCTCAAAACCCCCGAAAATTCGATATTTTGGGGTCCCAGAAGCGATCTGTACATGCCTACTCAGTGCGAGAATATTTTCAAAATATAGGCCCAAAACATGCTAAAAATCGATATTTTAGGTGCCCAAAGTCGATATCTCAAATTCAGTCCCATAACACCCGAAAATTCGATATTTTGGGGTCCCAGAAGCGATCTGTACATCCCTACTCCTAGTTAGAATGTTTTCAAAATACAGACCCAAAACATGCTTAAAATCGATATTTTAGGTGCCCAAAAGTCGATATGTGCATGCATCTTCTGTACCCGTTTATATCTCAAATTCAGGCTCAATACACCCGAAAATTCGATATTTTTGGGTCCCAGAAGCGATCTGTACATGCCTACTCAGTGCTAGAATATTTTCAAAATATAGGCTCAAAACATGCTAAAAATCGATATTTTAAGTGTCCAAAGTCGATATGTGCATGCATCTTCTGTTCCCGTTTATATTTCAAATTCAGGCTCAAAACACCCGAAAATTCGGTATTTTTGGGTCCTAGAAGCGATCTGTACATCCCTAATCCTAGTTAGAATATTTTCAAAATACAGACCCAAAACATGCTCAAAATCGATATTTTAGGTGCCCAAAAGTCGATATGTGCATGCATCTTCTGTACCCGTTTATATCTCAAATTCAGGCTCAAAACACCCGAAAATTCGATATTTTTGGGTCCCAGAAACGATCTGTACATGCCTACTCAGTGCTAGAATGTTTTCAAAATATAGGCTCAAAACATGCTAAAAATCGATATTTTAAGTGTCCAAAGTCGATATGTGCATGCATCATCTGTACCCGTTTATATCTCAAATTCAGGCTCAAAACACCCGAAAATTCGATATTTTGGGGTCCCAGAAGCGATCTGTACATGCCTACTCAGTGCTAGAATATTTTCAAAATATAGGCCCAAAACATGCTAAAAATCGATATTTTAGATTCCCAAAGTCGATATCTCAAATTCAGGCCCAAAACACCCGAAAACTCGATATTTTGGGGTCCCAGAAGCGAACTGTACATGCCTACTCCGTGTTAGAGTATTTTCAAAATACAGGCTCAAAACATACTGAAAATCGATTTTTTAGGTGCCCAAAAGCCGATATGTGGATGCATCTTTTGTACCCGTATATATCTCAAATTCAACCTCAAAACACCCGAAAATTCGATATTTTGGGGTCCCAGAAGCGATCTGTACATGCCTACTCCGTGTTATAGTATTTTCAAAATACAGGCCCAAAACAAGCTAAAAATCGATATTTTAGGTGACCAAAGTTAATATGTGCATGCATCATCTGTACCCGTTTATATCTCAAATTCAGGCTTAAAACACCCGAAAATTCGATATTTTGGGGTCCCAGAAGTGATCTGTACATGCCTACTTAGTGCTAGAATATTTTCAAAATATAGGCCCAAAACATGCTAAAAATCGATATTTTAGGTGCCCAAAGTCGATATCTCAAATTCAACCTCAAAACACCCGAAAATTCGATATTTTGGGGTCTCAGAAGCGATCTGTACATGCCTGCTCCGTGTTAGAGTATTTTCAAAATACAGGCCTAAAACATACTGAAAATCGATCTTTTAGGTGCCCAAAGTCGATATGTGCATGCATCTTCTGTACCCGTTTATATCTCAAATTCAGGCTCCAAACACCCGAAAATTCGATATTTTGGGGTCCCAGAAGCGATGTGTACATGCCTATTCAGATGCAGGCCCAAAACATGCTGAAAATCGATATTTTAGGAGCCCAAAGTCAACATGTGTATTCATCTTCTGCACTCGTTTACATCTCAAATTCAACCTCAAAACACCCGAAAATTCGATAATTTTGGCTCCCAGAAGCGATCTGTACATGTCTAGTCAGTGCTAGAATGTTTTCAAAATATAGGGTCAAAACATGCTAAAAATCGATATTTTAAGTGTCCAAAGTCAATATGTGCATGCATCTTCTGTACCCTTTTATATCCCAAATTCAGACTCAAAACACCCGAAAATTCGATATTTTGGGGTCCCAGAAGTTATCTGTAATTGTCTACTCCGTGTTAGAGTATTTTCAAAATACAGGCCCAAAACAAGCTGAAAATCGATATTTTAGGTGACCAAAGTCAATATGGGTATGCATCTTCTGCACCCGTTTATACCCCATATTCAACTTCAAAACACCCGAAAATTCGATATTTTGGGGTCCCAGAAGCGATGTGTACATGCCTACTCAGATGCAGGCCCAAAACATGCTGAAAATCGATATTTTAGGTGCCCAAAGTCAACATGTGTATTCATCTTCTGCACTCGTTTACATCTCAAATTCAACCTCAAAACACCCGAAAATCCGATAATTTTGGCTCCCAGAAGCGATCTGTACATGTCTAGTCAGTGCTAGAAAGTTTTCAAAATATAGGCTCAAAACATGCTAAAAATCGATATTTTAAGTGTCCAAAGTCGATATGTGCATGCATCGACTGTACACGTTTAAATCTCAAATTCAGGCTCAAAACACCCGAAAATTCGATATTTTTGGGTCCCAGAAGCGATCTGTACATGCCTACTTAGTGCTAGAATATTTTCAAAATACAGGCCCAAAACATGCTGAAAATCGATATTTTAGGAGCCCAAAGTCAATATGTGCATGCATCTTCTGTACCCGTTTATATCTCAAATTCAGGCTCAAACACCCGAAAATTCGGTATTTTTGGGTCCTAGAAGCGATCTGTACATCCCTACTCCTAGTTAGAATGTTTTCAAAATACAGACCTAAAACATGCTCAAAATCGATATTTCAGGTGCCCGAAAGTCGATATGTGCATGCATCTTCTGTACCCGTTTATATCTCAAATTCAGGCTCAAAACACCCGAAAATTCGATATTTTTGGGTCCCAGAAACGATCTGTACATGCCTACTCAGTGCTAGAATGTTTTCAAAATATAGTCTCAAAACATGCTAAAAATTGATATTTTAAGTGTCCAAAGTCGATGTGTGCATGTATCATTTGTACCCGTTTATATCTTTAAATTCAGGCTTAAAACACGCGAAAATTCGATATTTTTGGGTCCCAGAAGCGATCTGTACATGCTTACTCCTAGTTAGAGTATTTTCAAAATACAAGCCCAAAACATGCTGAAAATCGATATTTTAGGTGCATTCATCTTCTGTACCCGTTTATATCTAAAATTCAGGCTCAAAACACCTAAAAATTCTGTATTTTTGGGTCCTAGAAGTGATCTGTACATCCCTACTCCTAGTTAGAATGTTTTTTGAAATATAGGCTCAAAACATGCTAAAAATCCATATTTTAAGTGTCCAAAGTCGATATGTGCATGCATCATCTGTACCTGATTATATCTCAAATTCAGGATCAAAACACATGAAAATTCGATATTTTGGGGTCCCAGAAGTGATCTGTACATGCCTACTTAGTGCTAGAATATTTTCAAAATACCGGCCCAAAACATGCTAAAAATATATATTTTAGGTGCCCAAAGTCGATATTTCAAATTCAGGCTCAAAACCCCCGAAAATTCGATATTTTAGGGTCCCAGAAGCGATCTGTACTTGCCTACTCCGTGTTAAAATATTTTCAAAATACAGGCCCAAAGCAAGCTGAAAATCGATATTTTAGGTGACCAAAGTCAATATGTGTATACATCTACTGCACCCGTTTATATCCCAAATTCAACCTCAAAACACCCGAAAATTCGATATTTTTGGGTCCCAGAAGCGATCTGTACATGCCTACTCCGTGTTAGAGTATTTTCAAAATACAGGCCCAAAACATGCTGAAAATCGATATTTTAGGTGCCCAAAGTCAATATGTGCATCCATCTTCTGTACCCGTTTATATCTCAAATTCAGGCTCAAAACACCCGAAAATTCGGTATTTTTGGATCCTAGAAGCAATCTGTACATCCCTACTCCTAGTTAGAATGTTTTAAAAATATAGGCTCATAAAATGCTAAAAATCGATATTTTAGATGTCCAAAGTCGATATGTGCATGCATCATCTGTACCCGTTTTTATTTCAAATTCAACCTCAAAACACCCGAAAATTCGATATTTTGGGGTCCCAGAAGCGATCTGTACATGCCTACTCAGTGCTAGAATATTTTCAAAATATAGGCCCAAAACATGCTAAAAATCGATATTTTAGGTGCCCAAAGTCGATATCTTAAATTCAGTCCCAAAACACCCGAGAATTCGATATTTTGGGGTCCCAGAAGCGAACTGTACATGCCTACTCCGTGTTAGAGTATTTTCAAAATACAGGCCCAAAACATACTGAAAATCGATCTTTTAGGTGCCCAAAAGTCGATATGTGCATGCATCTTCTGTACCCGTTTATATCTCAAATTCAGGCTCCAAACACCCGAAAATTCGATATTTTGGGGTCCCAAAAGCGATCTGTACATGCCTACTCAGATGCAAGCCCAAAACATGCTGAAAATCGATATTTTAGGTGCCCAAAGTCAACATGTGTATGCATCTTCTGCACTCGTTTATATCTCAAATTCAACCTTAAATCACCCGAAAATTCGATATTTTTGGGTCCCAGAAACGATCTGTACATGCCTACTCCTAGTTACAGTATTTTCAAAATACAGGCCCAAAACATGCTCAAAATCCATATTTTAGGTGCCTAAAAGTCGATATGTGCATGCATCTTCAGTACCTGTTTATATCTCAAATTCAGGCTCAAAACACCCGAAAATTCGATATTTTGCGGTCCCAGAAGCGATCTGTACATGCCTACTCAGTGTTAGAGTATTTTCAAAATACAGGCCCAAAACATGCTGAAAATCGATATTTTAGGTGCCCAAAGTCAATATGGGCATGCATTTTCTGTACCCTTTTATATATCAAATTCAGGCTCAAAACACCCGAAAATTTGATATTTTGGGGTCCCTGAAGCGATCTGTACATGCCTACTCAGTGCTAGAATATTTTCAAAATATAGGACCAAAACATGCTAAAAATCGATATTTTAGGTGCCCAAAGTCGATATCTCAAATTCAGGCCCAAAACACCCGAAAATTCGATATTTTGGGGTCCCAGAAGCGATCTGTACATGCCTACTCTGTGTTAGAATGTTTTCAAAATATAGGCTCAAAAACATGCTAAAAATCGACATTTTAAGTGTCCAAAATGGATATGTGCATGCATCTTCTGTACCCGTTTATATCTCAAATTCAGGCTCCATACACCCGAAAATTCGATATTTTGGTGTCTCAGAAGCGATCTGTACTTGCCTACTCCGTGTTAGAGTATTCTCAAAATACAGGCACAAAACATGCTGAAAATCGATATTTTAGGTGACCAAAGTCAATATATGTATGCATCTTCTGCACCCGTTTATATACCAAATTCAACCTCAAAACACCCGAAAATTTGATATTTTGGGGTCCCTGAAGCGATCTGTACATGCCTACTCAGTGCTAGAATATTTTCAAAATATAGGACCAAAACATGCTAAAAATTGATATTTTAGGTGCCCAAAGTCGATATCTCAAATTCAGGCCCAAAACACCCGAAAATTCGATATTTTGGGGTCCCAGAAGCGATCTGTACATGCCTACTCTGTGTTAGAATGTTTTCAAAATATAGGCTCAAAAACATGCTAAAAATCGACATTTTAAGTGTCCAAAATGGATATGTGCATGCATCTTCTGTACCCGTTTATATCTCAAATTCAGGCTCCAAACACCCGAAAATTCGATATTTTGGTGTCTCAGAAGCGATCTGTACTTGCCTACTCCGTGTTAGAGTATTCTCAAAATACAGGCACAAAACATGCTGAAAATCGATATTTTAGGTGACCAAAGTCAATATATGTATGCATCTTCTGCACCCGTTTATATACCAAATTCAACCTCAAAACACCCGAAAATTAGATATTTTTTGGTCCCAGAAGTGATCTGTACATGCCTACTTAGTGCTAGAATGTTTTCAAAATAAAGGCTCAAAACATGCTAAAAATCAATATTTTAGGTGCCCAAAAACGAAATCTCAAATTCAGGCCCAAAACCCCCTAAAATTCGATATTTTTGGGTCCCAGAAGCGAACTGTAAATGCGTACTCCGTGTTAGAGTATTTTCAAAATACAGGCCCAAATCATACTGAAAATCGATCTTTTAGGTGCCCAAAAGTCGAGATGTCCATGTATCTTCTGTACCGTTTATATCTCAAATTCAGGCCCTAAACACCCGAAAATTTAATATTTTGGGGTCCCAGAAGCGATCTGTACATGCCTACTCAGATGCAGGCCCAAAACATACTGAAAATCAATATTTTAGGTGCCCAAAAGTCGATATGTGGATGCATCTTTGTACCCGTTTATATCTCAAATTCAGGCTCCAAACACCCTAAAATTCGATAATTTGGGGTCATAAAAGCGATCTGTACATGCCTACTCCGTGTTAGAATGTTTTCAAAGTATAGGCTCAAAACATGCTAAAAATCGATATTTTAAGTGTCCAAAGTCGATATGTGCATACATCTTCTGTAACCGTTTATATCTCAAATTCAGGCTCCAAACACCCAAAATTTCGATATTTTGGGGTCCCTGAAGCGATCTGTACATGCCTACTTAGATACAGGCCCAAAACATGCTGAAAATCTATATTTTAGGTGCCCAAAGTCAATATGGGTATGCATCTTCTGCACTCGTTTATATCTTAAATTAAGGCTCAAAACACCCGAAAAATCGGTATTTTTGGGTCCTAGAAGCGATCTGTACATGCCTACTCCTAGTTAGAATGTTTTCAAGTTACAGACCCAAAACATGCATTAAATCGATATTTTAGGTGCCCAAAAGTCGATATGTGCATCCATCTTCAGTACCTGTTTATATCTCAAATTCAGGCTTAAAACACCCGAAAATTCGATATTTTGGGGTCCCAGAAGTAATCTGTACATGCCTACTCTGTGTTAGAGTATTTTTAATATACAGGCCCAAAACATACTAAAATCGATCTTTTAGGTGCCTAAAAGTCGTTATGTGGATGCATCTTTTGTACCCGTTTATATCTCAAATTCAGGCTCCAAACACCCGAAAATTCGATATTTTGGGGTCCCAGAAGCGATCTGTACATGCCTACACCGTGTTAGAATGTTTTCAAAGTATAGGCTGAAAACATGCTAAAAATCGATATTTTAAGTGTCCAAAGTCGATATGTGCATCTATCTTCTGTACCCGTTTATATCTCAAATTCAGGCTCAAAACACCCAAAAATTCGATATTTTGGGGTCCCAGAAGTGATCTGTACATGCCTACTTAGTGCTATAATATTTTCAAAATACAGGCCCAAAACATACTAAAAATCGATATTTTAGGTGCAAAAGTTGATATCTCTAATTCAGGCCCAAAACACCCGAAAATTCGATATTTTGGGGTCCCAGAAGCGAACTGTACATGCCTACTCCGTGTTAGAGTATTTTCAAAATACAGGCCCAAAACATACTGAAAATCGATCGTTTAGGTGCCCAAAAGTCGATATGTGGATGCATCTTTTGTACCCGTTTATATCTCAAATTCAGACTCCAAACACCCGAAAATTCGATATTTTGTGGTCCCAGAAGCGATCTGTACATGCCTACTCCGTGTTAGAGTATTTTCAAAATCCAGGGCCAAAACATGCTGAAAATCGATATTTTATGTTACCAAAAATCGATATGTGGATGCATCTTCTGTACCCGTTTATATCTCAAATTCAGGCTCAAAATACCCGAAAATTCGATATTTTTGGGTCCCAGAAGCGATCTGTACATGCCTACTCAGTTGTAGAATGTTATCAAAATATAGGCTCAAAACATGCTAAAAATCGATATTTTAGGTGCCCAAAAACGAAATCTAAAATTCAGGCCCAAAACCCCCGAAAATTCGATAGTTTTGGGTCCCAGAAGCGAAGTGTACATGCCTACTCCGTGTTAGAGTATTTTCAAAATACAGGCCCAAAACATACTGAAAATCGATCTTTTAGGTGCCCAAAAGTCGATATGTGCATGCATCTTCTGTACCCGTTTATATCTCAAATTCAGGCTTCAAACACCCGAAAATTTAATATTTTGTGGTCCCAGAAGCGATCTGTACATGCCTAATCAGATGCAGGCCCAAAACATACTGAAAATCGATATTTTAGGTGCCCAAAGTCAATATGTAAATGCATCTTTTGCACTCATTTATATCTCAAATTCAACCTCAAAACACCCGAAAATTCGATATTTT
Source organism: Petrolisthes cinctipes (assembly GCA_033782935.1). Classification (NCBI taxonomy): domain Eukaryota; kingdom Metazoa; phylum Arthropoda; class Malacostraca; order Decapoda; family Porcellanidae; genus Petrolisthes; species Petrolisthes cinctipes. Next base: position 1,803,107 of record JAWQEG010002021.1, on the reverse strand, counting down.
TGGGTCCCAGAAGCGATCTGTACATGCCTACTCAGTGCTAGAATGTTTTCAAAATATAGGCTCAAAACATGCTAAAAATCGATATTTTAAGTGTCCAAAGTCGATATGTGAATGCATCTTCTGTACCCGTTTATATCTCAAATTCAGGCTCAAAACACCCGAAAATTCGGTATTTTTGGGTCCTAGAAGCGATCTGTACATGCCTACTCCTAGTTAGAATGTTTTCAAGATACAGACCCAAAACATGCTCAAAATCGATATTTTAGGTGCCCAAAAGTCGATATGTGCATGCATCTTCAGTACCTGTTTATATCTCAAATTCTGGCTCAAAACACCCGAAAATTCGATATTTTGGGGTCCCAGAACCGATCTGTACATGCCTACTCCGTGTTAGAGTATTTTCAAAATACAGGCCCAAAACATGCTGAAAATCGATATTTTAGGTGCCCATAGTCGATATGTGCATCCATCTTCTGTACCCGTTTATATCTCAAATTCAGGCTCAAAACACCCAAAAATTCGATATTTTGGGGTCCCAGAAGTGATCTGTACATGCCTACTTAGTGCTATAATATTTTCAAAATATAGGCCCAAAACATACTAAAAATCGATATTTTAGGTGCAAAAGTTGATATCTCTAATTCAGGCCCAAAACACCCGAAAATTCGATATTTTGGGGTCCCAGAAGCGAACTGTACATGCCTACTCCGTGTTAGAGTATTTTCAAAATACAGCCCCAAAACATACTGAAAATCGATCGTTTAGGTGCCCAAAAGTCGATATGTGGATGCATCTTTTGTACCCGTTTATATCTCAAATTCAGACTCCAAACACCCGAAAATTCGATATTTTGTGGTCCCAGAAGCGATCTGTACATGCCTACTCCGTGTTAGAGTATTTTCAAAATCCAGGGCCAAAACATGCTGAAAATCGATATTTTATGTGACCAAAAATCGATATGTGGATGCATCTTCTGTACCCGTTTATATCTCAAATTCAGGCTCAAAACACCCGAAAATTCGATATTTTTGGGTCCCAGAAGCGATCTGTACATGCCTACTCAGTTGTAGAATGTTATCAAAATATAGGCTCAAAACATGCTAAAAATCGATATTTTAGGTGCCCAAAAACGAAATCTAAAATTCAGGCCCAAAACCCCCGAAAATTCGATAGTTTTGGGTCCCAGAAGCGAAGTGTACATGACTACTCCGTGTTAGAGTATTTTCAAAATACAGGCCCAAAACATACTGAAAATCGATCTTTTAGGTGCCCAAAAGTCGATATGTGCATGCATCTTCTGTACCCGTTTATATCTCAAATTCAGGCTTCAAACACCCGAAAATTTAATATTTTGGGGTCCCAGAAGCGATCTGTACATGCCTAATCAGATGCAGGTCCAAAACATACTGAAAATCGATAGTTTAGGTGCCCAAAGTCAATATGTAAATGCATCTTTTGCACTCATTTATATCTCAAATTCAACCTCAAAACACCCGAAAATTCGATATTTTTGGGTCCCAGAAGCGATCTGTACATGCCTACTCAGTGCTAGAATGTTTTCAAAATATAGGCTTAAAACATGCTAAAAATCGATATTTTAAATGTCCAAAGTCGATATGTGAATGCATCTTCTGTACCCGTTTATATCTCAAATTCAGGCTCAAAACACCCGAAAATTCGGTATTTTTGGGTCCTAGAAGCGATCTGTACATACCTACTCCTAGTTAGAATGTTTTCAAGATACAGACCCAAAACATGCTCAAAATCGATATTTTAGGTGCCCAAAAGTCGATATGTGCATGCATCTTCAGTACCTGTTTATATCTCAAATTCTGGCTCAAAACACCCGAAAATTCGATATTTTGGGGTCCCAGAAGTGATCTGTACATGCCTACTCCGTGTTAGAGTATTTTCAAAAAACAGGCCCAAAACATGCTGAAAATCGATATTTTAGGTGCCCAAAGTCAATATGTGCATGCATTTTCTGTACCCATTTATATCTCAAATTCAGGCTCAAAACACCCGAAAATTTGATATTTTGGGGTCCCAGAAGCGATCTGTACATGCCTACTCAGTGCTAGAATATTTTCAAAATATAGGACCAAAACATGCTAAAAATCGATATTATAGGTGCCCAAAGTCGATATCTCAAATTCAGGCCCAAAACACCCGAAAATTCGATATTTTGGGGTCCCAGAAGCGATCTGTACATGCCTACTCTGTGTTAGAATATTTTCAAAATATAGGCTCAAAAACATGCTAAAAATCGACATTTTAAGTGTCCAAAATGAATATGTGCATACATCTTCTGTACCCGTTTATATCTCAAATTCAGGCTCCAAACACCCGAAAATTCGATATTTTGGTGTCCCAGAAGCAATCTGTACTTGCCTACTCCGTGTTAGAGTATTTTCAAAATACAGGCACAAAACATGCTGAAAATCGATATTTTAGGTGACCAAAGTCAATATATGTATGCATCTTCTGCACCCGTTTATATCCCAAATTCTACCTCAAAACACCCGAAAATTAGATATTTTTTGGTCCCAGAAGTGATCTGTACATGCCTACTTAGTGCTAGAATGTTTTCAAAATATAGGCTCAAAACATGCTAAAAATCAATATTTTAGGTGCCCAAAAACGAATTCTCAAATTCAGGCCCAAAACCCCCTAAAATTCGATATTTTTGGGTCCCAGAAGCGAACTGTAAATGCGTACTCCGTGTTAGAGTATTTTCAAAATACAGGCCCAAAACATACTGAAAATCGATCTTTTAGGTGCCCAAAAGTCGAGATGTGCATGTATCTTCTGTACCCGTTTATATCTCAAATTCAGCCTCCAAACACCCGAAAATTTAATATTTTCGGGTCCCAGAAGCGATCTGTACATGCCTACTCAGATGCAGGCCCAAAACATACTGAAAATCGATATTTTAGGTGCCCAAAGTCAATATGTAAATGCATCTTCTGTACCCGTTTATATCTCAAATTCAGGCTCAAATCACCCGAAAAATCGGTATTTTTGGGTCCTAGAAGCGATCTGTACATGCCTACTCCTAGTTAAAATGTTTTCAAGATACAGACCCAAAACATGCTCAAAATCGATAT
>JAWQEG010002020.1:0-248024 GCA_033782935.1 Petrolisthes cinctipes | reverse complement strand
CCTAACCTAACCTAACCTAACCTAACCTAACCTAACCTAACCTAACCTAACCTAACCTAACCTAACCTAACCTAACCTAACCTAACCTAACCTAACCTAACCTAACCTAACCTAACCTAACCTAACCTAACCTAACCTAACCTAACCTAACCTAACCTAACCTAACCTAACCTAACCTAACCTAACCTAACCTAACCTAACCTAACCTAACCTAACCTAACCTAACCTAACCTAACCTAACCTAACCTAACCTAACCTAACCTAACCTAACCTAACCTAACCTAACCTAACCTAACCTAACCTAACCTAACCTAACCTAACCTAACCTAACCTAACCTAACCTAACCTAACCTAACCTAACCTAACCTAACCTAACCTAACCTAACCTAACCTAACCTAACCTAACCTAACCTAACCTAACCTAACCTAACCTAACCTAACCTAACCTAACCTAACCTAACCTAACCTAACCTAACCTAACCTAACCTAACCTAACCTAACCTAACCTAACCTAACCTAACCTAACCTAACCTAACCTAACCTAACCTAACCTAACCTAACCTAACCTAACCTAACCTAACCTAACCTAACCTAACCTAACCTAACCTAACCTAACCTAACCTAACCTAACCTAACCTAACCTAACCTAACCTAACCTAACCTAACCTAACCTAACCTAACCTAACCTAACCTAACCTAACCTAACCTAACCTAACCTAACCTAACCTAACCTAACCTAACCTAACCTAACCTAACCTAACCTAACCTAACCTAACCTAACCTAACCTAACCTAACCTAACCTAACCTAACCTAACCTAACCTAACCTAACCTAACCTAACCTAACCTAACCTAACCTAACCTAACCTAACCTAACCTAACCTAACCTAACCTAACCTAACCTAACCTAACCTAACCTAACCTAACCTAACCTAACCTAACCTAACCTAACCTAACCTAACCTAACCTAACCTAACCTAACCTAACCTAACCTAACCTAACCTAACCTAACCTAACCTAACCTAACCTAACCTAACCTAACCTAACCTAACCTAACCTAACCTAACCTAACCTAACCTAACCTAACCTAACCTAACCTAACCTAACCTAACCTAACCTAACCTAACCTAACCTAACCTAACCTAACCTAACCTAACCTAACCTAACCTAACCTAACCTAACCTAACCTAACCTAACCTAACCTAACCTAACCTAACCTAACCTAACCTAACCTAACCTAACCTAACCTAACCTAACCTAACCTAACCTAACCTAACCTAACCTAACCTAACCTAACCTAACCTAACCTAACCTAACCTAACCTAACCTAACCTAACCTAACCTAACCTAACCTAACCTAACCTAACCTAACCTAACCTAACCTAACCTAACCTAACCTAACCTAACCTAACCTAACCTAACCTAACCTAACCTAACCTAACCTAACCTAACCTAACCTAACCTAACCTAACCTAACCTAACCTAACCTAACCTAACCTAACCTAACCTAACCTAACCTAACCTAACCTAACCTAACCTAACCTAACCTAACCTAACCTAACCTAACCTAACCTAACCTAACCTAACCTAACCTAACCTAACCTAACCTAACCTAACCTAACCTAACCTAACCTAACCTAACCTAACCTAACCTAACCTAACCTAACCTAACCTAACCTAACCTAACCTAACCTAACCTAACCTAACCTAACCTAACCTAACCTAACCTAACCTAACCTAACCTAACCTAACCTAACCTAACCTAACCTAACCTAACCTAACCTAACCTAACCTAACCTAACCTAACCTAACCTAACCTAACCTAACCTAACCTAACCTAACCTAACCTAACCTAACCTAACCTAACCTAACCTAACCTAACCTAACCTAACCTAACCTAACCTAACCTAACCTAACCTAACCTAACCTAACCTAACCTAACCTAACCTAACCTAACCTAACCTAACCTAACCTAACCTAACCTAACCTAACCTAACCTAACCTAACCTAACCTAACCTAACCTAACCTAACCTAACCTAACCTAACCTAACCTAACCTAACCTAACCTAACCTAACCTAACCTAACCTAACCTAACCTAACCTAACCTAACCTAACCTAACCTAACCTAACCTAACCTAACCTAACCTAACCTAACCTAACCTAACCTAACCTAACCTAACCTAACCTAACCTAACCTAACCTAACCTAACCTAACCTAACCTAACCTAACCTAACCTAACCTAACCTAACCTAACCTAACCTAACCTAACCTAACCTAACCTAACCTAACCTAACCTAACCTAACCTAACCTAACCTAACCTAACCTAACCTAACCTAACCTAACCTAACCTAACCTAACCTAACCTAACCTAACCTAACCTAACCTAACCTAACCTAACCTAACCTAACCTAACCTAACCTAACCTAACCTAACCTAACCTAACCTAACCTAACCTAACCTAACCTAACCTAACCTAACCTAACCTAACCTAACCTAACCTAACCTAACCTAACCTAACCTAACCTAACCTAACCTAACCTAACCTAACCTAACGCTAACCTAACCTAACCTAACCTAACCTAACCTAACCTAACCTAACCTAACCTAACCTAACCTAACCTAACCTAACCTAACCTAACCTAACCTAACCTAACCTAACCTAACCTAACCTAACCTAACCTAACCTAACCTAACCTAACCTAACCTAACCTAACCTAACCTAACCTAACCTAACCTAACCTAACCTAACCTAACCTAACCTAACCTAACCTAACCTAACCTAACCTAACCTAACCTAACCTAACCTAACCTAACCTAACCTAACCTAACCTAACCTAACCTAACCTAACCTAACCTAACCTAACCTAACCTAACCTAACCTAACCTAACCTAACCTAACCTAACCTAACCTAACCTAACCTAACCTAACCTAACCTAACCTAACCTAACCTAACCTAACCTAACCTAACCTAACCTAACCTAACCTAACCTAACCTAACCTAACCTAACCTAACCTAACCTAACCTAACCTAACCTAACCTAACCTAACCTAACCTAACCTAACCTAACCTAACCTAACCTAACCTAACCTAACCTAACCTAACCTAACCTAACCTAACCTAACCTAACCTAACCTAACCTAACCTAACCTAACCTAACCTAACCTAACCTAACCTAACCTAACCTAACCTAACCTAACCTAACCTAACCTAACCTAACCTAACCTAACCTAACCTAACCTAACCTAACCTAACCTAACCTAACCTAACCTAACCTAACCTAACCTAACCTAACCTAACCTAACCTAACCTAACCTAACCTAACCTAACCTAACCTAACCTAACCTAACCTAACCTAACCTAACCTAACCTAACCTAACCTAACCTAACCTAACCTAACCTAACCTAACCTAACCTAACCTAACCTAACCTAACCTAACCTAACCTAACCTAACCTAACCTAACCTAACCTAACCTAACCTAACCTAACCTAACCTAACCTAACCTAACCTAACCTAACCTAACCTAACCTAACCTAACCTAACCTAACCTAACCTAACCTAACCTAACCTAACCTAACCTAACCTAACCTAACCTAACCTAACCTAACCTAACCTAACCTAACCTAACCTAACCTAACCTAACCTAACCTAACCTAACCTAACCTAACCTAACCTAACCTAACCTAACCTAACCTAACCTAACCTAACCTAACCTAACCTAACCTAACCTAACCTAACCTAACCTAACCTAACCTAACCTAACCTAACCTAACCTAACCTAACCTAACCTAACCTAACCTAACCTAACCTAACCTAACCTAACCTAACCTAACCTAACCTAACCTAACCTAACCTAACCTAACCTAACCTAACCTAACCTAACCTAACCTAACCTAACCTAACCTAACCTAACCTAACCTAACCTAACCTAACCTAACCTAACCTAACCTAACCTAACCTAACCTAACCTAACCTAACCTAACCTAACCTAACCTAACCTAACCTAACCTAACCTAACCTAACCTAACCTAACCTAACCTAACCTAACCTAACCTAACCTAACCTAACCTAACCTAACCTAACCTAACCTAACCTAACCTAACCTAACCTAACCTAACCTAACCTAACCTAACCTAACCTAACCTAACCTAACCTAACCTAACCTAACCTAACCTAACCTAACCTAACCTAACCTAACCTAACCTAACCTAACCTAACCTAACCTAACCTAACCTAACCTAACCTAACCTAACCTAACCTAACCTAACCTAACCTAACCTAACCTAACCTAACCTAACCTAACCTAACCTAACCTAACCTAACCTAACCTAACCTAACCTAACCTAACCTAACCTAACCTAACCTAACCTAACCTAACCTAACCTAACCTAACCTAACCTAACCTAACCTAACCTAACCTAACCTAACCTAACCTAACCTAACCTAACCTAACCTAACCTAACCTAACCTAACCTAACCTAACCTAACCTAACCTAACCTAACCTAACCTAACCTAACCTAACCTAACCTAACCTAACCTAACCTAACCTAACCTAACCTAACCTAACCTAACCTAACCTAACCTAACCTAACCTAACCTAACCTAACCTAACCTAACCTAACCTAACCTAACCTAACCTAACCTAACCTAACCTAACCTAACCTAACCTAACCTAACCTAACCTAACCTAACCTAACCTAACCTAACCTAACCTAACCTAACCTAACCTAACCTAACCTAACCTAACCTAACCTAACCTAACCTAACCTAACCTAACCTAACCTAACCTAACCTAACCTAACCTAACCTAACCTAACCTAACCTAACCTAACCTAACCTAACCTAACCTAACCTAACCTAACCTAACCTAACCTAACCTAACCTAACCTAACCTAACCTAACCTAACCTAACCTAACCTAACCTAACCTAACCTAACCTAACCTAACCTAACCTAACCTAACCTAACCTAACCTAACCTAACCTAACCTAACCTAACCTAACCTAACCTAACCTAACCTAACCTAACCTAACCTAACCTAACCTAACCTAACCTAACCTAACCTAACCTAACCTAACCTAACCTAACCTAACCTAACCTAACCTAACCTAACCTAACCTAACCTAACCTAACCTAACCTAACCTAACCTAACCTAACCTAACCTAACCTAACCTAACCTAACCTAACCTAACCTAACCTAACCTAACCTAACCTAACCTAACCTAACCTAACCTAACCTAACCTAACCTAACCTAACCTAACCTAACCTAACCTAACCTAACCTAACCTAACCTAACCTAACCTAACCTAACCTAACCTAACCTAACCTAACCTAACCTAACCTAACCTAACCTAACCTAACCTAACCTAACCTAACCTAACCTAACCTAACCTAACCTAACCTAACCTAACCTAACCTAACCTAACCTAACCTAACCTAACCTAACCTAACCTAACCTAACCTAACCTAACCTAACCTAACCTAACCTAACCTAACCTAACCTAACCTAACCTAACCTAACCTAACCTAACCTAACCTAACCTAACCTAACCTAACCTAACCTAACCTAACCTAACCTAACCTAACCTAACCTAACCTAACCTAACCTAACCTAACCTAACCTAACCTAACCTAACCTAACCTAACCTAACCTAACCTAACCTAACCTAACCTAACCTAACCTAACCTAACCTAACCTAACCTAACCTAACCTAACCTAACCTAACCTAACCTAACCTAACCTAACCTAACCTAACCTAACCTAACCTAACCTAACCTAACCTAACCTAACCTAACCTAACCTAACCTAACCTAACCTAACCTAACCTAACCTAACCTAACCTAACCTAACCTAACCTAACCTAACCTAACCTAACCTAACCTAACCTAACCTAACCTAACCTAACCTAACCTAACCTAACCTAACCTAACCTAACCTAACCTAACCTAACCTAACCTAACCTAACCTAACCTAACCTAACCTAACCTAACCTAACCTAACCTAACCTAACCTAACCTAACCTAACCTAACCTAACCTAACCTAACCTAACCTAACCTAACCTAACCTAACCTAACCTAACCTAACCTAACCTAACCTAACCTAACCTAACCTAACCTAACCTAACCTAACCTAACCTAACCTAACCTAACCTAACCTAACCTAACCTAACCTAACCTAACCTAACCTAACCTAACCTAACCTAACCTAACCTAACCTAACCTAACCTAACCTAACCTAACCTAACCTAACCTAACCTAACCTAACCTAACCTAACCTAACCTAACCTAACCTAACCTAACCTAACCTAACCTAACCTAACCTAACCTAACCTAACCTAACCTAACCTAACCTAACCTAACCTAACCTAACCTAACCTAACCTAACCTAACCTAACCTAACCTAACCTAACCTAACCTAACCTAACCTAACCTAACCTAACCTAACCTAACCTAACCTAACCTAACCTAACCTAACCTAACCTAACCTAACCTAACCTAACCTAACCTAACCTAACCTAACCTAACCTAACCTAACCTAACCTAACCTAACCTAACCTAACCTAACCTAACCTAACCTAACCTAACCTAACCTAACCTAACCTAACCTAACCTAACCTAACCTAACCTAACCTAACCTAACCTAACCTAACCTAACCTAACCTAACCTAACCTAACCTAACCTAACCTAACCTAACCTAACCTAACCTAACCTAACCTAACCTAACCTAACCTAACCTAACCTAACCTAACCTAACCTAACCTAACCTAACCTAACCTAACCTAACCTAACCTAACCTAACCTAACCTAACCTAACCTAACCTAACCTAACCTAACCTAACCTAACCTAACCTAACCTAACCTAACCTAACCTAACCTAACCTAACCTAACCTAACCTAACCTAACCTAACCTAACCTAACCTAACCTAACCTAACCTAACCTAACCTAACCTAACCTAACCTAACCTAACCTAACCTAACCTAACCTAACCTAACCTAACCTAACCTAACCTAACCTAACCTAACCTAACCTAACCTAACCTAACCTAACCTAACCTAACCTAACCTAACCTAACCTAACCTAACCTAACCTAACCTAACCTAACCTAACCTAACCTAACCTAACCTAACCTAACCTAACCTAACCTAACCTAACCTAACCTAACCTAACCTAACCTAACCTAACCTAACCTAACCTAACCTAACCTAACCTAACCTAACCTAACCTAACCTAACCTAACCTAACCTAACCTAACCTAACCTAACCTAACCTAACCTAACCTAACCTAACCTAACCTAACCTAACCTAACCTAACCTAACCTAACCTAACCTAACCTAACCTAACCTAACCTAACCTAACCTAACCTAACCTAACCTAACCTAACCTAACCTAACCTAACCTAACCTAACCTAACCTAACCTAACCTAACCTAACCTAACCTAACCTAACCTAACCTAACCTAACCTAACCTAACCTAACCTAACCTAACCTAACCTAACCTAACCTAACCTAACCTAACCTAACCTAACCTAACCTAACCTAACCTAACCTAACCTAACCTAACCTAACCTAACCTAACCTAACCTAACCTAACCTAACCTAACCTAACCTAACCTAACCTAACCTAACCTAACCTAACCTAACCTAACCTAACCTAACCTAACCTAACCTAACCTAACCTAACCTAACCTAACCTAACCTAACCTAACCTAACCTAACCTAACCTAACCTAACCTAACCTAACCTAACCTAACCTAACCTAACCTAACCTAACCTAACCTAACCTAACCTAACCTAACCTAACCTAACCTAACCTAACCTAACCTAACCTAACCTAACCTAACCTAACCTAACCTAACCTAACCTAACCTAACCTAACCTAACCTAACCTAACCTAACCTAACCTAACCTAACCTAACCTAACCTAACCTAACCTAACCTAACCTAACCTAACCTAACCTAACCTAACCTAACCTAACCTAACCTAACCTAACCTAACCTAACCTAACCTAACCTAACCTAACCTAACCTAACCTAACCTAACCTAACCTAACCTAACCTAACCTAACCTAACCTAACCTAACCTAACCTAACCTAACCTAACCTAACCTAACCTAACCTAACCTAACCTAACCTAACCTAACCTAACCTAACCTAACCTAACCTAACCTAACCTAACCTAACCTAACCTAACCTAACCTAACCTAACCTAACCTAACCTAACCTAACCTAACCTAACCTAACCTAACCTAACCTAACCTAACCTAACCTAACCTAACCTAACCTAACCTAACCTAACCTAACCTAACCTAACCTAACCTAACCTAACCTAACCTAACCTAACCTAACCTAACCTAACCTAACCTAACCTAACCTAACCTAACCTAACCTAACCTAACCTAACCTAACCTAACCTAACCTAACCTAACCTAACCTAACCTAACCTAACCTAACCTAACCTAACCTAACCTAACCTAACCTAACCTAACCTAACCTAACCTAACCTAACCTAACCTAACCTAACCTAACCTAACCTAACCTAACCTAACCTAACCTAACCTAACCTAACCTAACCTAACCTAACCTAACCTAACCTAACCTAACCTAACCTAACCTAACCTAACCTAACCTAACCTAACCTAACCTAACCTAACCTAACCTAACCTAACCTAACCTAACCTAACCTAACCTAACCTAACCTAACCTAACCTAACCTAACCTAACCTAACCTAACCTAACCTAACCTAACCTAACCTAACCTAACCTAACCTAACCTAACCTAACCTAACCTAACCTAACCTAACCTAACCTAACCTAACCTAACCTAACCTAACCTAACCTAACCTAACCTAACCTAACCTAACCTAACCTAACCTAACCTAACCTAACCTAACCTAACCTAACCTAACCTAACCTAACCTAACCTAACCTAACCTAACCTAACCTAACCTAACCTAACCTAACCTAACCTAACCTAACCTAACCTAACCTAACCTAACCTAACCTAACCTAACCTAACCTAACCTAACCTAACCTAACCTAACCTAACCTAACCTAACCTAACCTAACCTAACCTAACCTAACCTAACCTAACCTAACCTAACCTAACCTAACCTAACCTAACCTAACCTAACCTAACCTAACCTAACCTAACCTAACCTAACCTAACCTAACCTAACCTAACCTAACCTAACCTAACCTAACCTAACCTAACCTAACCTAACCTAACCTAACCTAACCTAACCTAACCTAACCTAACCTAACCTAACCTAACCTAACCTAACCTAACCTAACCTAACCTAACCTAACCTAACCTAACCTAACCTAACCTAACCTAACCTAACCTAACCTAACCTAACCTAACCTAACCTAACCTAACCTAACCTAACCTAACCTAACCTAACCTAACCTAACCTAACCTAACCTAACCTAACCTAACCTAACCTAACCTAACCTAACCTAACCTAACCTAACCTAACCTAACCTAACCTAACCTAACCTAACCTAACCTAACCTAACCTAACCTAACCTAACCTAACCTAACCTAACCTAACCTAACCTAACCTAACCTAACCTAACCTAACCTAACCTAACCTAACCTAACCTAACCTAACCTAACCTAACCTAACCTAACCTAACCTAACCTAACCTAACCTAACCTAACCTAACCTAACCTAACCTAACCTAACCTAACCTAACCTAACCTAACCTAACCTAACCTAACCTAACCTAACCTAACCTAACCTAACCTAACCTAACCTAACCTAACCTAACCTAACCTAACCTAACCTAACCTAACCTAACCTAACCTAACCTAACCTAACCTAACCTAACCTAACCTAACCTAACCTAACCTAACCTAACCTAACCTAACCTAACCTAACCTAACCTAACCTAACCTAACCTAACCTAACCTAACCTAACCTAACCTAACCTAACCTAACCTAACCTAACCTAACCTAACCTAACCTAACCTAACCTAACCTAACCTAACCTAACCTAACCTAACCTAACCTAACCTAACCTAACCTAACCTAACCTAACCTAACCTAACCTAACCTAACCTAACCTAACCTAACCTAACCTAACCTAACCTAACCTAACCTAACCTAACCTAACCTAACCTAACCTAACCTAACCTAACCTAACCTAACCTAACCTAACCTAACCTAACCTAACCTAACCTAACCTAACCTAACCTAACCTAACCTAACCTAACCTAACCTAACCTAACCTAACCTAACCTAACCTAACCTAACCTAACCTAACCTAACCTAACCTAACCTAACCTAACCTAACCTAACCTAACCTAACCTAACCTAACCTAACCTAACCTAACCTAACCTAACCTAACCTAACCTAACCTAACCTAACCTAACCTAACCTAACCTAACCTAACCTAACCTAACCTAACCTAACCTAACCTAACCTAACCTAACCTAACCTAACCTAACCTAACCTAACCTAACCTAACCTAACCTAACCTAACCTAACCTAACCTAACCTAACCTAACCTAACCTAACCTAACCTAACCTAACCTAACCTAACCTAACCTAACCTAACCTAACCTAACCTAACCTAACCTAACCTAACCTAACCTAACCTAACCTAACCTAACCTAACCTAACCTAACCTAACCTAACCTAACCTAACCTAACCTAACCTAACCTAACCTAACCTAACCTAACCTAACCTAACCTAACCTAACCTAACCTAACCTAACCTAACCTAACCTAACCTAACCTAACCTAACCTAACCTAACCTAACCTAACCTAACCTAACCTAACTTTTGGGCACCTAAAAGATCGATTTTCAGTATGTTTTTGGCCTGTATTTTTAAAATACTCTAACACGGAGTAGGCATGTACAGATCCCTTCTGGGACCCCTAAATATCGAATTCTCGGGTGTTTTGGGACTGAATTTGAAATATCGACTTTTTGGCACCTAAAATATCGATTTTTAGCATGTTTTTAGCCTATATTTTGATAATATTTTAGCACTGAGTAGGCATGTACAGATTGCTTCTGGGACCCCAAAATATTGAATTTTCGGGTGTTTTGAGCCTGAATTTGAGATATAAACGGGTACAGAAGATACATGCACATATTGACTTCGGGCATCTAATATATCGATTTTCAGCATGTTTTAGGCCTGTATTTTGAAAATACTCTAACACGGAGTAGGCATGTACAGATCGCTTCTGGGACCCCAAAATATCGAATTTTCGGGTGTTTTGAGCCTGAATTTAAGATATAAACGGGTACTGAAGATGCATGCACATATCGACTTTTGGGCACCTAAAAAATCGATTTTGAGCATGTTTTGATCCTATATTTTGAAAACATTCTAGCATTGAGTAGGCATGTACAGATCGCTTCTGGGACCCCAAAATATCGAATTTTCGGGTGTTTAGAGCCTGAATTTGATATATAAACGAGTATAGAAGATGCATACACTTATTGACTTTAGGCACCAAAAATATCGATTTTCAGCATGTTTTGGGACTGAATGTTGAAAATACTCTAACACGGAGTAGGCATGTACAGATCGCTTCTGGGACCCCAAAATATCGAATTTTCGGGTGTTTTGGGCCTGAATTTGAGATATCGCCTTTACGCACCTAAAATATCGATTTTTAGCATGTTTTGAGCCTATATTTTGAAAATATTCTAGTACTGAGTAGGCATGTACAGATCCCTTCCGGGACCCCTAAATATCGAATTTTCGGGTGTTTTGGGACTGAATTTGAGATATCGACTTTTTAGCACCTAAAATATCGATTTTTAGCATGTTTTTAGCCTATATTTTGAAAATATTCTAGCACTGAGTAGGCATGTACAGATTGCTTCTGGGACCCCAAAATATTGAATTTTCGGGTGTTTTGAGCCTGAATTTGAGATATAAACGGGTACAGAAGATACATGCACATATTGACTTTGGGCATCTAAAATATCGATTTTCAGTATGTTTTTGGGCTGTATTTTGAAAATACTCTAACACGGAGTAGGCATGTAAAGATCCCTTCTGGGACCCATAAATATAGAATTTTCGGGTGTTTTGGGACTGAATTTGAGATATCGACTCTTTGGCACCTAAAATATCGATTTTTAGCATGTTTTTAGCCTATATTTTGAAAATATTCTAGCACTGAGAAGGCATGTACAGATTGCTTCTGGGACCCCAAAATATTGAATTTTCGGGTGTTTTGAGCGTGAATTTGAGATATAAACGGGTACAGAAGATGCATGCACATATTGAATTTGGGCATCTAAAACATCGATTTTGAGCATGTTTTGGGCCTGTATTTTGAAAATACTCTAACACGGAGTAGGCATGTACAGATCGCTTCTGGGACCCCTAAATATCGAATTTTCGGGTGTTTTGGGCCATAATTTGATATATCGACTTTTTGGCACCAAAAATATCGATTTTTTGCATGTTTTTAGCCTATATTTTGAAAATATTCTAGCACTGAGTAGGCATGTACAGATTGCTTCTAAGACCCTAAAATATTGAATTTTCGGGTGTTTTGAGCCTGAATTTGAGATATAAATGGGTACAGAAGATACATGCACATATTGACTTTGGGCATCTAAAATATCGATTTTCAGCATGTTTTGGGCCTGTATTTTGAAAATACTCTAACACGGAGTAGGCATGTACAGATCGCTTCTGGGACTCCAAAATATCGAATTTTCGAGTGTTTTGGGCCTAAATTTGACATACCGCCGTTACGCACATAAAATATCGATTTTTAGCATGTTTTGAGCCTATATTTTGAAAATATTCTAGCACTGAGTAGGCATGTACAGATCCCTTCCGGGACCCCTAAATATCGATCTTTCGGGTGTTTTGGGCCTGAATATGAGATATCGCCTTTACGCACCTAAAATATCGATTTTTAGCATGTTTTGAGCCTATATTTTGATAATATTCTAGCACTGAGAAGGCATGTACAGCTCGCTTCTGGTACCCCAAAATATCGAATTTTCGGGTGTTTTGAGCTTGAATTTGAGATATAAACGAGTACAGAAGATGCATGCACATATCGACTTTTGGGCACCTAAAATATCGATTTTGAGCATGTTTTGAGCCTATATTTTGAAAACATTCTAGCATTGAGTAGGCATGTACAGATCGCTTCTGGGACCCCAAAACATCGAATTTTCGGGTGTTTTGAGCCTGAATTTGATATATAAACGAGTATAGAAGATGCATACACTTATTGACTTTAGGCACCAAAAATATCGATTTTCAGCATGTTTTGGGCCTGAATGTTGAAAATAATCTAACACGGAGTAGGCATGTACAGATCGCTTCTGGGACCCCAAAATATCGAATTTTCGGGTGTTTTGGGCCTGAATTTGAGATATCGACTCTTTGGCACCTAAAATATCGATTTTTAGCATGTTTTTAGCCTATATTTTGAAAATATTCTAGCACTGAGAAGGCATGTACAGATTGCTTCTGGGACCCCAAAATATTGAATTTTCGGGTGTTTTGAGCCTGAATTTGAGATATAAACGGGTACAGAAGATACATGCACATATTGACTTTGGGCATCTAAAATATCGATTTTCAGCATGTTTTGGGCCTGTATTTTGAAAATACTCTAACACTGAGTAGGCATGTACAGATCCCTTCTGGGACCCCTAAATATCGAATTTTCGGGTGTTTTGGGACTGAATTTGAGATATCGACTTTTTGGCACCTAAAATATCGATTTTTAGCATGTTTTTAACCTATATTTTGAAAATATTCTAGCACTGAGTGTACAAATTGCTTCTGGGACCCCAAAATATTGAATTTTCGGGTGTTTTGAGCCTGAATTTGAGATATAAACGGGTACAGAAGATACATGCACATATTGACTTTGGGCATCTAAAATATCGATTTTCAGCATGTTTTGGGCCTGTATTTTGAAAATACTCTAACACGGAGTAGGCATGTACAGATCGCTTATGGGACCCCAAAATATCGAATTTTCGGGTGTTTTGGGCCTGAATTTGAGATATAAACGAGTATAGAAGATGCATACACATATTGACTTTGGTCATCTAAAATATCGATTTTCAGCATGTTTTGGGCCTGTATTTTGAAAATACTCTAACACGGAGTAGGCATGTACAGATCGCTTCTGGGACCGAAAAATATCGAATTTTCGGGTGTTTAGGTCCAGAATTTGAGATATAAACGGGTACAGAAGATGCATGCACATATCGACTTTTGGTCACCTAAAAGATCGATTTTCAGTATGTTTTTGGCCTGTATTTTGAAAATACTCTAACACGGAGTAGGCATGTACAGATCGCTTCTGGGACCCTAAAATATCGAATTTTCGGGTGTTTTGGGCGTGAATTTGAGATATCGCCTTTACGCACCCAAAATATCGATTTTTAGCATGTTTTGAGCCTATATTTTGAAAACATTCTAGCACTGAGTAGGCATGTACAGATCGCTTCTGGGACCCCAAAATATCGAATTTTCGGGTGTTTTGAGCTTGAATTTGAGATATAGACGAGTACAGAAGATGCATGCACATATCGACTTTTGGGCACCTAAAATATCGATTTTGAGCATGTTTTGAGCCTATATTTTGAAAACATTCTAGCACTGAGTAGGCATGTACAGATTGCTTCTGGGACCCCAAAATATTAAATTTTTGGGTGTTTTGAGCCTGAATTTGAGATATAAACGGGTACAGAAGATACATGCACATATTGACTTTGGGCATCTAAAATATCGATTTTCAGCATGTTTTGGGCATGTATTTTGAAAATACTCTAACACGGAGTAGGCATGTACAGATTGCTTCTGGGACCCCAAAATATCGAATTTTCGGGTGTTTTGAGCCTGAATTTGAGATATAAACGAGTATTGAAGATGCATGCACATATCGACTTTTGGGCACCTAAAACATCGATTTTGAGCATGTTTTGGGCCTGTATTTTGAAAATACTCTAACACGGAGTAGGCATGTACAGATCGCTTCTGGGACCCCAAAATATCGAATTTTCGGGTGTTTTGGGCGTGAATTTGAGATATCGCCTTTACGCACCCAAAATATCGATTTTTAGCATGTTTTGAGCCTATATTTTGATAATATTCTAGCACTGTGTAGGCATGTACAGATCGCTTCTGGGACCCCAAAATATCGAATTTTCGGGTGTTTTGAGCTTGAATTTGAGATATAGACGAGTACAGAAGATGCATGCACATATCGACTTTTGGGCACCTAAAATATCGATTTTGAGCATGTTTTGAGCCTATATTTTGAAAACATTCTAGCACTGAGTAGGCATGTACAGATCGCTTCTGGGACCCAAAAATATCGAATTTTCGGGTGTTTAGGGCCAGAATTTGAGATATAAACGGGTACAGAAGATGCATGCACATATCGACTTTGGTCACCTAAAAGAACGATTTTTTAGTATGTTTTTGGCCTGTATTTTGAAAATACTCTAACACGGAGTAGGCATGTACAGATCGCTTCTGGGACCCCTAAATATCGAATTTTCGGGTGTTTTGGGCCTTAATATGAGATATCGACTTCTTGGCACCTAAAATATCGATTTTTAGCATGTTTTTAGTCTATATTTTGAAAATATTCTAGCACTGAGTAGGCATGTACAGATTGCTTCTGGGACCCCTAAATATCGAATTTTCGGGTGTTTTGGGCCTTAATTTGAGATATCGCCTTTACGCACCTAAAATATCGATTTGGAGCATGTTTTGAGCCTATATTTTGAAAACATTCTAGCACTGAGTAGGCATGTACAGATCGCTTCTGGGACCCCAAAATATCGAATTTTCGGGTGTTTTGAGCCTGAATTTGAGATATAAACGAGTATAGAAGATGCATACACATATTGACTTTGGTCATCTAAAATATCGATTTTCAGCATGTTTTGGGCCTGTATTTTGAAAATACTCTAACACGGAGTAGGCATGTACAGATCGCTTCTGGGACCCCTAAATATCGAATTTTCGGGTGTTTTGGGCCTTAATATGAGATATCGACTTTTTGGCACCTAAAATATCGATTTTTAGCATGTTTTTAGCCTATATTTTGTAAATATTCTAGCACTGAGTAGGCATGTACAGATTGCTTCTGGGACCCCAAAATATTAAATTTTTGAGTGTTTTGAGCCTGAATTTGAGATATAAACGGGTACAGAAGATTCATGCACATATTGACTTTGGGCATCTAAAATATCGATTTTCAACATGTTTTGGGCATGTATTTTGAAAATACTCTAACACGGAGTAGGCATGTACAGATCGCTTCTGGGACCCCAAAATATCGAATTTTCGGGTGATTTGAGCCTGAATTTGAGATATAAACGGGTACTGAAGGTGGATGCACATATCGACTTTTTGGCACCTAAAACATCGATTTTGAGCATGTTTTGGGCCTGTATTTTGAAAATACTCTAACACGGAGTAGGCATGTACAGATCGCTTCTGGGACCCCTAAATATCGAATATTCGGGTGTTTAGGGCCTTAATTTGAGATATCGACTTTTTGACACCTAAAATATCGATTTTTAGCATGTTTTTAGCCTATATTTTGAAAATATTCTAGCTCTGAGTAGGCATGTACAGATTGCTTCTGGGACCCCAAAATATTGAATTTTCGGGTGTTTAGGGCCAGAATTTGAGTTATAACCGGGTACAGAAGATGCATGCACATATCGACTTTTGGGCACCTAAAATATCGATTTTGAGCATGTTTTGAGCCTATATTTGAAAACATTCTAGCACTGAGTAGGAATGTACATATCGTTTATGGGACCCAAAAATATCGAATTTTCGGGTGTTTAGGGCCTGAATTTGAGATATAAACGGGTACAGAAGATGCATGCACATATCGAATTTTGGGCAACTAAAAGATGGATTTTCAGTATGTTTTTGGCCTGTATTTTAAAAAAATACTCTAACACGGAGTAGGCATGTACAGATCGCTTCTGGGACCCCTAAATATCGAATTTTTGGGTGTTTTGGTTCTAAAATTGAGAAATCGCCTTTACTCACCTAAAATATCGAATTCTAGCATGTTTTGAGCCTATATTTTGAAAATATTCTAGCACTGAGTAGGCATGTACAGATCGCTTCTGGGACCCCTAAATATCGAATTTTCGGGAGTTTTGGGCCTTAATTTGAGATATCGACTTTTGGGCACCTAAAATATCGATTTTGAGCATGTTTTGAGCCTATATTTGAAAACATTCTAGCACTGAGTAGGAATGTACAGATCGCTTCTGGTACACCCAAAATATCGAATTTTCGGGTGTTTTGAGCCTGAATTTGAGATATAAACGGGTACTGATGATGCATGCACATATCGACTTTTGGGCACCTAAAACATCGATTTTGAGCATGTTTTGGGCCTGTATTTTGAAAATAATCTAACACGGAGTAGGCATGTACAGATCGCTTCTGGGACCCCAAAATATCGAATTTTCAGGTGTTTTGATCTTGAATTTGAGATATAAACGAGTACAGAAGATGCATGCACATATCGACTTTTTTGCACCTAAAATATCGATTTTTAGCATGTTTTGAGCCTATATTTTGAAAATATTCTAGCACTGAGTAGGCATGTACAGATTGCTTCTGGGACCCCAAAATATCGAATTTTCGGGTGTTTTGAGCCTGAATTTGAGATACAAACGGGTACAGAAGATACATGCACATATTGACTTTGGGCATCTAAAATATCGATTTTCAGCATGTTTTGGGCCTGTATTTTGAAAATACTCTAACACGGAGTAGGCATGTACAGATCGCTTCTGAGACCCCAAAATATCGAATTTTCGGGTGTTTTGGGCCTGAATTTGAGATATCGCCTTTACGCACCTAAAATATCGATTTTTAGCATGTTTTGAGCCTATATTTTGAAAATATTCTGGCACTGAGTAGGCATGTACAGATCGCTTCTGGGACCCCAAAATATCCAATTTTCGGGTGTTTTGAGCTTGAATTTGAGATATAAACGAGTACAGAAGATGCATGCACATATCGACTTTGTGGCACCTGAAACATCGATTTTGAGCATGTTTTGGGCCTGTATTTTGAAAATACTCTAACACGGAGTAGGCATGTACAGATCGCTTCTGGGACCCAAAAATATCGAATTTTCGGGTGTTTAGGGCCAGAATTTGAGATATAAACGGGTACAGAAGATGCATGCCCATATCGACTTTTGGGCACCTAAAAGATCGATTTTGAGCATGTTTTGGGCCTGTATTTTGAAAATACTCTAACACGGAGTAGGCATGTACAGATCGCTTCTGAAACCCAAAAATATCGAATTTTCGGGTGTTTTGAGCCTGAATTTGAGATATCGCCTTTACGCACCTAAAATATCGATTTTTAGCATGTTTTGAGCCTATATTTTGAAAATATTCTGGCACTGAGTAGGCATGTACAGATCGCTTCTGGGACCCCAAAATATCGAATTTTCGGGTGTTTTGAGCTTGAATTTGAGATATAAACGAGTACAGAAGATGCATGCACATATCGACTTTTGGGCACCTGAAATATCGATTTTGAGCATGTTTTGAGCCTATAATTTGAAAACATTCTAGCACTGAGTAGGCATGTACAAATCGCTTCTGGGACCCCAAAATATCGAGTTTTCGGTTGTTTAGGGCCAGAATTTGAGGTATAAACGGGTACAGAAGATGCATGCACATATCGACTTTTGGGCACCTAAAAGATCGATTTTCAGTATGTTTTTGGCCTGTATTTTGAAAATACTCTAACACGGAGTAGGCATGTACAGATCGCTTCTGGGACCCCTAAATATCGAATTTTCGGGTGTTTTGGGCCTTAATTTGAGATATCGCCTTTACGCACCTAAAATATCGATTTCTAGCATGTTTTTAGCCTATATTTTGAAAATATTCTAGCACTGAGTAGGCATGTACAGATCGCTTCTGGGACCCCAAAATATCGAATTTTCGGGTGTTTTGAGGCTGAATTTGAGATATAAACGGGTACTGAAGATGCATGCACATATCGACTTTTGGGCACCTAAAATATCGATTTTGAGCATGTTTTGAGCCTATATTTTGAAAACATTCTAGCACTGAGTAGGCATGTACAGATTGCTTCTGGGACCCCAAAATATTAAATTTTTGGGTGTTTTGAGCCTGAATTTGAGATATAAACGGGTACAGAAGATACATGCACATATTGACTTTGGGCATCTAAAATATCGATTTTCAGCATGTTTTGGGCATGTATTTTGAAAATACTCTAACACGGAGTAGGCATGTACAGATTGCTTCTGGGACCCCAAAATATCGAATTTTCGGGTGTTTTGAGCCTGAATTTGAGATATAAACGAGTATTGAAGATGCATGCACATATCGACTTTTGGGCACCTAAAACATCGATTTTGAGCATGTTTTGGGCCTGTATTTTGAAAATACTCTAACACGGAGTAGGCATGTACAGATCGCTTCTGGGACCCAAAATATCGAATTTTCGGGTGTTTTGGGCGTGAATTTGAGATATCGCCTTTACGCACCCAAAATATCGATTTTTAGCATGTTTTGAGCCTATATTTTGATAATATTCTAGCACTGTGTAGGCATGTACAGATCGCTTCTGGGACCCCAAAATATCGAATTTTCGGGTGTTTTGAGCTTGAATTTGAGATATAGACGAGTACAGAAGATGCATGCACATATCGACTTTTGGGCACCTAAAATATCGATTTTGAGCATGTTTTGAGCCTATATTTTGAAAACATTCTAGCACTGAGTAGGCATGTACAGATCGCTTCTGGGACCCAAAAATATCGAATTTTCGGGTGTTTAGGGCCAGAATTTGAGATATAAACGGGTACAGAAGATGCATGCACATATCGACTTTGGTCACCTAAAAGAACGATTTTTTAGTATGTTTTTGGCCTGTATTTTGAAAATACTCTAACACGGAGTAGGCATGTACAGATCGCTTCTGGGACCCCTAAATATCGAATTTTCGGGTGTTTTGGGCCTTAATATGAGATATCGACTTCTTGGCACCTAAAATATCGATTTTTAGCATGTTTTTAGCCTATATTTTGAAAATATTCTAGCACTGAGTAGGCATGTACAGATTGCTTCTGGGACCCCTAAATATCGAATTTTCGGGTGTTTTGGGCCTTAATTTGAGATATCGCCTTTACGCACCTAAAATATCGATTTGGAGCATGTTTTGAGCCTATATTTTGAAAACATTCTAGCACTGAGTAGGCATGTACAGATCGCTTCTGGGACCCCAAAATATCGAATTTTCGGGTGTTTTGAGCCTGAATTTGAGATATAAACGAGTATAGAAGATGCATACACATATTGACTTTGGTCATCTAAAATATCGATTTTCAGCATGTTTTGGGCCTGTATTTTGAAAATACTCTAACACGGAGTAGGCATGTACAGATCGCTTCTGGGACCCCTAAATATCGAATTTTCGGGTGTTTTGGGCCTTAATATGAGATATCGACTTTTTGGCACCTAAAATATCGATTTTTAGCATGTTTTTAGCCTATATTTTGTAAATATTCTAGCACTGAGTAGGCATGTACAGATTGCTTCTGGGACCCCAAAATATAAAATTTTTGTGTGTTTTGAGCCTGAATTTGAGATATAAACGGGTACAGAAGATTCATGAACATATTGACTTTGGGCATCTAAAATATCGATTTTCAGCATGTTTTGGGCATGTATTTTGAAAATACTCTACCACGGAGTAGGCATGTACAGATCGCTTCACGGACCCCAAAATATCGAATTTTCGGGTGATTTGAGCCTGAATTTGAGATATAAACGGGTACTGAAGGTGCATGCACATATCGACTTTTTGGCACCTAAAACATCGATTTTGAGCATGTTTTGGGCCTGTATTTTGAAAATACTCTAACACGGAGTAGGCATGTACAGATCGCTTCTGGGACCCCTAAATATCGAATATTCGGGTGTTTTGGGCCTTAATTTGAGATATCGACTTTTTCACACCTAAAATATCGATTTTTAGCATGTTTTTAGCCTATATTTTGAAAATATTCTAGCTCTGAGTAGGCATGTACAGATTGCTTCTGTGACCCCAAAATATTGAATTTTCGGGTGTTTAGGGCCAGAATTTGAGTTATAACCGGGTACAGAAGATGCATGCACATATCGACTTTTGGGCACCTAAAATATCGATTTTGAGCATGTTTTGAGCCTATATTTGAAAACATTCTAGCACTGAGTAGGAATGTACATATCGTTTCTGGGACCCAAAAATATCGAATTTTCGGGTGTTTAGGGCCTGAATTTGAGATATAAACGGGTACAGAAGATGCATGCACATATCGAATTTTGGGCACCTAAAAGATGGATTTTCAGTATGTTTTTGGCCTGTATTTTAAAAAAATACTCTAACACGGAGTAGGCATGTACAGATCGCTTCTGGGACCCCTAAATATCGAATTTTCGGGTGTTTTGGTCCTAAAATTGAGAAATCGCCTTTACTCACCTAAAATATCGAATTCTAGCATGTTTTGAGCCTATATTTTGAAAATATTCTAGCACTGAGTAGGCATGTACAGATCGCTTCTGGGACCCCTAAATATCGATTTTTCGGGAGTTTTGGGCCTTAATTTGAGATATCGACTTTTGGGCACCTAAAATATCGATTTTGAGCATGTTTTGAGCCTATATTTGAAAACATTCTAGCACTGAGTAGGAATGTACAGATCGCTTCTGGGACCCCAAAATATCGAATTTTCGGGTGTTTTGAGCCTGAATTTGAGATATAAACGAGTACAGAAGATGCATGCACATATCGACTTTTGGGCACCTAAAATATCGATTTTGAGCATGTTTTGAGCCTATATTTTGAAAATATTCTAGCATTGAGTAGGCATGTACAGATTGCTTCTGGGACCCCAAAATATCGAATTTTCGGGTGTTTTGAGCCTGAATTTGAGATACAAACGGGTACAGAAGATACATGCACATATTGACTTTGGGCATCTAAAATATCGATTTTCAGCATGTTTTGGGCCTGTATTTTGAAAATACTCTAACACGGAGTAGGCATGTACAGATCGCTTCTGAGACCCCAAAATATCGAATTTTCGGGTGTTTTGGGCCTGAATTTGAGATATCGCCTTTACGCACCTAAAATATCGATTTTTAGCATGTTTTGAGCCTATATTTTGAAAATATTCTGGCACTGAGTAGGCATGTACAGATCGCTTCTGGGACCCCAAAATATCCAATTTTCGGGTGTTTTGAGCTTGAATTTGAGATATAAACGAGTACAGAAGATGCATGCACATATCGACTTTTTGGCACCTGAAACATCGATTTTGAGCATGTTTTGGGCCTGTATTTTGAAAATACTCTAACACGGAGTAGGCATGTACAGATCGCTTCTGGGACCCAAAAATATCGAATTTTCGGGTGTTTAGGGCCAGAATTTGAGATATAAACGTGTACAGAAGATGCATGCACATATCGACTTTTGGGCACCTAAAAGATCGATTTTGAGCATGTTTTGGGCCTGTATTTTGAAAATACTCTAACACGGAGTAGGCATGTACAGATCGCTTCTGAAACCCAAAAATATCGAATTTTCGGGTGTTTTGAGCCTGAATTTGAGATATCGCCTTTACGCACCTAAAATATCGATTTTTAGCATGTTTTGAGCCTATATTTTGAAAATATTCTGGCACTGAGTAGGCATGTACAGATCGCTTCTGGTACCCCAAAATATCGAATTTTCGGGTGTTTTGAGCTTGAATTTGAGATATAAACGAGTACAGAAGATGCATGCACATATCGACTTTTGGGCACCTGAAATATCGATTTTGAGCATGTTTTGAGCCTATAATTTGAAAACATTCTAGCACTGAGTAGGCATGTACAGATCGCTTCTGGGACCCCAAAATATCGAATTTTCGGTTGTTTAGGGCCAGAATTTGAGGTATAAACGGGTACAGAAGATGCATGCACATATCGACTTTTGGGCACCTAAAAGATCGATTTTCAGTATGTTTTTGGCCTGTATTTTGAAAATACTCTAACACGGAGTAGGCATGTACAGATCGCTTCAGGGACCCCTAAATATCGAATTTTCGGGTGTTTTGGGCCTTAATTTGAGATATCGCCTTTACGCACCAAAAATATCGATTTTTAGCATGTTTTTAGCCTATATTTTGAAAATATTCTAGCACTGAGTAGGCATGTACAGATCGCTTCTGGGACCCCAAAATATCGAATTTTCGGGTGTTTTGAGCGTGAATTTGAGATATAAACGGGTACAGAAGATACATGCACATATTGACTTTGGGCATCGAAAATATCGATTTTCAGCATGTTTTGGTCATGTATTTTGAAAATACTCTAACACGGAGTAGGCATGTACAGATCGCTTCTGGGACCCCAAAATATCGAATTTTCGGGTGTTTTGAGCCTGAATTTGAGATATAAACGGGTACTGAAGGTGCATGCACATATCGACTTTTTGGCACCTGAAACATCGATTTTGAGCATGTTTTGGGCCTGTATTTTGAAAATACTCTAACACGGAGTAGGCATGTACAGATCGCTTCTGGGACCCCTAAAAATCGAATTTTCGGGTGTTTAGGGCCAGAATTTGAGATATCGCCTTTATGCACCTAAAATATCGATTTTTAGCATGTTTTGAGCCTATATTTTGAAAATATTCTAGCACTAAGTAGGCATGTACAGATCGCTTCTGGGACCCCAAAATATCGAATTTTCGGGTGTTTTGAGCCTGAATTTGAGATATAAACGAGTACAGAAGATGCATGCACATATCGACTTTTGGGCACCTAAAATATCGATTTTTAGCATGTTTTGAGCCTATATTTTGAAAAAATTCTAGCACTGAGTAAGCATGTAACGATTGCTTCTGGGACCCCAAAATATCGAATGTTCGGGTGTTTTGGGCCTTAATTTGAGATATCGACTTTTTGGCACCTAAAATATCGATTTTTAGCATGTTTTTAGCCTATATTTTGAAAATATTCTAGCACTGAGTAAGCATGTACAGATTGCTTCTGGCACCCCAAAATATCGAATTTTCGGGTGTTTTGAGCCTGAATTTGAGATATAAACGGGTGCAGAAGATACATGCACATATTGACTTTGGGTATCTAAAATATCGATTTTCATCATGTTTTTAGCCTATATTTTGAAAATATTCTAGCACTGAGTAGGCATGTACAGATCGCTTCTGGGACCCCAAAATATCGAATTATCGGGTGTTTTGAGCCTGAATTTGAGATATAAACGAGTACTGAAGGTGCATGCACATATCGACTTTTTGGCACTTAAAACATCGATTTTGAGCATGTTTTGTGCCTGTATTTTGAAAATACTCTAACACGGAGTAGGCATGTACAGATCGCTTCTGGGACCCCTAAATATCGAATTTTCGGGTGTTTAGGGCCAGAATTTGAGATATAAACGGGTACAGAAGATGCATGCACATATCGACTTTTGGGCACCTAAAAGATCGATTTTCAGTATGTTTTTGGCCTGTATTTTGAAAATACTCTAACACGGAGTAGGAATGTACTGATCCCTTCTGGGACCCCTAAATGTCGAATTTTCTGGTGTTTTGGGACTGAATTTGAGATATCGACTTTTGGGCACCTAAAACATCGATTTTGAGCATGTTTTGGGCCTGTATTTTGAAAATACTCTAACACGGAGTAGGCATGTACAGATCGCTTCTGGGACCCAAAAATATCGAATTTTCGGGTGTTTTGAACCTGAATTTGAGATATCGCATTTACGCACCTAAAATATCGATTTTTAGCATGTTTTGAGCCTATATTTTGAAAATATTCTAGCACTGAGTAGGCATGTACAGATCGCTTGTGGGACCCCTAAATATCGAATTTTCGGGTGTTTTGAGCTTGAATTTGAGATATAAACGAGTACAGAAGATGCATGCACATATCGAATTTTGGGCACCTAAAATATCGATTTTGAGCATGTTTTGAGCCTATATTTCGACAACATTCTAGCACTGAGTAGGCATGTAAAGATCGCTTCTGGGACCCCAAAATATTGAATTTTCGGGTGTTTAGGGCCAGAATTTGAGATATAAACGGGTACAGAAGATGCATGCACATATCGACTTTTGGGCACATAAAAGATCGATTTTCAGTATGTTTTTGGCCTGTATTTTGAAAATACTCTAACACGGAGTAGGCATGTAGAGATCGCTTCTGGGACCCATAAATATCGAATTTTCGGGTGTTTTGGGACTAAATTTGAGATATCGACTTTTTGGCACCTAAAATATCGATTTTCAGCATGTTTTGGGCATGAATTTTGAAAATACTCTAACACGGAGTTGGCATGTACAGATCGCTTCTGGGACCCCAAAATATCGAATTTTCGGGTGTTTTGAGCCTGAATTTGAGATATAAACAGGTACTGAAGATGCATGCACATATCGACTTTTGGGCACCTAAAACATCGATTTTGAGCATGTTTTGGGCCTTTATTTTGAAAATACTCTAACACGGAGTAGGCATGTACAGATTGCTTCTGAGACCCCAAAATATCGAATTTTCGGGTATTTTGGGCCTGAATTTGAGATATCGCCTTTACTCACCTAAAATATCGATTTTTAGCATGTTTTGAGCCTATATTTTAAAAATATTCTGGCACTGAGTAGGCATGTACAGATCGCTTCTGGGACCCCAAAATATCGAATTTTCGGGTGTTTTGAGCTTGAATTTGAGATATAAACGAGTACAGAAGATGCATGCACATATTGACTTTTGGGCACCTAAAATATCGATTTTGAGCATATTTTGAGCCTATAATTTTAAAACATTCTAGCACTGAGTAGGCATGTACAGATCGCTTCTGGGACCCAAAAATATCGATTTTTCGGGTGTTTAGGGGCAGAATTTGAGATATAAACGGGTACAGAAGATGCATGCACATATCGACTTTTGGGCACCTAAAAGATCGATTTTCAGTATGTTTTTGGCCTGTATTTTGAAAATACTCTAACACGGAGTAGGCATGTACAGATCGCTTCTGGGACCACAAAATATCGAATTTTCGGGTGTTTTGAGGCTGAATTTGAGATATAAACGGGTACTGAAGGTGCATGCACATATCGACTTTTTGGCACCTGAAACATCGATTTTGAGCATGTTTTGGGCATGTATTTTGAAAATACTCTAACACGGAGTAGGCATGTACAGATCGCTTCTGGGACCCAAAAATATCGAATTTTCGGGTGTTTAGGGCCAGAATTTGAGATATAAACGAGTACAGAAGATGCATGCACATATCGACTTTTGGGCACCTAAAAGATCGATTTTCAGTATGTTTTTGGCCTGTATTTTGAAAATACTCTAACACGGAGTAGACATGTACAGATCGCTTCTGGGACCCCTAAATATCAAATTTTCGGGTGTTTTGGGCCTTAATTTGAGATATCGCCTTTACGCACCTAAAATATCGATTTTTAGCATGTTTTTAGCCTATATTTTGAAAATATTCTAGCACTGAGTAGGCATGTACAGATCGCTTCTGGGACCCCAAAATATCGAATTTTCGGGTGTTTTGAGCCTGAATTTGAGATATAAACGAGTACTGAAGGTGCATGCACATATCGACTTTTTGGCACCTAAAACATCGATTTTGAGCATGTTTTGTGCCTGTATTTTGAAAATACTCTAACACGGAGTAGGCATGTACAGATCGCTCCTGGGACCCCTAAATATCGAATTTTCGGGTGTTTAGGGCCAGAATTTGAGATATAAACGGGCACAGAAGATGCATGCACATATCGACTTTTGTGCACCTAAAAGATTGATTTTCAGTATGTTTTTGGCCTGTATTTTAAAAATACTCTAACACGGAGTAGGCATGTACAAATCGCTTCTGGGACCCCTAAATATCGAATTTTCGGGTGTTTTGGGCCTTAATTTGAGATATCGCCTTTACGCACCTAAAATATCGATTTTTAGCATGTTTTGAGCCTATATTTTGAAAATATTCTAGCACTGAGTAGGCATGTACAGATCGCTTCTGGGACCCCTAAATATCGAATTTTCGGGTGTTTTGAGCTTGAATTTGAGATATAAACGAGTACAGAAGATGCATGCACATATCGACTTTTGGGCACCTAAAATATCGATTTTGAGCATGTTTTGAGCCTATATTTTGACAACATTCTAGCACTGAGTAGGCATGTAAAGATCGCTTCTGGGAATATTGAATTTTCGGGTGTTTAGGGCCAGAATTTGAGATATAAACGGGTACAGAAGATGCATGCACATATCGACTTTTGGGCACATAAAAGATCGATTTTCAGTATGTTTTTGGCTTGTATTTTGAAAATACTCTAACACGGAGTAGGCATGTAGAGATCGCTTCTGGGACCCATAAATATCGAATTTTCGGGTGTTTTGGGACTGAATTTGAGATATCGACTTTTGGGCACCTAAAACATCGATTTTGAGCATGTTTTGAGCCTATATTTTGAAAATATTCTAGCACTGAGTAGGCATGTACAGATTGCTTCTGGGACCCCAAAATATCGAATTTTCGGGTGTTTTGAGCCTGAATTTGAGATATAAACGGGTACAGAAGATATATGCACATATTGACTTTGGGCATCTAAAATATCGATTTTCAGCATGTTTTGGGCCTGTATTTTGAAAATACTCTAACACGGAGTAGGCATGTACAGATCGCTTCTGAGACCCCAAAATATCGAATTTTAGGGTGTTTTGGGCCTGAATTTGAGATATCGCCTTTACGCACCTAAAATATCGATTTTTAGCATGTTTTGAGCCTATATTTTGAAAATATTCTGGCACTGAGTAGGCATGTACAGATCGCTTCTGGGACCCCAAAATATTGAATTTTCGGGTGTTTTGAGCTTGAATTTGAGATATAAACGAGTACAGAAGATGCATGCACATATCGACTTTTGGGCACCTAAAATATCGATTTTGAACATGTTTTGAGCCTATAATTTGAAAACATTCTAACACTGAGTAGGCATGTACAGATCGCTTCTGGGACCCAAAAATATCGAATTTTCTGGTGTTTAGGGCCAGAATTTGAGATATAAACGGGTACAGAAGATGGATGCACATATCGACTTTTGGGCACCTAAAAGATCGATTTTCAGTATGTTTTTGGCCTGTATTTTGTAAATACTCTAACACGGAGTAGGCATGTACAGATCGCTTCTGGTACCCCTAAATATCGAATTTTCGGGTGTTTTGGGACTGAATTTGAGATATCGACTTTTTGGCACCTAAAATATCGATTTTTAGGATGTTTTTAGCCTATATTTTGAAAATATTCTAGCACTGAGTAGGCATGTACAGATTGCTTCTGGGACCCTAAAATATTGAATTTTCGGGTGTTTTGAGCCTGAATTTGAGATATAAATGGGTACAGAAGATACATGCACATATTGACTTTGGGCATCTAAAATATCGATTTTCAGCATGTTTTGGGCATGTATTTTGAAAATACTCTAACACGGAGTAGGCATGTACAGATCGCTTCTGAGACCCCAAAATATCGATTTTTCGGGTGTTTTGAGCCTGAATTTGAGATATAAACGGGTACTGAAGATGCATGCACATATCGACTTTTGGGCACCTAAAACATCGATTTTGAGCATGTTTTGGGCCTGCATTTTGAAAATACTCTAACACGGAGTAGGCATGTACAGATCGCTTCTGGGACCCCAAAATATCGAATTTTCGGGTGTTTTGGGCATGAATTTGAGATATCGCCTTTACGCACCTAAAATATCGATTTTTAGCATGTTTTGAGCCTATATTTTGAAAATATTCTAGCACTGAGTAGGCATGTACAGATCGCTTCTGGGACCCCAAAATATCGAATTTTCGGGTGTTTTGAGCCTGAATTTGAGATATAAACGGGTACAGAAGATACATGCACTTATTGACCTTGGGCATCTAAAATATCGATTTTCAGCATGTTTTGGGCATGTATTTTGAAAATACTCTAACACGGACTAGGCATGTACAGATCGCTTCTGGGACCCAAAAATATCGAATTTTCGGGTGATTGGGGTCAGAATTTGAGATACAAACGGGTACTGAAGGTGCATGCACATATCGACTTTTTGGCACCTGAAACATCGATTTTGAGCATGTTTTGGGCCTGTATTTTGAAAATACTCTAACACGGAGTAGGCATGTACAGATCGCTTCTGGGACCCAAAAATATCGAATTTTCGGGTGTTTAGGGCCAGAATTTGAGATATAAACGGGTACAGAAGATGCATGCACATATCGACTTTTGGGCACCTAAAAGATCGATTTTGAGCATGTTTTGGGCCTGTATTTTGAAAATACTCTAACACGGAGTAGGCATGTACAGATCGCTTCTGAGACCCCAAAATATCGAATTTTCGGGTGTTTTGAGCCTGAATTTGAGATATCGCCTTTACGCACCTAAAATATCGATTTTTAGCATGTTTTGAGCCTATATTTTGAAAATATTCTGGCACTGAGTAGGCATGTACAGATCGCTTCTGGGACCCCAAAATATCGAATTTTCGGGTGTTTTGAGCTGGAATTTGAGATATAAACGAGTACAGAAGATGCATGCACATATCGACTTTTGGGCACCTAAAATATCGATTTTGAGCATGTTTTGAGCCTATAATTTGAAAACATTCTAGCACTGAGTAGGCATGTACAGATCGCTTCTGGGACCCCAAAATATCGAATTTTCGGTTGTTTAGGGCCAGAATTTGAGATATAAACGGGTACAGAAGATGCATGCACATATCGACTTTTGGGCACCTAAAAGATCGATTTTCAGTATGTTTTTGGCCTGTATTTTGAAAATACTCTAACACGGAGTAGGCATGTACAGATCGCTTCTGGGACCCCTAAATATCGAATTTTCGGGTGTTTTGGGCCTTAATTTGAGATATCGTCTTTACGCACCTAAAATATCGATTTTTAGCATGTTTTTAGCCCATATTTTGAAAATATTCTAGCACTGAGTAGGCATGTACAGATCTCTTCTGGGACCACAAAATATCGAATTTTCGGGTGTTTTGAGCCTGAATTTGAGATATAAACGGGTACAGAAGATACATGCACATATTGACTTTGGGCATCTAAAATATCGATTTTCAGCATGTTTTGGGCATGTATTTTGAAAATACTCTAACACGGAGTAGGCATGTACAGATCGCTTCTGGGACCCAAAAATATCGAATTTTCGGGTGATTGGGGCCAGAATTTGAGATACAAACGGGTACTGAAGGTGCATGCACATATCGACTTTTTGGCACCTGAAACATCGATTTTGAGCATGTTTTAGGCCTGTATTTTGAAAATACTCTAACACGGAGTAGGCATGTACAGATCGCTTCTGGGACCCAAAAATATCGAATTTTCGGGTGTTTAGGGCCAGAATTTGAGATATAAACGGGTACAGAAGATGCATGCACATATCGACTTTTGGGCACCTAAAAGATCGATTTTGAGCATGTTTTGGGCCTGTATTTTGAAAATACTCTAACACGGAGTAGGCATGTACAGATCGCTTCTGAGACCCCAAAATATCGAATTTTCGGGTGTTTTGAGCCTGAATTTGAGATATCGCCTTTACGCACCTAAAATATCGATTTTTAGCATGTTTTGAGCCTATATTTTGAAAATATTCTGGCACTAAGTAGGCATGTACAGATCGCTTCTGGGACCCCAAAATATCGAATTTTCGGGTGTTTTGAGCTTGAATTTGAGATATAAACGAGTACAGAAGATGCATGCACATATCGACTTTTGGGCACCTAAAATATCGATTTTGAGCATGTTTTGAGCCTATAATTTGAAAACATTCTAGCACTGAGTAGGCATGTACAGATCGCTTCTGGGACCCCAAAATATCGAATTTTCGGTTGTTTAGGGCCAGAATTTGAGGTATAAACGGGTACAGAAGATGCATGCACATATCGACTTTTGGGCACCTAAAAGATCGATTTTGAGCATGTTTTGGGCCTGTATTTTGAAAATACTCTAACACGGAGTAGGCATGTACAGATCGCTTCTGGGACCCCTAAATATCGAATTTTCGGGTGTTTTGGGCCTTAATTTGAGATATCGCCTTTACGCACCTAAAATATCGATTTTTAGCATGTTTTTAGCCTATATTTTGAAAATATTCTAGCACTGAGTAGGCATGTACAGATCTCTTCTGGGACCACAAAATATCGAATTTTCGGGTGTTTTGAGACTGAATTTGAGATATAAACGGGTACAGAAGATACATGCACATATTGACTTTGGGCATCGAAAATATCGATTTTCAGCATGTTTTGGTCATGTATTTTGAAAATACTCTAACACTTAGTAGGCATGTACAGATCGCTTCTGGGACCCCAAAATATCGAATTTTTGGGTGTTTTGAGCCTGAATTTGAGATATAAACGGGTACTGAAGGTGCATGCACATATCGACTTTTTGGCACCTGAAACATCGATTTTGAGCATGTTTTGGGCCTGTATTTTGAAAATACTCTAACACGGAGTAGGCATGTACAGATCGCTTCTGGGACCCCTAAAAATCGAATTTTCGGGTGTTTAGGGCCAGAATTTGAGATATCGCCTTTATGCACCTAAAATATCGATTTTTAGCATGTTTTGAGCCTATATTTTGAAAATATTCTAGCACAAAGTAGGCATGTACAGATCGCTTCTGGGACCCCAAAATATCGAATTTTCGGGTGTTTTGAGCCTGAATTTGAGATATAAACGAGTACAGAAGATGCATGCACATATCGACTTTTGGGCACCTAAAATATCGATTTTTAGCATGTTTTAAGCCTATATTTTGAAAAAATTCTAGCACTGAGTAAGCATGTACAGATTGCTTCTGGGACCCCAAAATATCGAATGTTCGGGTGTTTTGGGCCTTAATTTGAGATATCGACTTTTTGGCACCTAAAATATCGATTTTTAGCATGTTTTTAGCCTATATTTTGAAAATATTCTAGCACTGAGTAAGCATGTACAGATTGCTTCTGGGACCCCAAAATATCGAATTTTCGGGTGTTTTGAGCCTGAATTTGAGATATAGACGGGTACAGAAGATACATGCACATATTGACTTTGGGCATCTAAAATATCGATTTTCAGCATGTTTTTAGCCTATATTTTGAAAATATTCTAGCACTGAGTAGGCATGTACAGATCGCTTCTGGGACCCCAAAATATCGAATTTTCGGGTGTTTTGAGCCTGAATTTGAGATATAAACGAGTACTGAAGGTGCATGCACATATCGACTTTTTGGCACTTAAAACATCGATTTTGAGCATGTTTTGTGCCTGTATTTTGAAAATACTCTAACACGGAGTAGGCATGTACAGATCGCTTCTGGGACCCCTAAATATCGATTTTTCGGGTGTTTAGGGCCAGAATTTGAGATATAAACGGGTACAGAAGATGCATGCACATATCGACTTTTGGGCACCTAAAAGATCGATTTTCAGTATGTTTTTGGCCTGTATTTTGAAAATACTCTAACACGGAGTAGGAATGTACAGATCCCTTCTGGGACCCCTAAATGTCGAATTTTCTGGTGTTTTGGGACTGAATTTGAGATATCGACTTTTGGGCACCTAAAACATCGATTTTGAGCATGTTTTGGGCCTGTATTTTGAAAATACTCTAACACGGAGTAGGCATGTACAGATCGCTTCTGGGACCCAAAAATATCGAATTTTCGGGTGTTTTGAACCTGAATTTGAGATATCACCTTTACGCACCTAAAATATCGATTTTTAGCATGTTTTGAGCCTATATTTTGAAAATATTCTAGCACTGAGTAGGCATGTACAGATCGCTTGTGGGACCCCTAAATATCGAATTTTCGGGTGTTTTGAGCTTGAATTTGAGATATAAACGAGTACAGAAGATGCATGCACATATCGACTTTTGGGCACCTAAAATATCGATTTTGAGCATGTTTTGAGCCTATATTTTGACAACATTCTAGCACTGAGTAGGCATGTAAAGATCGCTTCTGGGACCCCAAAATATTGAATTTTCGGGTGTTTAGGGCCAGAATTTGAGATATAAACGGGTACAGAAGATGCATGCACATATCGACTTTTTGGCACCTAAAACATCGATTTTGAGCATGTTTTGGGCCTTTATTGTGAAAATACTCTAACACGGAGTAGGCATGTACAGATCGCTTCTGAGACCCCAAAATATCGAATTTTCGGGTATTTTGGGCCTGAATTTGAGATATCGCCTTTACGCACCTAAAATATCGATTTTTAGCATGTTTTGAGCCTATATTTTAAAAATATTCTGGCACTGAGTAGGCATGTACAGATCGCTTCTGGGACCCCAAAATATCGAATTTTCGGGTGTTTTGAGCTTGAATTTGAGATATAAACGAGTACAGAAGATGCATGCACATATTGACTTTTGGGCACCTAAAATATCGATTTTGAGCATATTTTGAGCCTATAATTTGAAAACATTCTAGCACTGAGTAGGCATGTACAGATCGCTTCTGGGACAAAAAAATATCGATTTTTCGGGTGTTTAGGGCCAGAATTTGAGATATAAACGGGTACAGAAGATGCATGCACATATCGACTTTTGGGCACCTAAAAGATCGATTTTCAGTATGTTTTTGGCCTGTATTTTGAAAATACTCTAACACGGAGTAGGCATGTACAGATCGCTTCTGGGACCACAAAATATCGAATTTTCGGGTGTTTTGAGGATGAATTTGAGATATAAACGGGTACTGAAGGTGCATGCACATATCGACTTTTGGGCACCTGAAACATCGATTTTGAGCATGTTTTGGGCATGTATTTTGAAAATACTCTAACACGGAGTAGACATGTACAGATCGCTTCTGGGACCCCTAAATATCAAATTTTCGGGGGTTTTGGGCCAGAATTTGAGATATAAACGGGCACAGAAGATGCATGCACATATCGACTTTTGGGCACCTAAAAGATTGATTTTCAGTATGTTTTTGGCCTGTATTTTAAAAATACTCTAACACGGAGTAGGCATGTACAAATCGCTTCTGGGACCCCTAAATATCGAATTTTCGGGTGTTTTGAGCTTGAATTTGAGATATAAACGAGTACAGAAGATGCATGCACATATCGACTTTTGGGCACCTAAAATATCGATTTTGAGCATGTTTTGAGCCTATATTTTGACAACATTCTAGCACTGAGTAGGCATGTAAAGATCGCTTCTGGGAATATTGAATTTTCGGGTGTTTAGGGCCAGAATTTGAGATATAAACGGGTACGGAAGATGCATGCACATATCGACTTTTGGGCACATAAAAGATCGATTTTCAGTATGTTTTTTGCCTGTATTTTGAAAATACTCTAACACGGAGTAGGCATGTAGAGATCGCTTCTGGGACCCATAAATATCGAATTTTCGGGTGTTTTGGGACTGAATTTGAGATATCGACTTTTGGGCACCAAAAACATCGATTTTGAGCATGTTTTGGGCCTGTATTTTGAAAATACTCTAACACGGAGTAGGCATGTACAGATCGCTTCTGGGACCCCAAAATATCGAATTTTCGGGTATTTTGAGCCTGAATTTGAGATATAAACAGGTACTGAAGATGCATGCACATATCGACTTTTGGGCACCTAAAACATCGATTTTGAGCATGTTTTGGGCCTTTATTTTGAAAATACTCTAACACGGAGTAGGCATGTACAGATCGCTTCTGAGACCCCAAAATATCGAATTTTCGGGTATTTTGGGCCTGAATTTGAGATATCGCCTTTACGCACCTAAAATATCGATTTTCAGCATGTTTTGAGCCTATATTTTAAAAATATTCTGGCACTGAGTAGGCATGTACAGATCGCTTCTGAGACCCCAAAATATCGAATTTTCGGGTGTTTTGAGCTTGAATTTGAGATATAAACGAGTACAGAAGATGCATGCACATATCGACTTTTGGGCACCTAAAATATCGATTTTGAGCATGTTTTGAGCCTATAATTTGAAAACATTCTAGCACTGAGTAGGCATGTACAGATCGCTTCTTTGACCAAAAAATATCGATTTTTCGGGTGTTTAGGGCCAGAATTTGAGACATAAACGGGTACAGAAGATGCATGCACATATCGACTTTTGGGCACCTAAAAGATCGATTTTCAGTATGTTTTTGGCCTGTATTTTGAAAATACTCTAACACGGAGTAGGCATGTACAGATCGCTTCTGGGACCCCAAAATATCCAATTTTCGGGTGCTTTGAGCCTGAATTTGATATATAAACGGGTACTGAAGGTGCATGCACATATCGACTTTTTGGCACCTGAAACATCGATTTTGAGCATGTTTTGGGCAAGTATTTTGAAAATACTCTAACACGGAGTAGGCATGTACAGATCGCTTCTGGGACCCAAAAATATCGAATTTTCGGGTGTTTAGGGCCAGAATTTGAGATATAAACGAGTACAGAAGATGCATGCACATATCGACTTTTGGGCACCTAAAAGATCGATTTTCAGTATGTTTTTGGCCTGTATTTTGAAAATACTCTAACACGGAGTAGGCATGTAGAGATCGCTTCTGGGACCCATAAATATCGAATTCTCGGGTGTTTTGGGACTGAATTTGAGATATCGACTTTTGGGCACCTAAAACATCGATTTTGAGCATGTTTTGGGCCTGTATTTTGAAAATACTCTAACACGGAGTAGGCATGTACAGATCGCTTCTGGGACCCAAAAATATCGAATTTTCGGGTGTTTTGAACCTGAATTTGAGATATCGCCTTTACGCACCTAAAATATCGATTTTTAGCATGGTTTGAGCCTATATTTTGAAAATATTCTAGCACTGAGTAGGCATGTACAGATCGCTTCTGGGACCCCTAAATATCGAATTTTCTGGTGTTTTGAGCTTGAATTTGAGATATAAACGAGTACAGAAGATGCATGCACATATCGACTTTTTGGCACCTAAAATATCGATTTTTAGCATGTTTTTAGCCTATATTTTGAAAATATTCTAGCACTGAGTAGGCATGTACAGATTGCTTCTGGGACCCTAAAATATTGAATTTTCGGGTGTTTTGAGCCTGAATTTGAGATATAAACGGGTACAGAAGATACATGCACATATTGACTTTGGGCATCTAAAATATCGATTATCAGCATGTTTTGGGCCTGTATTTTAAAAATACTCTAACACGGAGTAGGCATGTACAGATCGCTTCTGGGACCCCTAAATATCGAATTTTCTGGTGTTTTGAGCTTGAATTTGAGATATAAACGAGTACAGAAGATGCATGCACATATCGACTTTTTGGCACCTAAAATATCGATTTTTAGTATGTTTTTAGACTATATTTTGAAAATATTCTAGCACTGAGTAGGCATGTACAGATTGCTTCTGGGACCCGAAAATATCGAATTTTCGGGTGTTTTGAGCCTGAATTTGAGATATAAACGGGTACTGAAGGTGCATGCACATATCGACTGTTTGGCACCTAAAACATCGATTTTGAGCATGTTTTGGGCCTGTATTTTGAAAATACTCTAAAACGGAGTAGGCATGTACAGATCGCTTCTGGGACCCAAAAATATCGAATTTTCGGGTGTTTAGGGACAGAATTTGAGATATAAACGGGTACAGAAGATGCATGAACGACTTTTGGGCACCTAAAAGATCGATTTTCAGTATGTTTTTGGCCTGTATTTTGAAAATACTCTAACACGGAGTAGACATGTACAGATCGCTTCTGGGACCCCTAAATATCGAATTTTCGGGTGTTTTGGGCCTTTATTTGAGATATCGCCTTTACGCACCTAAAATATCGATTTTTAGCATGTTTTTAGCCTATATTTTGAAAATATTCTAGCACTGAGTAGGCATGTACAGATCGCTTCTGGGACCCCAAAATATCGAATTTTCGGGTGTTTTGAGCCTGAATTTGTGATATAAACGAGTACAGAAGATGCATGCACATATCGACTTTTGGGCACCTAAAATATCGATTTTGAGCATGTTTTGAGCCTATATTTTGAAAATACTCTAACATGGAGTAGGCATGTACAGATCCCTTCTGGGACCCCTAAATATAGAATTTTCTGG
Source organism: Petrolisthes cinctipes (assembly GCA_033782935.1). NCBI lineage: Eukaryota > Metazoa > Arthropoda > Malacostraca > Decapoda > Porcellanidae > Petrolisthes > Petrolisthes cinctipes. The sequence continues at coordinate 210,850 of JAWQEG010002020.1, read as the reverse complement.
TGTTTTGGGACTGAATTTGAGATATCGACTTTTGGGCACCTAAAACATCGATTTTGAGCATGTTTTGGGCCTGTATTTTGAAAATACTTTAACACGGAGGAGGCATGTACAGATCGCTTCTGGGACCCCAAAATATCGAATTTTCGGGTGTTTTTAACCTGAATTTGAGATATCGCCTTTACGCACCTAAAATATCGATTTTTAGCATGTTTTGAGCCTATATTTTGAAAATATTCTAGCACTGAGTAGGCATGTACAGATCGCTTCTGGGACCCCAAAATATTGAATTTTCGGGTGTTTAGGGCCAGAATTTGAGATATAAACGGGTACAGAAGATGCATGCACATATCGACTTTTGGGCACATAAAAGATCGATTTTCAGTATGTTTTTGGCCTGTATTTTGAAAATACTCTAACACGGAGTAGGCATGTACAGATCGCTTCTGGGACCCCTAAATATCGAATTTTCGGGTGTTTTGGGCTTTAATTTGAGATATCGCCTTTACGCACCTAAAATATCGATTTTTAGCATGTTTTTAGCCTATATTTTGAAAACATTCTAGCACTGAGTAGGCATGTACAGATCGCTTCTGGAACCCCAAAATATCGAATTTTCGTGGGTTTTGAGCTTGAATTTGAGATATAAACGAGTACAGATGATGCATGCACATATCGACTTTTGGGCACCTAAAATATCGATTTTGAGCATGTTTTGAGCCTATATTTTGAAAATACTCTAACATGGAGTAGGCATGTACAGATCCCTTCTGGGACCCCTAAATATCGAATTTTCTGGTGTTTTGGGACTGAATTTGAGATATCGACTTTTGGGCACCTAAAACATCGATTTTGAGCATGTTTTGAGCCAATATTTTGAAAATATTCTAGCACTGTGTAGTCATGTACAGATCGCTTCTGGGACCCCAAAATATCGAATTTTCGGGTGTTTTGAGCCTGAATTTGAGATATAAACGAGTACAGAAGATGCATGCACATATCGACTTTTGGGCACCTAAAATATCGATTTTAAGCATGTTTTGAGCCTATATTTTGAAAACATTCTAGCACTGAGTAGGCATGTACAGATCGCTTCTGGGACCCCAAAATATCGAATTTTCGGGTGTTTTGAGCCTGAATTTGAGATATAAACGAGTACAGAAGATGCATGCACATATCGACTTTTGGGCACCTAAAATATCGATTTTAAGCATGTTTTGAGCCTATATTTTGAAAACATTCTAGCACTGAGTAGGCATGTACAGATCGCTTCTGGGACCCTAAAATATTGAATTTTCGGGTGTTTAGGGCCAGAATTTGAGATATAAACGGGTACAGAAGATGCCTGCACATATCGACTTTTGGGCACATAAAAGATCGATTTTCAGTATGTTTTTGGCCTTTTTTTTGAAAATACTCTAACACGGAGTAGGCATGTACAGATCGCTTCTGGGACCCCAAAATATCGAATTTTCGGGTGTTTTGAGCCTGAATTTGAGATATAAACGGGTACTGAAGATGCATGCACATATCGACTTTTGGGCACCTAAAAGATCGATTTTCAGTATGTTTTTGGCCTGTATTTTGAAAATACTCTAACACGGAGTAGGCATTTACAGATCCCTTCTGGGACCCCTAAATATCGAATTTTCGTTTGTTTTGGGACTGAATTTGAGATATCGACTTTTTGGCACCTAAAATATCGATTTTTAGCATGTTTTTAGCCTATATTTTGATAATATTCTAGCACTGAGTAGGCATGTACAGATTGCTTCTGGGACCCCAAAATATTGAATTTTCGGGTGTTTTGAGCCTGAATTTGAGATATAAACGGGTACAGAAGATACATGCACATATTGACTTTGGGCATCTAATATATCGATTTTCAGCATGTTTTGGGCCTGTATTTTGAAAATACTCTAACACGGAGTAGGCATAACAGATCGCTTCTGGGACCCCAAAATATCGAATTTTCGGGTGTTTTGAGCATGAATTTGAGATATAAACGGGTACTGAAGATGCATGCACATATCGACTTTTGGGCACCTAAAACATCGATTTTGATCATGTTTTGGGCCTGTATATTGAAAATACTCTAACACGGAGTAGGCATGTACACATCGCTTCTGGGACCCCAAAATATCGAATTTTCGGGTGTTTTGGGCCTGAATTTGAGATATCGCCCTTACGCACCTAAAATATCGATTTTTAGCATGTTTTGAGCCTATATTTTGAAAATATTCTAGCACTGAGTAGGCATGTACAGATCGCTTTGGGACCCCTAAATATCGAATTTTCGGGTGTTTTGGGCCTTAATTTGAGATATCGACTTTTTGGCACCTAAAATATAGATTTTTAGCATGTATTTAGCCTATATTTTGAAAATATTCTAGCACTGAGTAGGCATGTACAGATTGCTTCTGGGACCCCAAAATATCGAATTTTCGGGTGTTTTAAGCCTGAATTTGAGATATAAACGGGTACTGAAGTTGCATGCACATATCGACTTTTTGGCACCTAAAACATCGATTTTGAGCATGTTTTGGGCCTGTATTTTGAAAATACTCTAACACGGAGTAGGCATGTACAGATCGCTTCTGGGACCCCTAAATATATAATTTTCGGGTGTTTTGGGCCTTAATTTGAGATCTCGACTTTTTGGCACCTAAAATTTCGATTTTTAGCATGTTTTTAGCCTATATTTATTCAAAATATTCTAGCATTGAGTAGGCATGTACAGATTGCTTCTGGGACCCAAAATATTGAATTTTCGGGTGTTAAGGGCCAGAATTTGAGATGTAAACGGGTACAGAAGATGCATGCACATATCGACTTTTGGGCACCTAAAATATCGATTTTGAGCATGTTTTAAGCCTATATTTTGAAAACATTTTAGCACTGAGTAGGCATGTACAGATCGCTTCTGGGACCCAAAAATATCGAATTTTCGGGTGTTTAGGGCCAGAATTTGAGATATAAACGGCTACAGAAGATGCATGCATATATCGACTTTTGGGCACCTAAAAGATCGATTTTCAGTATGTTTTTGGCCTGTATTTTGAAAATACTCTAACACGGAGTAGGGATGTACAGATCCCTTCTGGGACCCCTAAATATCGAATTTTCGGGTGTTTTGGGCTTTAATTTGAGATATCGCCTTTACGCACCTAAAATATCGATTTTTAGCATGTTTTTAGCCTATATTTTGAAAATATTCTAGCACTGAGTAGGCATGTACAGATCGCTTCTGGAACCCCAAAATATCGAATTTTCGTGGGTTTTGAGCCTGAATTTGAGATATAAACGAGTACAGATGATGCATGCACATATCGACTTTTGGGCACCTAAAATATCGATTTTGAGCATGTTTTGAGCCTATATTTTGAAAACATTCTAGCACTGAGTAGGCATGTACAGATCGCTTCTGGGACCCCAAAATATTGAATTTTCGGGTGTTTAGGGCCAGAATTTGAGATATAAACGGGTACAGAAGATGCCTGCACATATCGACTTTTGGGCACATAAAAGATCGATTTTCATTATGTTTTTGGCCTTTTTTTTGAAAATACTCTAACACGGAGTAGGCATGTACAGATCGCTTCTGGGACCCCAAAATATCGAATTTTCGGGTGTTTTGAGCCTGAATTTGAGATATAAACGGGTACTGAAGATGCATGCACATATCGACTTTTGGGCACCTAAAAGATCGATTTTCAGTATGTTTTTGGCCTGTATTTTGAAAATACTCTAACACGGAGTAGGCATTTACAGATCCCTTCTGGGACCCCTAAATATCGAATTTTCGTTTGTTTTGGGACTGAATTTGAGATATCGACTTTTTGGCACCTAAAATATCGATTTTTAGCATGTTTTTAGCCTATATTTTGATAATATTCTAGCACTGAGTAGGCATGTACAGATTGCTTCTGGGACCCCAAAATATTGAATTTTCGGGTGTTTTGAGCCTGAATTTGAGATATAAACGGGTACAGAAGATACATGCACATATTGACTTTGGGCATCTAATATATCGATTTTCAGCATGTTTTGGGCCTGTATTTTGAAAATACTCTAACACGGAGTAGGCATAACAGATCGCTTCTGGGACCCCAAAATATCGAATTTTCGGGTGTTTTGAGCCTGAATTTGAGATATAAACGGGTACTGAAGATGCATGCACATATCGACTTTTGGGCACCTAAAACATCGATTTTGATCATGTTTTGGGCCTGTATATTGAAAATACTCTAACACGGAGTAGGCATGTACACATCGCTTCTGGGACCCCAAAATATCGAATTTTCGGGTGTTTTGGGCCTGAATTTGAGATATCGCCCTTACGCACCTAAAATATCGATTTTTAGCATGTTTTGAGCCTATATTTTGAAAATATTCTAGCACTGAGTAGGCATGTACAGATCGCTTTGGGACCCCTAAATATCGAATTTTCGGGTGTTTTGGGCCTTAATTTGAGATATCGACTTTTTGGCACCTAAAATATAGATTTTTAGCATGTATTTAGCCTATATTTTGAAAATATTCTAGCACTGAGTAGGCATGTACAGATTGCTTCTGGGACCCCAAAATATCGAATTTTCGGGTGTTTTAAGCCTGAATTTGAGATATAAACGGGTACTGAAGTTGCATGCACATATCGACTTTTTGGCACCTAAAACATCGATTTTGAGCATGTTTTGGGCCTGTATTTTGAAAATACTCTAACACGGAGTAGGCATGTACAGATCGCTTCTGGGACCCCTAAATATATAATTTTCGGGTGTTTTGGGCCTTAATTTGAGATCTCGACTTTTTGGCACCTAAAATTTCGATTTTTAGCATGTTTTTAGCCTATATTTATTCAAAATATTCTAGCATTGAGTAGGCATGTACAGATTGCTTCTGGGACCCAAAATATTGAATTTTCGGGTGTTAAGGGCCAGAATTTGAGATGTAAACGGGTACAGAAGATGCATGCACATATCGACTTTTGGGCACCTAAAATATCGATTTTGAGCATGTTTTAAGCCTATATTTTGAAAACATTCTAGCACTGAGTAGGCATGTACAGATCGCTTCTGGGACCCAAAAATATCGAATTTTCGGGTGTTTAGGGCCAGAATTTGAGATATAAACGGCTACAGAAGATGCATGCATATATCGACTTTTGGGCACCTAAAAGATCGATTTTCAGTATGTTTTTGGCCTGTATTTTGAAAATACTCTAACACGGAGTAGGGATGTACAGATCCCTTCTGGGACCCCTAAATATCGAATTTTCGGGTATTTTGAGCCTGAATTTGAGATATAAACGGGTACAGAAAATGGATTCACATATCGACTTTTAGGCACCTAAAACATCGATTTTGAGCATGTTTTGGGCCTGTATTTTGAAAATACTCTAACACGGAGTGGGCATTTACAGATTGCTTCTGGGATCCCATAATATCGAATTTTCGGGTGTTTTGAGCCTGAATTTGAGATATGAACAAGAACAGAAGATGCATGCACATATCGACTTATGGGCACCTAAAATATCGATTTTCAGCATGTTTTGAGCCTATATTTTGAAAACATTCTAGCACTGAGTAGGCATGTACAGATCGCTTCTGGGACCCCAAAATATCGAATTTTCGGGTGTTTAGGGCCAGAATTTGAGATATAAACAGATACAGAAGATACATGCACATATCGACTTTTGGGCACCTAAAAGATCGATTTTCAGTATGTTTTCGGCCTGTATTTTGAAAATACTCTAACACGAAGTAGGCATGTACAGATCCCTTCTGGGACCACTAAATATCGAATTTTCGGGTGTTTTGGGACTGAATTTGAGATATCGACTTTTGGGCACCTAAAACATCGATTTTGAGCATGTTTTGAGCCAATATTTTGAAAATATTCTAGCACTGTGTAGTCATGTACAGATCGCTTCTGGGACCCCAAAATATCGAATTTTCGGGTGTTTTGAGCCTGAATTTGAGATATAAACGAGTACAGAAGATGCATGCACATATCGACTTTTGGGCACCTAAAATATCGATTTTAAGCATGTTTTGAGCCTATATTTTGAAAACATTCTAGCACTGAGTAGGCATGTACAGATCGCTTCTGGGACCCCAAAATATTGAATTTTCGGGTGTTTAGGGCCAGAATTTGAGATATAAACGGGTACAGAAGATGCCTGCACATATCGACTTTTGGGCACATAAAAGATCGATTTTCAGTATGTTTTTGGCCTTTTTTTTGAAAATACTCTAACACGGAGTAGGCATGTACAGATCGCTTCTGGGACCCCAAAATATCGAATTTTCGGGTGTTTTGAGCCTGAATTTGAGATATAAACGGGTACTGAAGATGCATGCACATATCGACTTTTGGGCACCTAAAAGATCGATTTTCAGTATGTTTTTGGCCTGTATTTTGAAAATACTCTAACACGGAGTAGGCATTTACAGATCCCTTCTGGGACCCCTAAATATCGAATTTTCGTTTGTTTTGGGACTGAATTTGAGATATCGACTTTTTGGCACCTAAAATATCGATTTTTAGCATGTTTTTAGCCTATATTTTGATAATATTCTAGCACTGAGTAGGCATGTACAGATTGCTTCTGGGACCCCAAAATATCGAATTTTCGGGTGTTTTGAGCCTGAATTTGAGATATAAACGGGTACAGAAGATACATGCACATATTGACTTTGGGCATCTAATATATCGATTTTCAGCATGTTTTGGGCCTGTATTTTGAAAATACTCTAACACGGAGTAGGCATAACAGATCGCTTCTGGGACCCCAAAATATCGAATTTTCGGGTGTTTTGAGCCTGAATTTGAGATATAAACGGGTACTGAAGATGCATGCACATATCGACTTTTGGGCACCTAAAACATCGATTTTGATCATGTTTTGGGCCTGTATATTGAAAATACTCTAACACGGAGTAGGCATGTACACATCGCTTCTGGGACCCCAAAATATCGAATTTTCGGGTGTTTTGGGCCTGAATTTGAGATATCGCCCTTACGCACCTAAAATATCGATTTTTAGCATGTTTTGAGCCTATATTTTGAAAATATTCTAGCACTGAGTAGGCATGTACAGATCGCTTTGGGACCCCTAAATATCGAATTTTCGGGTGTTTTGGGCCTTAATTTGAGATATCGACTTTTTGGCACCTAAAATATAGATTTTTAGCATGTATTTAGCCTATATTTTGAAAATATTCTAGCACTGAGTAGGCATGTACAGATTGCTTCTGGGACCCCAAAATATCGAATTTTCGGGTGTTTTAAGCCTGAATTTGAGATATAAACGGGTACTGAAGTTGCATGCACATATCGACTTTTTGGCACCTAAAACATCGATTTTGAGCATGTTTTGGGCCTGTATTTTGAAAATACTCTAACACGGAGTAGGCATGTACAGATCGCTTCTGGGACCCCTAAATATATAATTTTCGGGTGTTTTGGGCCTTAATTTGAGATCTCGACTTTTTGGCACCTAAAATTTCGATTTTTAGCATGTTTTTAGCCTATATTTATTCAAAATATTCTAGCATTGAGTAGGCATGTACAGATTGCTTCTGGGACCCAAAATATTGAATTTTCGGGTGTTAAGGGCCAGAATTTGAGATGTAAACGGGTACAGAAGATGCATGCACATATCGACTTTTGGGCACCTAAAATATCGATTTTGAGCATGTTTTAAGCCTATATTTTGAAAACATTCTAGCACTGAGTAGGCATGTACAGATCGCTTCTGGGACCCAAAAATATCGAATTTTCGGGTGTTTAGGGCCAGAATTTGAGATATAAACGGCTACAGAAGATGCATGCATATATCGACTTTTGGGCACCTAAAAGATCGATTTTCAGTATGTTTTTGGCCTGTATTTTGAAAATACTCTAACACGGAGTAGGGATGTACAGATCCCTTCTGGGACCCCTAAATATCGAATTTTCGGGTATTTTGAGCCTGAATTTGAGATATAAACGGGTACAGAAAATGGATTCACATATCGACTTTTAGGCACCTAAAACATCGATTTTGAGCATGTTTTGGGCCTGTATTTTGAAAATACTCTAACACGGAGTGGGCATTTACAGATTGCTTCTGGGATCCCATAATATCGAATTTTCGGGTGTTTTGAGCCTGAATTTGAGATATGAACAAGAACAGAAGATGCATGCACATATCGACTTATGGGCACCTAAAATATCGATTTTCAGCATGTTTTGAGCCTATATTTTGAAAACATTCTAGCACTGAGTAGGCATGTACAGATCGCTTCTGGGACCCCAAAATATCGAATTTTCGGGTGTTTAGGGCCAGAATTTGAGATATAAACAGATACAGAAGATACATGCACATATCGACTTTTGGGCACCTAAAAGATCGATTTTCAGTATGTTTTCGGCCTGTATTTTGAAAATACTCTAACACGAAGTAGGCATGTACAGATCCCTTCTGGGACCCCTAAATATCGAATTTTCGGGTGTTTTGGGACTGAATTTGAAATATCGACTTTTTGGCACCTAAAATATCGATTTTTAGCATGTTTTTAGCCTATATTTTGATAATATTTTAGCACTGAGTAGGCATGTACAGATTGCTTCTGGGACCCCAAAATATTGAATTTTCGGGTGTTTTGAGCCTGAATTTGAGATATAAACGGGTACAGAAGATACATGCACATATTGACTTCGGGCATCTAATATATCGATTTTCAGCATGTTTTAGGCCTGTATTTTGAAAATACTCTAACACGGTGTAGGCATGTACAGATCGCTTCTGGGACCCCAAAATATCGAATTTTCGGGTGTTTTGAGCCTGAATTTAAGATATAAACGGGTACTGAAGATGCATGCACATATCGACTTTTGGGCACCTAAAACATCGATTTTGATCATGTTTTTGGCCTGTATTTTGAAAATACTCTAACACGGAGTAGGCATGTACACATCGCTACTGGGACCCAAAAATATCGAATTTTCGGGTGTTTTGGGCCTGAATTTGAGATATCGCCCTTACGCACCTAAAATATCGATTTTAGCATGATTTAAGCCTATATTTTGAAAATATTCTAGCACTGAGTAGGCATGTACAGATCGCTACTGGGACCCAAAAATATCGAATTTTCGGGTGTTTTAGGCCTGAATTTGAGATATCGCCTTTACGCACCTAAAATATCGATTTTTAGCATGTTTTGAGCCTATATTTTGAAAATATTCTAGCACTGAGTAGGCATGTACAGATCGCTTCTGGGACCCCAAAATATCGAATTTTTCGGGTGTTTTGAGCCTGAATTTGAGATATGAACAAGAACAGAAGATGCATGCACATATCGACTTATGGGCACCTAAAATATCGATTTTCAGCATGTTTTGAGCCTATATTTTGAAAACATTCTAGCACTGAGTAGGCATGTACAGATCGCTTCTGGGACCCCAAAATATCGAATTTTCGGGTGTTTAGGGCCAGAATTTGAGATATAAACAGATACAGAAGATACATGCACATATCGACTTTTGGGCACCTAAAAGATCGATTTTCAGTATGTTTTCGGCCTGTATTTTGAAAATACTCTAACACGAAGTAGGCATGTACAGATCCCTTCTGGGACCCCTAAATATCGAATTTTCGGGTGTTTTGGGACTGAATTTGAAATATCGACTTTTTGGCACCTAAAATATCGATTTTTAGCATGTTTTTAGCCTATATTTTGATAATATTTTAGCACTGAGTAGGCATGTACAGATTGCTTCTGGGACCCCAAAATATTGAATTTTCGGGTGTTTTGAGCCTGAATTTGAGATATAAACGGGTACAGAAGATACATGCACATATTGACTTCGGGCATCTAATATATCGATTTTCAGCATGTTTTAGGCCTGTATTTTGAAAATACTCTAACACGGTGTAGGCATGTACAGATCGCTTCTGGGACCCCAAAATATCGAATTTTCGGGTGTTTTGAGCCTGAATTTAAGATATAAACGGGTACTGAAGATGCATGCACATATCGACTTTTGGGCACCTAAAACATCGATTTTGATCATGTTTTGGGCCTGTATTTTGAAAATACTCTAACACGGACTAGGCATGTACACATCGCTACTGGGACCCAAAAATATCGAATTTTCGGGTGTTTTGGGCCTGAATTTGAGATATCGCCCTTACGCACCTAAAATATCGATTTTAGCATGTTTTAAGCCTATATTTTGAAAATATTCTAGCACTGAGAAGGCATGTACAGATCGCTTCTGGGACCCCTAAATATCGAATTTTCGGGTGTTTTGGGCCTTAATTTGAGATATCGACTTTTTGGCACCTAAAATATCGATTTTAGCATGTATTAGGTCTATATTTTGAAAATATTCTAGCACTGAGTAGGCATGTACAGATTGCTTCTGGTACCCCAAAATATTGAATTTTCGGGTGTTTTGAGCCTGAATTTGAGATATAAACGGGTACAGAAGATATATGCACATATTGACTTTTGGGCACTTAAAATATCGATTGTGAGCATGTTTTGAGCCTATATTTTGAAAACATTCTAGCACTGAGTAGGCATGTACAAATCGCTTCTGGGACCCAAAAATATCGAATTTTCGGGAGTTTAGGGCCAGAATTTGAGATATAAACAGGTACAGAAGATGCATGCACATATCGACTTTTGAGCACCTAAAAGATCGATTTTCAGTATGTTTTTGGCCTGTATTTTGAAAATACTCTAACACGGAGTAGGCATGTACAGATCCCTTCTGGGACCCCTAAATATCGAATTTTCGGGTGTTTTGGGCCTTAATTTGAGATATCGACTTTTTGGCACCTAAAATATCGATTTTTAGCATGTTTTTAGCCTATATTTTGATAATATTTTAGCACTGAGTAGGCATGTACAGATTGCTTCTGGGACCCCAAAATATTGAATTTCCGGGTGTTTTGAGCCTGAATTTGAGATATAAACGGGTACAGAAGATACATGCACATATTGACTTCGGGCATCTAATATATCGATTTTCAGCATGTTTTAGGCCTGTATTTTGAAAATACTTTAACACGGAGTAGGCATGTACAGATCGCTTCTGGGACCCCAAAATATCGAATTTTCGGGTGTTTTGAGCCTGAATTTAAGATATAAACGGGTACTGAAGATGCATGCACATATCGACTTTTGGGCACCTAAAACATCGATTTTGATCATGTTTTGGGCCTTTATTTTGAAAATACTCTAACACGGAGTAGGCATGTACACATCGCTACTGGGACCCAAAAATATCGAATTTTCGGGTGTTTTGGGCCTGAATTTGAGATATCGCCCTTACGCACCTAAAATATCGATTTTTAGCATGTTTTAAGCCTATATTTTGAAAATATTCTAGCACTGAGTAGGCATGTACAGATCGCTTCTGGGACCCCTAAATATCGAATTTTCGGGTGTTTTGGGCCTTAATTTGAGATATCGACTTTTTGGCACCTAAAATATCGATTTTAGCATGTATTAGGTCTTTATTTTGAAAATATTCTAGCACTGAGTAGGCATGTACAGATTGCTTCTGGGACCCCAAAATATTGAATTTTCGGGTGTTTTGAGCCTGAATTTGAGATATAAACGGGTACAGAAGATATATGCACATATTGACTTTTGGGCACTTAAAATATCGATTGTGAGCATGTTTTGAGCCTATATTTTGAAAAAATTCTAGCACTGAGTAGGCATGTACAAATCGCTTCTGGGACCCAAAAATATCGAATTTTCGGGAGTTTAGGGCCAGAATTTGAGATATAAACAGGTACAGAAGATGCATGCACATATCGACTTTTGAGCACCTAAAAGATCGATTTTCAGTATGTTTTTGGCCTGTATTTTGAAAATACTCTAACACGGAGTAGGCATGTACAGATCCCTTCTGGGACCCCTAAATATCGAATTTTCGGGTGTTTTGGGCCTTAATTTGAGATATCGACTTTTTGGCACCTAAAATATCGATTTTTAGCATGTTTTTAGCCTATATTTTGAAAATATTCTAGCACTGAGTAGGCATGTACAGATCGCTTTGGGACCCCTAAATATCGAATTTTCGGGTGTTTTGGGCCTTAATTTGAGATATCGACTTTTTGGCACCTAAAATATAGATTTTTAGCATGTATTTAGCCTATATTTTGAAAATATTCTAGCACTGAGTAGGCATGTACAGATTGCTTCTGGGACCCCAAAATATCGAATTTTCGGGTGTTTTGAGCCTGAATTTGAGATATAAACGGGTACTGAAGGTGCATGCACATATCGACTTTTTGGCACCTAAAACATCGATTTTTAGCATGTTTTGGGCCTGTATTTTGAAAATACTCTAACACGGAGTAGGCTTGTACAGATCGCTTCTGGGACCCCTAAATATATAATTTTCGGGTGTTTTGGGCCTTAATTTGAGATATCGACTTTTTGGCACCTAAAATTTCGATTTTTAGCATGTTTTTAGCCTATATTTATTCAAAATATTCTAGCACTGAGTAGGCATGTACAGATTGCTTCTGGGACCCAAAATATTGAATTTTCGGGTGTTAAGGGCCAGAATTTGAGATGTAAACGGGTACAGAAGATGCATGCACATATCGACTTTTGGGCACCTAAAATATCGATTTTGAGCATGTTTTAAGCCTATATTTTGAAAACATTCTAGCACTGAGTAGGCATGTACAGATCGCTTCTGGGACCAAAAAATATCGAATTTTCGGGTGTTCAGGGCCAAAATTTGAGATATAAACGGCTACAGAAGATGCATGCATATATCGACTTTTGGGCACCTAAAAGATCGATTTTCAGTATGTTTTTGGCCTGTATTTTGAAAATACTTTAACACGGAGTAGGGATGTACAGATCCCTTCTGGGACCCCTAAATATCGAATTTTCGGGTATTTTGAGCCTGAATTTGAGATATAAACGGGTACAGAAGATGGATTCACATATCGACTTTTAGGCACCTAAAACATCGATATTGAGCATGTTTTGGGCCTGTATTTTGAAAATACTCTAACACGGAGTGGGCATTTACAGATTGCTTCTGGGATCCCATAATATCGAATTTTCGGGTGTTTTAGGCCTGAATTTGAGATATCGCCTTTACGCACCTAAAATATCGATTTTTAACATGTTTTGAGACTATATTTTGAAAATATTCTAGCACTGAGTAGGCATGTACAGATCGCTTCTGGGACCCCAAAATATCGAATTTTCGGGTGTTTTGAGCCTGAATTTGAGATATGAACAAGAACAGAAGATGCATGCACATATCGACTTATGGGCACCTAAAATATTGATTTTCAGCATGTTTTGAGCCTATATTTTGAAAACATTCTAGCACTGAGTAGGCATGTACAGATCGCTTCTGGGACCCCAAAATATCGAATTTTCGGGTGTTTAGGGCCAGAATTTGAGATATAAACAGATACAGAAGATACATGCACATATCGACTTTTGGGCACCTAAAAGATCGATTTTCAGTATGTTTTTGGCCTGTATTTTTAAAATACTCTAACACGGAGTAGGCATGTACAGATCCCTTCTGGGACCCCTAAATATCGAATTCTCGGGTGTTTTGGGACTGAATTTGAAATATCGACTTTTTGGCACCTAAAATATCGATTTTTAGCATGTTTTTAGCCTATATTTTGATAATATTTTAGCACTGAGTAGGCATGTACAGATTGCTTCTGGGACCCCAAAATATTGAATTTTCGGGTGTTTTGAGCCTGAATTTGAGATATAAACGGGTACAGAAGATACATGCACATATTGACTTCGGGCATCTAATATATCGATTTTCAGCATGTTTTAGGCCTGTATTTTGAAAATACTCTAACACGGAGTAGGCATGTACAGATCGCTTCTGGGACCCCAAAATATCGAATTTTCGGGTGTTTTGAGCCTGAATTTAAGATATAAACGGGTACTGAAGATGCATGCACATATCGACTTTTGGGCACCTAAAACATCGATTTTGATCATGTTTTGGGCCTGTATTTTGAAAATACTCTAACACGGAGTAGGCATGTACACATCGCTACTGGGACCCAAAAATATCGAATTTTCGGGTGTTTTGGGCCTGAATTTGAGATATCGCCCTTACGCACCTAAAATATCGATTATTAGCATGTTTTAAGCCTATATTTTGAAAATATTCTAGCACTGAGTAGGCATGTACAGATCGCTTCTGGGACCCCTAAATATCGAATTTTCGGGTGTTTTGGGCCTTAATTTAAGATATCGACTTTTTGGCACCTAAAATATCGATTTTAGCATGTATTAGGTCTATATTTTGAAAATATTCTAGCACTGAGTAGGCATGTACAGATTGCTTCTGGGACCCCAAAATATTGAATTTTCGGGAGTTTAGGGCCAGAATTTGAGATATAAACAGGTACAGAAGATGCATGCACATATCGACTTTTGAGCACCTAAAAGATCGATTTTCAGTATGTTTTTGGCCTGTATTTTGAAAATACTCTAACACGGAGTAGGCATGTACAGATCCCTTCTGGGACCCCAAAATATCGAATTTTCGGGTGTTTTGGGACTGAATTTGAGATATAAACGGGTACTGAAGATGCATGTACATATCGACTTCTGGGCACCTAAAACTTCGATTTTGAGCATGTTTTGGGCCTGTATTTTGAAAATACTCTAACACGGAGTACGCATGTACAGATAGCTTCTGGGACCCCTAAATATCGAATTTTCGGGTGTTTTGGGACTGAATTTGAGATATCGCCTTTACGCACCTAAAATATCGATTTTTAGCATGTTTTGAGCCTATATTTTGAAAATATTCTAGCACTGAGTAGGCATGTACAGAGTGCTTCTGGGACCCCAAAATATTTAATTTTCGGGTGTTTTGAGCCTGAATTTGAGATATAAACGGGTACTGAAGATGCATGCACATATCGACTTTTGGGCACCTAAAACATCGATTTTGAGCATGTTTTGGGCCTGTATTTTGAAAATACTCTAACACGGAGTAGGCATGTACACTTTGCTTCTGGGACCCAAAAATATCGAATTTTCGGGTGTTTTGGGCCTTAATTTGAGATATCGACTTTTTGGCACCTAAAATATCGATTTTTAGCATGTTTTTAGCCTATATTTTGAAAATATTCTAGCACTGAGTGGGCATGTACAGATTGCTTCTGGGACCCCAAAATATTGAATTTTCGGGTGTTTTGAGCCTGAATTTGAGATATAAACGGGTACTGAAGGTGCATGCACATATCGACTTTTTGGCTCCAAAAACATCGATTTTGAGCATGTTTTATGCCTGTATTTTGAAAATACTCTAACACGGATTAGGCATGTACAGATCGCTTCTGGGACCCCTAAATATAGAATTTTCGGATGTTTTGGGACTGAATTTGAGATATCGACTTTTTGGCACCTAAAATATCGATTTTTAGCATGTTTTTAGCCTATATTTTGAAAATATTCTAGCACTGAGTAGGCATGTACAGATTATTTCTGGGACCCCAAAATATTGAATTTTCGGGTGTTTAAGGCCAGAATTTGAGATATAAACGGGTACAGAAGATGCATGCACATATCGACTTTTGGGCACCTAAAAGATCGATTTTCAGTATGTTTTTAGCCTGTATTTTGAAAATACTCTAACACCGAGTAGGCATGTACAGATCGCTTCTGGGACCCCTAAATATCGAATTTTCGGGTGTTTAGGGCCAGAATTTGAGATATAAACGGCTACAGAACATGCATGCATATATCGACTTTTGGGCACCTAAAAGATCGATTTTCAGTATGTTTTTGGCCTGTATTTTGAAAATACTCTAACACGGAGTAGGCATGTACAGATCCCTTCTGGGACCCCTAAATATCGAATTTTCGGGTGTTTTGGGACTGAATTTGAGATATCGCCTTTAAGCACTTAAAATATCGATTTTTAGCATGTTTTGAGCCTATATTTTGAAAATATTCTAGCACTGAGTAGGCATGTACAGATTGCTTCTGGGACCCTAAAATATCGATTTTTCGGGTGTTTTGAGCCTGAATTTGAGATATAAACGGGTACAGAAGATACATGCTCATATTGACTTTGGGAATCTAAAATATCGATTTTCAGCATGTTTTAGGCCTGTATTTTGAAAATACTCTGACACGGAGTAGGCATGTACAGATCGCTTCTGGGACCCCAAAATATCGAATTTTCGGGTGTTTTGAGCCTGAATTTGAGATATAAACGGGTACTGAAGGTGCATGCACATATCGACTTCTGGGCACCTAAAACATCGATTTTGAGCATATTTTGGGCCTGTATTTTGAAAATACTCTAACACGGAGTACGCATGTACAGATAGCTTCTGGGACCCCTAAATATCGAATTTTCGGGTGTTTTGGGACTGAATTTGAGATATCGCCTTTACGCACCTAAAATATCGATTTTTAGCATGTTTTGAGCCTATATTTTGAAAATATTCTAGCACTGAGTAGGCATGTACAGATTGCTTCTGGGACCCCAAAATATTGAATTTTCGGGTGTTTTGAGCCTGAATTTGAGATATAAACTGGTACAGAAGATACATGCACATATTGACTTTGGGCATCTCAAATATCGATTTTCAGCATGTTTTGGGCCTATATTTTGAAAATACTCTAACACGGAGTAGGCATGTACAGATCGCTTCTGGGACCCCAAAATATCGAATTTTCGGTTGTTTTGAGCCTGAATTTGAGATATAAACGGGTACTGAAGATGCATGCACATATCGACTTTTGGGCACCTAAAACATCGATTTTGAGCATGTTTTGGGCCTGTATTTTGAAAATACTCTAACACGGAGTAGGCATGTACACATCGCTTCTGAGACCCCAAAATATCGAATTTTCGGGTGTTTTGGGCCTTAATTTGAGATATCGACTTTTTGGCACCTAAAATATCGATTTTTAGCATGTTTTTAGCCTATATTTTGAAAATATTCTAGCACTGAGTAGGCATGTACAGATTGCTTCTGGGACCCCAAAATATTGAATTTTCGGGTGTTCTGAGCCTGAATTTGAGATATAAACGGGTACTGAAGGTGCATGCACATATCGACTTTTTGGCTCCTAAAACATCGATTTTGAGCATGTTTTATGCCTGTATTTTGAAAATACTCTAACACGGATTAGGCATGTACAGATCGCTTCTGGGACCCCTAAATATAGAATTTTCGGATGTTTTGGGACTGAATTTGAGATATCGACTTTTTGGCACCTAAAATATCAATTTTTAGCATGTTTTTAGCCTATATTTTGAAAATATTCTAGCACTGAGTAGGCATGTACAGATTATTTCTGGGACCCCAAAATATTGAATTTTCGGGTGTTTAAGGCCAGAATTTGAGATATAAACGGGTACAGAAGGTGCATGCACATATCGACTTTTGGGCACCTAAAATATCGATTTTGAGCATGTTTTGTGCCTATATTTTGAAAACATTCTAGCACTAAGTAGGCATGTACAGATCGCTTCTGGGACCCAAAAATATCGAATTTTCGGGTGTTTAGGGCCAGAATTTGAGATATAAACGGGTACAGAAGATGCATGCACCTAAATGATCGATTTTCAGTATGTTTTTGGCCTGTATTTTGAAAATACTCTAACACGAATTAGGCATGTACAGATCGCTTCTGGGACCCCAAAATATCGAATTTTCGGGTGTTTTGGGCCTTAATTTGAGATATCGCCTTTACGCACCAAAAATATCGATTTTTAGCATGTTTTGAGCCTATATTTTGAAAATATTCTAGCACTGAGTAGGCATGTACAGATCGCTTCTGGGACCCCAAAATATCGAATTTTCGGGTGTTTTGAGTTTGAATTTGAGATATAAACGAGTACAGAAGATGCATGCACATATCGACTTTTGGGCACCTCAAATATCGATTTTGAGAATGTTTTGAGCCTATATTTTGAAAACATTCTAGCACTGAGTAGGCATGTACAGATCGCTTCTGGGACCCCAAAATATCGATTTTTCGGGTGTTTAGGGCCAGAATTTGAGATATAAACGGGTACAGAAGATGCATGCACATATCGACTTTTGGGCACCTAAAAGATCGATTTTCAGTGTGTTTTTGGCCTGTATTTTGAAAATACTCTAACACGGAGTAGGCATGTACAGATCCCTTCTGGGACCCCTAAATATCGAATTTTTGGGTGTTTTGGGACTAAATTTGAGATATCGACTTTTTGGCACCTAAAATATCGATTTTTAGCACGTTTTTAGCCTATATTTTGAAAATATTCTAGCACTGAGTAGGCATGTATAGATTGCTTCTGGGACCCCAAAATATTGAATTTTCGGGTCTTTTGAGCCTGAATTTGATATATAAACGGGTACAGAAGATGCATGCACATATTGACTTTGGGCATCTAAAATATCGATTTTCAACATGTTTTGGGCCTGTATTTTGAAAATACTCTAACACGGAGTAGGCATGTACAGATCGCTTCTGGGACCCCAAAATATCGAATTTTCGGTTGTTTTGAGCCTGAATTTGAGATATAAACGGGTACTGAAGATGCATGCACATATCGACTTTTGGGCACCTAAAACATCGATTTTGAGCATGTTTTGGGCCTGTATTTTGAAAATACTCTAACACGGAGTACGCAGGTACAGATCGCTTCTGGGACCCCAAAATATCGAATTTTCGGGTGTTTTGAGCTTGAATTTGAGATATAAACGAGTACAGAAGATTCATACACATATCGACTTTTGGGCACCTAAAATATCGAATTTGTGCATGTTTTGAGCCTATATTTTGAAAACATTCTAGCACTGAGTACGCATGTACAGATCGCTTCTGGGACCCCAAAATATTGAATTTTGGGGTGTTTAGGGCCAGAATTTGAGATATAAAAGGGTACAGAAGATGCATGCACATATCGACTTTTGGGTACCTAAAAGATCGATTTTCAGTATGTTTTTCGCCTGTATTTTGAAAATACTCTAACATGGAGTAGGCATGTACAGATTGCTTCTGGGACCCCTAAATATCGAATTTTCGGGTGTTTTGGGACTGAATTTGAGATATCGACTTTTTGGCACCTAAAATTTCGATTTTTAGCATGTTTTTAGCCTATATTTTAAAAATATTCTAGCACTGAGTAGGCATGTACAGATTGCTTCTGGGACCCCAAAATATTGAATTTTCGGGTGTTTTGAGCCTGAATTTGAGATATTAACGGGTACAGAAGATACATGCACATATTGACTTTGGGCATCTAAAATATCGATTTTCAGCATGTTTTGGGCATATATTTTGAAAATACTTTAGCACTGAGTAGGCATGTACAGATCGCTTCTGGGACCCCAAAATATCGAATTTTCGGTTGTTTTGAGACTGAATTTGAGATATAAACGGGTACTGAAGATGCATGCACATATCGACTTTTGGGCACCTAAAACATCGATTTTGAGCATGTTTTGGGCCTGTATTTTGAAAATACTCTAACACGGAGTACGCAAGTACAGATCGCTTCTGGGACCCCAAAATATCGAATTTTCGGGTGTTTTGAGCTTGAATTTGAGATATAAACGAGTACAGAAGATTCATACACATATCGACTTTTGGGCACCTAAAATATCGAATTTGAGCATGTTTTGAGCCTATATTTTGAAAACATTCTAGCACTGAGTAGGCATGTACAGATCGCTTCTGGGACCCCAAAATATTGAATTTTGGGGTGTTTAGGGCCAGAATTTGAGATATAAAAGGGTACAGAAGATGCATGCACATATCGACTTTTGGGCACTTAAAAGATCGATTTTCAGTATGTTTTTCGCCTGTATTTTGAAAATACTCTAACATGGAGTAGGCATGTACAGATTGCTTCTGGGACCCCTAAATATCGAATTTTCGGGTGTTTTGGGACTGAATTTGGGATATCGACTTTTTGGCACCTAAAATTTCGATTTTTAGCATGTTTTTAGCCTATATTTTAAAAATATTCTAGCACTGAGTAGGCATGTACAGATTGCTTCTGGGACCCCAAAATATTGAATTTTCGGGTGTTTTGAGCCTGAATTTGAGATATTAACGGGTACAGAAGATACATGCACATATTGACTTTGGGCATCTAAAATATCGATTTTCAGCATGTTTTGGGCATGTATTTTGAAAATACTTTTGCACTGAGTAGGCATGTACAGATCGCTTCTGGGACCCCAAAATCTCGAATTTTCGGGTGTTTTGAGCCTGAATTTGAGATATAAACGAGTTCAGAAGATGCATGCACATATCGACTTTTGTGTACCTAAAATATAGATTTTGAGCATGTTTTGAGCCTATATTTGAAAACACTCTAGCACTGAGTAGGCATGTACAGATCGCTTCTGGGACCCAAAAATATCGAATTTTAGGGTGTTTAGGGCCAGAATTTGAGATATAAACGGGTACAGAAGATACATGCACATATTGACTTTGGGCATCTAAAATATCGATTTTCAGCATGTTTTGGGCCTGTATTTTAAAAATACTCTAACACGGAGTAGGCATGTACAAATCGCTTCTGGGACCCCAAAATATCGAATTTTCGGGTGTTTTGAGCCTGAATTTGATATATAAACGGGTACTGAAGGTGCATGCACATATCGACTTTTTGGCACCTAAAACATCGATTTTGAGCATGTTTTGGGCCTGTATTTTGAAAATACTCTAACACGGAGTATGCAAGTACAGATCGCTTCTGGGACCCCAAAATATCGAATTTTCGGGTGTTTTGAGCTTGAATTTGAGATATAAACGAGTACAGAAGATTCATACACATATCGACTTTTGGGCACCTAAAATATCGAATTTGAGCATGTTTTGAGCCTATATTTTGAAAACATTCTAGCACTGAGTAGGCATGTACAGATCGCTTCTGGGACCCCAAAATATTGAATTTTGGGGTGTTTAGGGCCAGAATTTGAGATATAAAAGGGTACAGAAGATGCATGCACATATCGACTTTTGGGCACCTAAAAGATCGATTTTCAGTATGTTTTTCGCCTGTATTTTGAAAATACTCTAACATGGAGTAGGCATGTACAGATTGCTTCTGGGACCCCTAAATATCGAATTTTCGGGTATTTTGGGACTGAATTTGGGATATCGACTTTTTGGCACCTAAAATTTCGATTTTTAGCATGTTTTTAGCCTATATTTTAAAAATATTCTAGCACTGAGTAGGCATGTACAGATTGCTTCTGGGACCCCAAAATATTGAATTTTCGGGTGTTTTGAGCCTGAATTTGAGATATTAACGGGTACAGAAGATACATGCACCTATTGACTTTGGGCATCTAAAATATCGATTTTCAGCATGTTTTGGGCATGTATTTTGAAAATACTTTAGAACTGAGTAGGCATGTACAGATCGCTTCTGGGACCCCAAAATATCGAATTTTCGGGTGTTTTGAGCTTGAATTTGAGATATAAACGAGTACAGAAGATGCATGCACATATCGACTTTTGTGCACCTAAAATATAGATTTTGAGCATGTTTTGAGCCTATATTTGAAAACATTCTAGCACTGAGTAGGCATGTACAGATCGCTTCTGGGACCCAAAAATATCGAATTTTAGGGTGTTTAGGGCCAGAATTTGAGATATAAACGGGTACAGAAGATACATGCACATATTGACTTTGGGTATCTAAAATATCGATTTTCAGCATGTTTTGGGCCTGTATTTTAAAAATACTCTAACACGGAGTAGGCATGTACAGATCGCTTCTGGGACCCCAAAATATCGAATTTTCGGGTGTTTTGAGCCTGAATTTGATATATAAACGGGTACTGAAGGTGCATGCACATATCGACTTTTTGGCACCTAAAACATCGATTTTGAGCATGTTTTGGGCCTGTATTTTAAAAATACTCTAACACTGAGTAGGCATGTACAGATCGCTTCTGGGACCCCTAAATATCGAATTTTCGTGTGTTTTGGGCCTTAATTTGAGATATCGACTTTTTGGCACCTAAAATATCGATTTTTATCATGTTTTTAGCCTATATTTATTCAAAATATTCTAGCAGTTAGTAGGCATGTACAGATTGCTTCTGGGACCCCAAAATATTGAATTTTCGGGTGTTTAGGGCCAGAATTTGAGATATAAACGGGTACAGAAGATGCATGCACATATCGACTTTTGGGCACCTAAAATATCGATTTTGAGCATGTTTTAAGCCTATATTTTGAAAACATTCTAGCACTGAGTAGGCATGTACAGATTGCTTCTGGGACCCCAAAATATTGAATTTTCGGGTGTTTTGGGACTGAATTTGAGATATCGCCTTTACGCACCTAAAATATCGATTTTTAGCATGTTTTGAGCCTATATTTTGAAAATATTCTAGCACTAAGTAGGCATGTACAAATTGCTTCTGGGACCCCAAAATATTGAATTTTCGGGTGTTTTGAGCCTGAATTTGATATATAAACGGGTACAGAAGATACATGCACATATTGACTTTGGGCATCTAAAATATCGATTTTCAGCATGTTTTGGGCATGTATTTTGAAAATACTCTAACACGGAGTAGGCATGTACAGATCGCTTATGGGACCCCAAAATATCGAATTTTCGGGTGTTTTGAGCCTGAATTTGAGATATAAACGGGTACTGAAGATGCATGCACATATCGACTTTTTGGCACCTAAAACATCGATTTTGAGCATGTTTTGGGCCTGTATTTTGAAAATACTCTAACACGGAGTAGGCATGTACAGATCGCTTCTGGGACCCCTAAATATCGAATTTTCGGGTGTTTTGGGCCTTAATTTGAGATATCGACTTTTTGGCACCTAAAATATCGATTTTTAGCATGTATTTAGCCTATATTTTGAAAATATTCTAGCACTGAGTAGGCATGTACAGATTGCTTCTGGGACCCCAAAATATCGAATTTTCGGGTGTTTTGAGCCTGAATTTGAGATATAAACGGGAACTGAAGGTGCATGCACATATCGACTTTTTGGCACCTAAAACATCGTTTTTGAGCATGTTTTTGGCCTGTATTTTGAAAATACTCTAACACGGAGTAGGCATGTACAGATCGCTTTTGGGACCCCTAAATATAGAATTTTCGGGTGTTTTGGGCCTTAATTTGAGATATCGACTTTTTGGCACCTAAAATATCGATTTTTATCATGTTTTTAGTCTATATTTATTCAAAATATTCTAGCACTGAGTAGGCATGTACAGATTGCTTCTGGGAACCTAAAATATTGAATTTTCGGGTGTTTTGAGCCTGAATTTGAGATATAAACGGGTACAGATGATACATGCACATACTGACTTTGGGAATCTAAAATATCGATTTTCAGCATGTTTCGGGCCTGTATTTTGAAAATACTCTAACACGGAGTATGCAAGTACAGATCGCTTCTGGGACCCCAAAATATCGAATTTTCGGGTGTTTTGAGCTTGAATTTGAGATATAAACGAGTACAGAAGATTCATACACATATCGACTTTTGGGCACCTAAAATATCGAATTTGAGCATGTTTTGAGCCTATATTTTGAAAACATTCTAGCACTGAGTAGGCATGTACAGATCGCTTCTGGGACCCCAAAATATTGAATTTTGGGGTGTTTAGGGCCAGAATTTGAGATATAAAAGGGTACAGAAGATGCATGCACATATCGACTTTTGGGCACCTAAAAGATCGATTTTCAGTATGTTTTTCGCCTGTATTTTGAAAATACTCTAACATGGAGTAGGCATGTACAGATTGCTTCTGGGACCCCTAAATATCGAATTTTCGGGTGTTTTGGGACTGAATTTGGGATATCGACTTTTTGGCACCTAAAATTTCGATTTTTAGCATGTTTTTAGCCTATATTTTAAAAATATTCTAGCACTGAGTAGGCATGTACAGATTGCTTCAGGGACCCCAAAATATTGAATTTTCGGGTGTTTTGAGCCTGAATTTGAGATATTAACGGGTACAGAAGATACATGCACATATTGACTTTGGGCATCTAAAATATCGATTTTCAGCATGTTTTGGGCATGTATTTTGAAAATACTTTAGAACTGAGTAGGCATGTACAGATCGCTTCTGGGACCCCAAAATATCGAATTTTCGGGTGTTTTGAGCTTGAATTTGAGATATAAACGAGTACAGAAGATGCATGCACATATCGACTTTTGTGCACCTAAAATATAGATTTTGAGCATGTTTTGAGCCTATATTTGAAAACATTCTAGCACTGAGTAGGCATGTACAGATCGCTTCTGGGACCCAAAAATATCGAATTTTAGGGTGTTTAGGGCCAGAATTTGAGATATAAACGGGTACAGAAGATACATGCACATATTGACTTTGGGCATCTAAAATATCGATTTTCAGCATGTTTTGGGCCTGTATTTTAAAAATACTCTAACACGGAGTAGGCATGTACAGATCGCTTCTGGGACCCCAAAATATCGAATTTTCGGGTGTTTTGAGCCTGAATTTGATATATAAACGGGTACTGAAGGTGCATGCACATATCGACTTTTTGGCACCTAAAACATCGATTTTGAGCATGTTTTGGGCCTGTATTTTAAAAATACTCTAACACTGAGTAGGCATGTACAGATCGTTTCTGGGACCCCTAAATATAGAATTTTCGTGTGTTTTGGGCCTTAATTTGAGATATCGACTTTTTGGCACCTAAAATATCGATTTTTATCATGTTTTTAGCCTATATTTATTCAAAATATTCTAGCAGTTAGTAGACATGTACAGATTGCTTCTGGAACCCCAAAATATTGAATTTTCGGGTGTTTAGGGCCAGAATTTGAGATATAAACAGGTACAGAAGATGCATGCACATATCGACTTTTGGGCACCTAAAATATCGATTTTGAGCATGTTTTAAACCTATATTTTGAAAACATTCTAGCACTGAGTAGGCATGTACAGATTGCTTCTGGGACCCCAAAATATTGAATTTTCGGGTGTTTTGGGACTGAATTTGAGATATCGCCTTTACGCACCTAAAATATCGATTTTTAGCATGTTTTGAGCCTATATTTTGAAAATATTCTAGCACTAAGTAGGCATGTACAAATTGCTTCTGGGACCCCAAAATATTGAATTTTCGGGTGTTTTGAGCCTGAATTTGAGATATAAACGGGTACAGAAGATACATGCACATATTGACTTTGGGCATCTAAAATATCGATTTTCAGCATGTTTTGGGCATGTATTTTGAAAATACTCTAACACGGAGTAGGCATGTACAGATCGCTTATGGGACCCCAAAATATCGAATTTTCGGGTGTTTTGAGCCTGAATTTGAGATATAAACGGGTACTGAAGATGCATGCACATATCGACTTTTTGGCACCTAAAACATCGATTTTGAGCATGTTTTGGGCCTGTATTTTGAAAATACTCTAACACGGAGTAGGCATGTACAGATCGCTTCTGGGACCCCTAAATATCGAATTTTCGGGTGTTTTGGGCCTTAATTTGAGATATCGACTTTTTGGCACCTAAAATATCGATTTTTATCATGTTTTTAGTCTATATTTATTCAAAATATTCTAGCACTGAGTAGGCATGTACAGATTGCTTCTGGGACCCTAAAATATTGAATTTTCGGGTGTTTTGAGCCTGAATTTGAGATATAAACGGGTACAGATGATACATGCACATATTGACTTTGGGAATCTAAAATATCGATTTTCAGCATGTTTCGGGCCTGTATTTTGAAAATACTCTAACACGGAGTATGCAAGTACAGATCGCTTCTGGGACCCCAAAATATCGAATTTTCGGGTGTTTTGAGCTTGAATTTGAGATATAAACGAGTACAGAAGATTCATACACATATCGACTTTTGGGCACCTAAAATATCGAATTTGAGCATGTTTTGAGCCTATATTTTGAAAACATTCTAGCACTGAGTAGGCATGTACAGATCGCTTCTGGGACCCCAAAATATTGAATTTTGGGGTGTTTAGGGCCAGAATTTGAGATATAAAAGGGTACAGAAGATGCATGCACATATCGACTTTTGGGCACCTAAAAGATCGATTTTCAGTATGTTTTTCGCCTGTATTTTGAAAATACTCTAACATGGAGTAGGCATGTACAGATTGCTTCTGGGACCCCTAAATATCGAATTTTCGGGTGTTTTGGGACTGAATTTGGGATATCGACTTTTTGGCACCTAAAATTTCGATTTTTAGCATGTTTTTAGCCTATATTTTAAAAATATTCTAGCACTGAGTAGGCATGTACAGATTGCTTCAGGGACCCCAAAATATTGAATTTTCGGGTGTTTTGAGCCTGAATTTGAGATATTAACGGGTACAGAAGATACATGCACATATTGACTTTGGGCATCTAAAATATCGATTTTCAGCATGTTTTGGGCATGTATTTTGAAAATACTTTAGAACTGAGTAGGCATGTACAGATCGCTTCTGGGACCCCAAAATATCGAATTTTCGGGTGTTTTGAGCTTGAATTTGAGATATAAACGAGTACAGATGATGCATGCACATATCGACTTTTGTGCACCAAAAATATAGATTTTGAGCATGTTTTGAGCCTATATTTGAAAACATTCTAGCACTGAGTAGGCATGTACAGATCGCTTCTGGGACCAAAAAATATCGAATTTTAGGGTGTTTAGGGCCAGAATTTGAGATATAAACGGGTACAGAAGATACATGCACATATTGACTTTGGGCATCTAAAATATCGATTTTCAGCATGTTTTGGGCCTGTATTTTAAAAATACTCTAACACGGAGTAGGCATGTACAGATCGCTTCTGGGACCCCAAAATATCGAATTTTCGGGTGTTTTGAGCCTGAATTTGATATATAAACGGGTACTGAAGGTGCATGCACATATCGACTTTTTGGCACCTAAAACATCGATTTTGAGCATGTTTTGGGCCTGTATTTTAAAAATACTCTAACACTGAGTAGGCATGTACAGATCGTTTCTGGGACCCCTAAATATAGAATTTTCGTGTGTTTTGGGCCTTAATTTGAGATATCGACTTTTTGGCACCTAAAATATCGATTTTTATCATGTTTTTAGCCTATATTTATTCAAAATATTCTAGCAGTTAGTAGACATGTACAGATTGCTTCTGGAACCCCAAAATATTGAATTTTCGGGTGTTTAGGGCCAGAATTTGAGATATAAACAGGTACAGAAGATGCATGCACATATCGACTTTTGGGCACCTAAAATATCGATTTTAAGCATGTTTTAAGCCTATATTTTGAAAACATTCTAGCACTGAGTAGGCATGTACAGATTGCTTCTGGGACCCCAAAATATTGAATTTTCGGGTGTTTTGGGACTGAATTTGAGATATCGCCTTTACGCACCTAAAATATCGATTTTTAGCAAGTTTTGAGCCTATATTTTGAAAATATTCTAGCACTGAGTAGGCATGTACAGATTGCTTCTGGGACCCCAAAATATTGAATTTTCGGGTGTTTTGAGCCTGAATTTGAGATATAAACGGTTACTGAAGATGCATGCACATATCGACTTTTTGGCACCTAAAACATCGATTTTGAGCATGTTTTGGGCCTGTATTTTGAAAATACTCTAACACGGAGTAGGCATGTACAGATCGCTTCTGGGACCCCTAAATATCGAATTTTCGGGTGTTTTGGGCCTTAATTTGAGATATCGACTTTTTGGCACCTAAAATATCGATTTTTATCATGTTTTTAGTCTATATTTATTCAAAATATTCTAGCACTGAGTAGGCATGTACAGATTGCTTCTGGGACCCTAAAATATTGAATTTTCGGGTGTTTTGAGCCTGAATTTGAGATATAAACGGGTACAGATGATACATGCACATATTGACTTTGGGAATCTAAAATATCGATTTTCAGCATGTTTCGGGCCTGTATTTTGAAAATACTCTAACACGGAGTATGCAAGTACAGATCGCTTCTGGGACCCCAAAATATCGAATTTTCGTGTGTTTTGAGCTTGAATTTGAGATATAAACGAGTACAGAAGATTCATACACATATCGACTTTTGGGCACCTAAAATATCGAATTTGAGCATGTTTTGAGCCTATATTTTGAAAACATTCTAGCACTGAGTAGGCATGTACAGATCGCTTCTGGGACCCCAAAATATTGAATTTTGGGGTGTTTAGGGCCAGAATTTGAGATATAAAAGGGTACAGAAGATGCATGCACATATCGACTTTTGGGCACCTAAAAGATCGATTTTCAGTATGTTTTTCGCCTGTATTTTGAAAATACTCTAACATGGAGTAGGCATGTACAGATTGCTTCTGGGACCCCTAAATATCGAATTTTCGGGTGTTTTGGGACTGAATTTGGGATATCGACTTTTTGGCACCTAAAATTTCGATTTTTAGCATGTTTTTAGCCTATATTTTAAAAATATTCTAGCACTGAGTAGGCATGTACAGATTGCTTCAGGGACCCCAAAATATTGAATTTTCGGGTGTTTTGAGCCTGAATTTGAGATATTAACGGGTACAGAAGATACATGCACATATTGACTTTGGGCATCTAAAATATCGATTTTCAGCATGTTTTGGGCATGTATTTTGAAAATACTTTAGAACTGAGTAGGCATGTACAGATCGCTTCTGGGACCCCAAAATATCGAATTTTCGGGTGTTTTGAGCTTGAATTTGAGATATAAACGAGTACAGAAGATGCATGCACATATCGACTTTTGTGCACCTAAAATATAGATTTTGAGCATGTTTTGAGCCTATATTTGAAAACATTCTAGCACTGAGTAGGCATGTACAGATCGCTTCTGGGACCCAAAAATATCGAATTTTAGGGTGTTTAGGGCCAGAATTTGAGATATAAACGGGTACAGAAGATACATGCACATATTGACTTTGGGCATCAAAAATATCGATTTTCAGCATGTTTTGGGCCTGTATTTTAAAAATACTCTAACACGGAGTAGGCATGTACAGATCGCTGCTGGGACCCCAAAATATCGAATTTTCGGGTGTTTTGAGCCTGAATTTGATATATAAACGGGTACTGAAGGTGCATGCACATATCGACTTTTTGGCACCTAAAACATCGATTTTGAGCATGTTTTGGGCCTGTATTTTAAAAATACTCTAACACTGAGTAGGCATGTACAGATCGTTTCTGGGACCCCTAAATATAGAATTTTCGTGTGTTTTGGGCCTTAATTTGAGATATCGACTTTTTGGCACCTAAAATATCGATTTTTATCATGTTTTTAGCCTATATTTATTCAAAATATTCTAGCAGTTAGTAGACATGTACAGATTGCTTCTGGGACCCCAAAATATTGAATTTTCGGGTGTTTAGGGCCAGAATTTGAGATATAAACAGGTACAGAAGATGCATGCACATATCGACTTTTGGGCACCTAAAATATCGATTTTGAGCATGTTTTAAGCCTATATTTTGAAAACATTCTAGCACTGAGTAGGCATGTACAGATTGCTTCTGGGACCCCAAAATATTGAATTTTCGGGTGTTTTGGGACTGAATTTGAGATATCGCCTTTACGCACCTAAAATATCGATTTTTAGCATGTTTTGAGCCTATATTTTGAAAATATTCTAGCACTGAGTAGGCATGTACAGATTGCTTCTGGGACCCCAAAATATTGAATTTTCGGGTGTTTTGAGCCTGAATTTGAGATATAAACGGGTACTGAAGATGCATGCACATATCGACTTTTTGGCACCTAAAACATCGATTTTGAGCATGTTTTGGGCCTGTATTTTGAAAATACTCTAACACGGAGTAGGCATGTACAGATCGCTTCTGGGACCCCTAAATATCGAATTTTCGGGTATTTTGGGCCTTAATTTGAGATATCGACTTTTTGGCACCTAAAATATCGATTTTTAGCATGTATTTAGCCTATATTTTGAAAATATTCTAGCACTGAGTAGGCATGTACAGATTGCTTCTGGGACCCCAAAATATCGAATTTTCGGGTGTTTTGAGCCTGAATTTGAGATATAAACGGGAACTGAAGGTGCATTCACATATCGACTTTTTGGCACCTAAAACATCGTTTTTGAGCATGTTTTTGGCCTGTATTTTGAAAATACTCTAACACGGAGTAGGCATGTACAGATCGCTTTTGGGACCCCTAAATATAGAATTTTCGGGTGTTTTGGGCCTTAATTTGAGATATCGACTTTTTGGCACCTAAAATATCGATTTTTATCATCTTTTTAGTCTATATTTATTCAAAATATTCTAGCACTGAGTAGGCATGTACAGATTGCTTCTGGGACCCTAAATTATTGAATTTTCGGGTGTTTTGAGCCTGAATTTGAGATATAAACGGGTACAGATGATACATGCACATATTGACTTTGGGAATCTAAAATATCGATTTTCAGCATGTTTCGGGCCTGTATTTTGAAAATACTCTAACACGGAGTACGCATGTACAGATCGCTTCTGGGACCCCTAAATATCGAATATTCGGGTGTTTTGGGACTGAATTTGAGATATCGCCTTTACGCACCTAAAATATCGATTTTTAGCATGTATTTAGCCTATATTTTGAAAATATTCTAGCACTGAGTAGGCATGTACAGATTGCTTCTGGGACCCCAAAATATAGAATTTTCGGGTGTTTTGAGCCTGAATTTGAGATATAAACGGGTACTGAAGGTGCATGCACATATCGACTTTTTGGCACCTAAAATATCGATTTTGAGCATGTTTTATGCCTGTATTTTGAAAATACTCTAACACGGAGTAGGCATGTACAGATCGCTTTTGGGACCCCTAAATATCGAATTTTCGGATGTTTTGGGACTGAATTTGAGATATCGAATTTTTGGCACCTAAAATATCGATCTTTAGCATGTTTTTAGTCTATATTTTGAAAATATTCTTGCACTGAGTAGGCATGTACAGATTACTTTTGGGACCCCAAAATCTTGAATTTTCGGGTGTTTAAGGCCAGAATTTGAGATATAAACGGGTACAGAAGATGCATGCACATATCGACTTTTGGGCACCTAAAATATCGATTTTGAGCATGTTTTGTGCCTATATTTTGAAAACATTCTAGCACTAAGTAGGCATGTACAGATCGCTTCTTGGACCCAAAAATATCGAATTTTCGGGTGTTTAGGGCCAGAATTTGAGATATAAACGGGTACAGAAGATGCATGCACATATCGACTTTTGGGCACCTAAAAGATCGTTTTTCAGTATGTTTTTGGCCTGTATTTAGAAAATACTCTAACACGAATTAGGCATGTACAGATCGCTTCTGGGACCCCAAAATATCGAATTTTCGGGTGTTTTGGGCCTTAATTTGAGATATCGCCTTTACGCACCAAAAATATCGATTTTTAGCATGTTTTGAGCCTATATTTTGAAAATATTCTAGCACTGAGTAGGCATGTACAGATCGCTTCTGGGACCCCAAAATATCGAATTTTCGGGTGTTTTGAGTTTCAATTTGAGATATAAACGAGTACAGAAGATGCATGCACATATCGACTTTTGGGCACCTAAAACATCGATTTTCAGCATGTTTTGAGCCTATATTTTGAAAACATTCTAGCACTGAGTAGGCATGTACAGATCGCTTCTGGGACCCAAAAATATCGAATTTTCGGGTGTTTAGGGCCAGAATTTGAGATATAAACGGGTACAGAAGATGCATGCACATATCGACTTTTGGGCACCTAAAAGATCGATTTTCAGTATGTTTTTAACCTGTATTTTGAAAATACTCTAACACGGAGTAGGCATGTACTGATCCCTTCTGGGACCCCTAAATATAGAATTTTCGGGTGTTTTGGGACTGAATTTGAGATATCGCCTTTACGCACTTAAAATATCGATTTTTAGCATGTTTTGAGCCTATATTTTGAAAATATTCTAGAACTGAGTAGGCATGTACAGATTGCTTCTGGGACCCTGAAATATTGAATTTTCGGGTGTTTTGAGCCTGAATTTGAGATATAAACGGGTACAGAAGATACATGCACATATTGACTTTGGGAATCTAAAATATCGATTTTCAGCATGTTTTGGGCCTGTATTTTGAAAATACTCTAACACGGAGTAGGCATGTACAGATAGCTTCTGGGACCCTAAAATATCGAATTTTCGGGTGTTTTGAGCCTGAATTTGAGATATAAACGGGTACTGAAGATGCATGCACATATCGACTTTTGGGCACCTAAAACATCGATTTTGAGCATGTTTTGGGCCTGTATTTTGAAAATACTCTAACACGGAGTACGCATGTACAGATCGCTTCTGGGACCCCTAAATATCGAATTTTCGGGTGTTTTGGGACTGAATTTGAGATATCGCCTTTACGCACCTAAAATATCGATTTTTAGCATGTTTTCAGCCTATATTTTGAAAATATTCTAGCACTGAGTAGGCATGTACAGATTGCTTCTGGGACCCTCAAATATTGAATTTTCGGGTGTTTTGAGCCTGAATTTGAGATATAAACGGGTACAGAAGATGCATGCACATATCGACTTTAGGGCACCTAAAATATCGATTTTGAGCATGTTTTGGGCCTGTATTTTGAAAATACTCTAACACGGAGTAGGCATGTACAGATAGCTTCTGGGACCCCAAAATATTGAATTTTCGGGTGTTTTGAGCCTGAATTTGAGATATAAACGGGTACTGAAGATTCATGCACATATCGACTTTTAGGCACCTAAAACATCGATTTTGAGCATGTTTTGGGCCTGTATTTTGAAAATACTCTAACACGGAGTACGCATGTACAGATCGCTTCTGGGACCCCTAAATATCGAATTTTCGGGTGTTTTGGGACTGAATTTGATATATCGCCTTTACGCACCTAAAATATCGATTTTTAGCATGTTTTGAGCCTATATTTTGAAAATATTCTAGCACTGAGTAGGCATGTACAGATTGCTTCTGGGACCCCAAAATATTGAATTTTCGGGAGTTTTGAGCCTGAATTTGAGATATAAACGGGTACAGAAAATACATGCACATATTGACTTTTGGGCACTTAAAATATCGATTTTGAGCATGTTTTGAGCCTATATTTTGAAAACATTCTAGCACTGAGTAGGCATGTACAGATCGCTTCTGGGACCCAAAAATATCGAATTTTCGGGTGTTTAGGGCCAGAATTTGAGATATAAACGGGTACAGAAGATGCATGCACATATCGACTTTTGGGCACCTAAAAGATCGATTTTCAGTATGTTTTTGGCATGTATTTTGAAAATACTCTAACACGGAGTAGGCATGTACAGATCCCTTCTGGGACCCCTAAATATCGAATTTTCGGGTGTTTTGGGACTGAATTTGAGATATCGCCTTTACGCACTTAAAATATCGATTTTTAGCATGTTTTGAGCCTATATTTTGAAAATATTCTAGCACTGAGTAGGCATGTACAGATTGCTTCTGGGACCCTAAAATATTGAATTTTCGGGTGTTTTGAGCCTGAATTTGAGATATAAACGGGTACAGAAGAAACATGCACATATTGACTTTGGGAATCTAAAATATCGATTTTCAGCATGTTTTGGGCCTGTATTTTGAAAATACTCTAACACGGAGTAGGCATGTACAGATCGCTTCTGAGACCCCAAAATATCGAATTTTCGGGTGTTTTGAGCCTGAATTTGAGATATAAACGGGTACTGAAGATGCATGCACATATCGACTTTTTGGCACCTAAAACATCGATTTTGAGCATGTTTTGGGCCTGTATTTTGAAAATACTCTAACACGGAGTAGGCATGTACAGATCGCTTCTGGGACCCCTAAATATCGAATTTTCGGGTGTTTTGGGCCTTAATTTGAGATATCGAATTTTTGGCACCTGAAATATCGATTTTTAGCATGTTTTGAGCCTATATTTTGAAAATATTTTAGCACTGAGTAGGCATGTACAGATTGCTTCTGGGACCCCAAAATATCGAATTTTCAGGTGTTTTGAGCCTGAATTTGAGATATAAACGGGTACTGAAGGTGCATGCACATATCGACTTTTTTGCACCTAAAACATCGTTTTTGAGCATGTTTTAGGCCTGTATTTTGAAAATACTCTAACACGGAGTAGGCATGTACAGATCGCTTTTGGGACCCCTAAATATAGAATTTTCGGGTGTTTTAGGCCTTAATTTGAGATATCGACTTTTTGGCACCTAACATATCGATTTTTAGCATGTTTTGTGCCTATATTTTGAAAATATTCTAGCACTGAGTAGGCATGTACAGATTGCTTCTGGGACCCTAAAATATTGAATTTTCGGGTGTTTTGAGCCTCAATTTAAGATATAAACGGGTACAGAAGATACATGCACATATTGACTTTGGGAATCTAAAATATCGATTTTCAGCATGTTTTGGGCCTGTATTTTGAAAATACTCTAACACGGAGTAGGCATGTACAGATCGCTTTTGGCATGCACATATCGACTTTTGTGCACCTAAAACATCGATTTTGAGCATGTTTTGGGCCTGTATTTTGAAAATACTCTAACACGGAGTACGCATGTACAGATCGCTTCTGGGACCCCTAAATATCGAATTTTCGGGTGTTTTGGGACTGAATTTGAGATATCGCCTTTACGCACCTAAAATATCGATTTTTAGCATGTTTTGAGCCTATATTTTGAAAATATTCTAGCACTGAGTAGGCATGTACAGATTGCTTCTGGGACCCCTAAATATCGAATTTTCGGGTGTTTTGGGCCTTAATTTGAGATATCGACTTTTTGGCACCTAAAATATCGATTTTTAGCATGTTTTGAGCCTATATTTTGAAAATATTCTAGCACTGAGTAGGCATGTACAGATTGCTTCTGGGACCCCAAAATATTGAATTTTCGGGTGTTTTGAGCCTGAATTTGAGATATAAACGGGTACTGAAGGTGCATGCACATATCGACTTTTTTGCACCTAAAACATCGTTTTTGAGCATGTTTTGGGCCTGTATTTTGAAAATACTCTAACTCGGAGTAGGCATGTACAGATCGCTTCTGGGACCCCTAAATATCGAATTTTCGGGTGTTTTGGGCCTTAATTTGAGATATCGACTTTTTGGCACCTAAAATATCGATTTTTAGCATGTTTTTAGTCTATATTTATTCAAAATATTCTAGCACTGAGTAGGCATGTACAGATTGCTTCTGGGACCCCAAAATATTGAATTTTCGGGTGTTTAGGGCCAGAATTTGAGATATAAACGGGTACTGAAGGTGCATGCACATATCGACTTTTTTGCACCTAAAACATCGTTTTTGAGCATGTTTTAGGCCTGTATTTTGAAAATACTCTAACACGGAGTAGGCATGTACAGATCGCTTTTGGGACCCCTAAATATAGAATTTTCGGGTGTTTTAGGCCTTAATTTGAGATATCGACTTTTTGGCACCTAACATATCGATTTTTAGCATGTTTTGTGCCTATATTTTGAAAATATTCTAGCACTGAGTAGGCATGTACAGATTGCTTCTGGGACCCTAAAATATTGAATTTTCGGGTGTTTTGAGCCTCAATTTAAGATATAAACGGGTACAGAAGATACATGCACATATTGACTTTGGGAATCTAAAATATCGATTTTCAGCATGTTTTGGGCCTGTATTTTGAAAATACTCTAACACGGAGTAGGCATGTACAGATCGCTTTTGGCATGCACATATCGACTTTTGTGCACCTAAAACATCGATTTTGAGCATGTTTTGGGCCTGTATTTTGAAAATACTCTAACACGGAGTACGCATGTACAGATCGCTTCTGGGACCCCTAAATATCGAATTTTCGGGTGTTTTGGGACTGAATTTGAGATATCGCCTTTACGCACCTAAAATATCGATTTTTAGCATGTTTTGAGCCTATATTTTGAAAATATTCTAGCACTGAGTAGGCATGTACAGATTGCTTCTGGGACCCCTAAATATCGAATTTTCGGGTGTTTTGGGTCTTAATTTGAGATATCGACTTTTTGGCACCTAAAATATCGATTTTTAGCATGTTTTGAGCCTATATTTTGAAAATATTCTAGCACTGAGTAGGCATGTACAGATTGCTTCTGGGACCCCAAAATATTGAATTTTCGGGTGTTTTGAGCCTGAATTTGAGATATAAACGGGTACTGAAGGTGCATGCACATATCGACTTTTTTGCACCTAAAACATCGTTTTTGAGCATGTTTTGGGCCTGTATTTTGAAAATACTCTAACTCGGAGTAGGCATGTACAGATCGCTTTTGTGACCCCTAAATATAGAATTTTCGGGTGTTTTGGGCCTTAATTTGAGATATCGACTTTTTGTCACCTAAAATATCGATTTTTAGCATGTTTTTAGTCTATATTTATTCAAAATATTCTAGCACTGAGTAGGCATGTACAGATTGCTTCTGGGACCCCAAAATATTGAATTTTCGGGTGTTTAGGGCCAGAATTTGAGATATAAACGGGTACAGAAGATGCATGCACATATCGACTTTTGGGCACCTCAAAGATCGATTTTCAGTATGTTTTTGGCCTGTATTTTGAAAATACTCTAACACGGAGTAGGCATGTACAGATCCCTTCTGGGACCCCTAAATATCGAATTTTCGGGTGTTTTTGGACTGAATTTGAGATATGAACGGGTACTGAAGATGCATGCACATATCGACTTTGAGCATCGGAGTAGGCATGTACAGATCCCTTCTGGGACACCCTAAATATCGAATTTTCGGGTGTTTTGGGACTGAATTTGAGATATCGCCTTTACGCACCTAAAATATCGATTTTTAGCATGTTTTGAGCCTATATTTTGATAATATTCTAGCACTGAGTAAGCATGTACAGATTGCTTCTGGGACCCCATAATATTGAATTTTCGGGTATTTTGAGCCTGAATTTGAGATATAAACGGGTACAGAAGATACATGCACATATTGACTTTGGGCATCTAAAATATCGATTTTCAGCATGTTTTAGACCTGTATTTTGAAAATACTCTAACACGGAATAGGCAAGTACAGATCGCTTCTGGGACCCCAAAATATCGAATTTTCGGGTGTTTTTGAGCCTGAATTTGAGATATAAACTTGTACAGAAGATGCATGCACATATCGACTTTTGGGCACCTAAAACATCGATCTTGAGTATGTTTTGGGCCTGTATTTTGTAAATACTTTAACACGGAGTGGGCATGTACAGATCGCTTCTGGGACCCCTAAATATCGAGTTTACGGGTGTTTAGGGCCAGAATTTGAGATATAAACGGGTACAGAAGATGCATGCACATATCGCCTTTTGGGCACCTAAAAGATCGATTTTCAATATGTTTTTGGCCTGTACTTTGAAAATACTCTAACACGGAGTAGGCATGTACAGATCCCTTCTGGGACCCCTAAATATCGAATTTTCGGGTGTTTTGGGACTGAATTTGATATATCGACTTTTTGGCACCTAAAATATCGATTTTTAGCTTGTTTTTAGCCTATATTTTGATAATATTCTAGCACTGAGTAGGCATGTACAGATCGCTTCTGGGACCCCATAATATCGAATTTTCGGGTGTTTTGGGCCTGAATTTTTGATATCGCCTTTACGCACCTAAAATATCGATTTTTAGCATGTTTTGAGCCTATTTTTTGAAAATATTCTTTCACTGAGTAGGCATGTACAGATCGCTTCTGGGACCCCAAAATATCGAATTTTCGGGTGTTTTAAGCCTGAATTTGAGATATGAACAAGAACAGAAGATTCATGCACATATCGAGTTTTGGGCACCTAAAATATCGATTTTGAGCATGTTTTGAGCCTATATTTTGAAAATATTCTAGCACTGAGTAGGCATGTACAGATCGCTTCTGGGACCCCAAAATATCGAATTTTCGGGTGTTTAGGGCCAGAATTTGAGATATAAACGGGTACAGAAGATGCATGCACATATCGACTTTTGGGCACCTAAAAGATCGATTTTCAATATGTTTTTGGCCTGTATTTTGAAAATACTCTAACACGGAGTAGGCATGTACAGATCCCTTCTGGGACCCCTAAATATCGAATTTTCGGGTGTTTTGGGACTGAATTTGATATATCGACTTTTTGGCACCTAAAATATCGATTTTTAGCTTGTTTTTAGCCTATATTTTGATAATATTCTAGCACTGAGTAGGCATGTACAGATTGCTTCTGGGACCCCAAAATATTGAATTTTCTGGTGTTTTGAGCCTGAATTTGAGATATAAACGGGTACAGAAGATACATGCACATATTGACTTTGGGCATCTAATATATCGATTTTCAGCATGTTTTGGGCCTGTATTTTGAAAATACTCTAACACGGAGTAGGCATGTACAGATCCCTTCTGGGACCCCTAAATATCGAATTTTCGAGTGTTTTGGGACTGAATTTGAGATATCGCCTTTACGCACCTAAAATATCTTGAGCATGTTTTGGGCCTGTATTTTGAAAATACTCAAACACGGAGTAGGCATGTACAGATCGCTTCTGGGACCCCTAAATATCGAATTTTAGGATGTTTTGGGACTGAATTATAGATATCGACTTTTTGGCACCTAAAATATCGATTTTTAGCATGTTTTTAGCCTATATTTTGAAAATATTCTAGCACTGAGTAGGCATGTACAGATTGCTTCTGGGACCCCAAAATATTGAATTTTCGGGTGTTTTGAGCCTGAATTTGATATATAAACGGGTACAGAAGATGCATGCACATATCGACTTTTGGGCACCTAAAATATCGATTTTGAGCATGTTTTGAGCCTATATTTTGAAAACATTCTAGCACTGAGTAGGCATGTTCAGATCGCTTCTGGGACCCAAAAAATTCGAATTTTCGGGTGTTTAGGGCCAGAATTTGAGATATAAACGGGTACAGAAGAT
This sequence comes from Petrolisthes cinctipes, assembly GCA_033782935.1. Classification (NCBI taxonomy): domain Eukaryota; kingdom Metazoa; phylum Arthropoda; class Malacostraca; order Decapoda; family Porcellanidae; genus Petrolisthes; species Petrolisthes cinctipes. The sequence goes on along the minus strand of JAWQEG010002020.1, from coordinate 171,946 downwards.
GCATGCACATATCGACTTTTGGGCACCTAAAAGATCGATTTTCAGTATGTTTTTGGCCTGTATTTTGAAAATACTCTAACACGAAGTAGGCATGTACAGATCGCTTCTGGGACCCCTAAATATCGAATTTTCGGGTGTTTTGGGCCTTAATTTAAGATATCGCCTTTACGCACCTAAAATATCGATTTTTAGCATGTTTTGAGCCTATATTTTGATAATATTCTAGCACTGAGTAGGCATGTACAGATCGCTTCTGGGACCCCAAAATATCGAATTTTCGGGTGTTTTGAGCCTGAATTTGAGATATAAACGAGTACAGAAGATGCATGCACATATCGACTTTTGGGCACCTAAAATAACGATTTTGAGCATGTTTTGAGCCTATATTTTGAAAACATTCTAGCACTGAGTAGGCATGTACAGATCGCTTCTGGGACCCCAAAATATCGAATTTTCGGGTGTTTTGAGCCTGAATTTGAGATATAAACGAGAATAGAAGATGCATACAAATATTGACTTTGGGCACCAAAAATATCGATTTTCAGCATGTTTTGGGCCTGTATTTTGAAAATACTCTAACACGGAGTAGGCATGTACAGATCGCTTTTGGCATACACATATCGACTTTTGTGCACCTAAAACATCGATTTTGAGCATGTTTTGGGCCTGTATTTTGAAAATACTCTAACACGGAGTACGCATGTACAGATCGCTTCTGGGACCCCTAAATATCGAATTTTCGGGTGTTTTGGGACTGAATTTGAGATATCGCCTTTACGCACCTAAAATATCGATTTTTAGCATGTTTTGAGCCTATATTTTGAAAATATTCTAGCACTGAGTAGGCATGTACAGATTGCTTCTGGGACCCCAAAATATTGAATTTTCGGGTGTTTTGAGCGTGAATTTGAGATATAAACGGGTACAGAAGATACATGCACATATTGACTTTGGGCATCTAAAATATCGATTTTCAGCATGTTTTGGGCATGTATTTTGAAAATACTCTAACACGGAGTAGGCATGTACAGATCGCTTCTGGGACCCCAAAATATCAAATTTTCGGGTGTTTTGAGCCTGAATTTGAGATATAAGCGGGTACTGAAGATGCATGTACATATCGACTTTTGGGCACCTAAAACATCGATTTTGAGCATGTTTTGTGCCTGTATTTTGAAAATACTCTAACACGGAGTAGGCATGTACAGATCGCTTCTGGGACCCCTAAATATCGAATTTTCGGGTGTTTTGGGCCTTAATTTGAGATATCGACTTTTTGGCACCTAAAATATCGATTTTTAGCATGTTTTGAGCCTATATTTTGAAAATATTCTAGCACTGAGTAGGCATGTACAGATTGCTTCTGGGACCCCAAAATATTGAATTTTCGGGTGTTTTGAGCCTGAATTTGAGATATAAACGGGTACTGAAGGTGCATGCACATATCGACTTTTTTGCACCTAAAACATCGTTTTTGAGCATGTTTTGGGCCTGTATTTTGAAAATACTCTAACTCGGAGTAGGCATGTACAGATCGCTTTTGTGACCCCTAAATATAGAATTTTCGGGTGTTTTGGGCCTTAATTTGAGATATCGACTTTTTGGCACCTAAAATATCGATTTTTAGCATGTTTTTAGTCTATATTTATTCAAAATATTCTAGCACTGAGTAGGCATGTACAGATTGCTTCTGGGACCCCAAAATATTGAATTTTCGGGTGTTTAGGGCCAGAATTTGAGATATAAACGGGTACAGAAGATGCATGCACATATCGACTTTTGGGCACCTCAAAGATCGATTTTCAGTATGTTTTTGGCCTGTATTTTGAAAATACTCTAACACGGAGTAGGCATGTACAGATCCCTTCTGGGACCCCTAAATATCGAATTTTCGGGTGTTTTTGGACTGAATTTGAGATATGAACGGGTACTGAAGATGCATGCACATATCGACTTTGAGCATCGGAGTAGGCATGTACAGATCCCTTCTGGGACACCCTAAATATCGAATTTTCGGGTGTTTTGGGACTGAATTTGAGATATCGCCTTTACGCACCTAAAATATCGATTTTTAGCATGTTTTGAGCCTATATTTTGATAATATTCTAGCACTGAGTAAGCATGTACAGATTGCTTCTGGGACCCCATAATATTGAATTTTCGGGTATTTTGAGCCTGAATTTGAGATATAAACGGGTACAGAAGATACATGCACATATTGACTTTGGGCATCTAAAATATCGATTTTCAGCATGTTTTAGACCTGTATTTTGAAAATACTCTAACACGGAGTAGGCATGTACAGATCGCTTCTGGGACCCCAAAATATCGAATTTTCGGGTGTTTTTGAGCCTGAATTTGAGATATAAACTTGTACAGAAGATGCATGCACATATCGACTTTTGGGCACCTAAAACATCGATCTTGAGTATGTTTTGGGCCTGTATTTTGTAAATACTTTAACACGGAGTGGGCATGTACAGATCGCTTCTGGGACCCCTAAATATCGAATTTACGGGTGTTTAGGGCCAGAATTTGAGATATAAACGGGTACAGAAGATGCATGCACATATCGCCTTTTGGGCACCTAAAAGATCGATTTTCAATATGTTTTTGGCCTGTATTTTGAAAATACTCTAACACGGAGTAGGCATGTACAGATCCCTTTTGGGACCCCTAAATATCGAATTTTCGGGTGTTTTGGGACTGAATTTGATATATCGACTTTTTGGCACCTAAAATATCGATTTTTAGCTTGTTTTCAGCCTATATTTTGATAATATTCTAGCACTGAGTAGGCATGTACAGATCGCTTCTGGGACCCCATAATATCGAATTTTCGGGTGTTTTGGGCCTGAATTTTTGATATCGCCTTTACGCACCTAAAATATCGATTTTTAGCATGTTTTGAGCCTATTTTTTGAAAATATTCTTTCACTGAGTAGGCATGTACAGATCGCTTCTGGGACCCCAAAATATCGAATTTTCGGGTGTTTTAAGCCTGAATTTGAGATATGAACAAGAACAGAAGATTCATGCACATATCGAGTTTTGGGCACCTAAAATATCGATTTTGAGCATGTTTTGAGCCTATATTTTGAAAATATTCTAGCACTGAGTAGGCATGTACAGATCGCTTCTGGGACCCCAAAATATCGAATTTTCGGGTGTTTAGGGCCAGAATTTGAGATATAAACGGGTACAGAAGATGCATGCACATATCGACTTTTGGGCACCTAAAAGATCGATTTTCAATATGTTTTTGGCCTGTATTTTGAAAATACTCTAACACGGAGTAGGCATGTACAGATCCCTTCTGGGACCCCTAAATATCGAATTTTCGGGTGTTTTGGGACTGAATTTGATATATCGACTTTTTGGCACCTAAAATATCGATTTTTAGCTTGTTTTTAGCCTATATTTTGATAATATTCTAGCACTGAGTAGGCATGTACAGATTGCTTCTGGGACCCCAAAATATTGAATTTTCTGGTGTTTTGAGCCTGAATTTGAGATATAAACGGGTACAGAAGATACATGCACATATTGACTTTGGGCATCTAATATATCGATTTTCAGCATGTTTTGGGCCTGTATTTTGAAAATACTCTAACACGGAGTAGGCATGTACAGATCCCTTCTGGGACCCCTAAATATCGAATTTTCGAGTGTTTTGGGACTGAATTTGAGATATCGCCTTTACGCACCTAAAATATCTTGAGCATGTTTTGGGCCTGTATTTTGAAAATACTCAAACACGGAGTAGGCATGTACAGATCGCTTCTGGGACCCCTAAATATCGAATTTTAGGATGTTTTGGGACTGAATTATAGATATCGACTTTTTGGCACCTAAAATATCGATTTTTAGCATGTTTTTAGCCTATATTTTGAAAATATTCTAGCACTGAGTAGGCATGTACAGATTGCTTCTGGGACCCCAAAATATTGAATTTTCGGGTGTTTTGAGCCTGAATTTGATATATAAACGGGTACAGAAGATGCATGCACATATCGACTTTTGGGCACCTAAAATATCGATTTTGAGCATGTTTTGAGCCTATATTTTGAAAACATTCTAGCACTGAGTAGGCATGTACAGATCGCTTCTGGGACCCAAAAATATCGAATTTTCGGGTGTTTAGGGCCAGAATTTGAGATATAAACGGGTACAGAAGATGCATGCACATATCGACTTTTGGGCACCTAAAAGATCGATTTTCAGTATGTTTTTGGCCTGTATTTTGAAAATACTCTAACACGAAGTAGGCATGTACAGATCGCTTCTGGGACCCCTAAATATCGAATTTTCGGGTGTTTTGGGCCTTAATTTAAGATATCGCCTTTACGCACCTAAAATATCGATTTTTAGCATGTTTTGAGCCTATATTTTGATAATATTCTAGCACTGAGTAGGCATGTACAGATCGCTTCTGGGACCCCAAAATATCGAATTTTCGGGTGTTTTGAGCCTGAATTTGAGATATAAACGAGTACAGAAGATGCATGCACATATCGACTTTTGGGCACCTAAAATAACGATTTTGAGCATGTTTTGAGCCTATATTTTGAAAACATTCTAGCACTGAGTAGGCATGTACAGATCGCTTCTGGGACCCCAAAATATCGAATTTTCGGGTGTTTTGAGCCTGAATTTGAGATATAAACGAGAATAGAAGATGCATACAAATATTGACTTTGGGCACCAAAAATATCGATTTTCAGCATGTTTTGGGCCTGAATTTTGAAAATACTCTAACACGGAGTAGGCATGTACATACCGCTTCTGGGACCCCAAAATATCGAATTTTCGGGTGTTTTGGGCCTGAATTTGAGATGTCGCCTTTAAGCACTTAAAATATCGATTTTTAGCATGTTTTGAGCCTATATTTTGAAAATATTCTAGCACTGAGTAGGCATGTACAAATCGCTTCTGGGACCCCAAAATATTGAATTTTCGGGTGTTTTAAGCCTGAATTTGAGATATAAACGGGTACAGAAGATACATGCACATATTGACTTTGGGCATCTAAAATATCGATTTTCAGCATGTTTTGGGCCTGTATTTTGAAAATACTCTAACACGGACTAGGCATGTACAGATCCCTTCTGGGACCCCTAAATATCGAATTTTCGAGTGTTTTGGGACTGAATTTGAGATATCGCCTTTACGCACCTAAAATATCTTGAGCATGTTTTGGGCCTGTATTTTGAAAATACTCAAACACGTAGTAGGCATGTACAGATCGCTTCTGGGACCCCTAAATATCGAATTTTAGGATGTTTTGGGACTGAATTATAGATATCGACTTTTTGGCACCTAAAATATCGATTTTTAGCATGTTTTTAGCCTATATTTTGAAAATATTCTAGCACTGAGTAGGCATGTACAGATTGCTTCTGGGACCCCAAAATATTGAATTTTCGGGTGTTTTGAGCCTGAATTTGATATATAAACGGGTACAGAAGATGCATGCACATATCGACTTTTGGGCACCTAAAATATCGATTTTGAGCATGTTTTGAGCCTATATTTTGAAAACATTCTAGCACTGAGTAGGCATGTACAGATCGCTTCTGGGACCCAAAAATATCGAATTTTCGGGTGTTTAGGGCCAGAATTTGAGATATAAACGGGTACAGAAGATGCATGCACATATCGACTTTTGGGCACCTAAAAGATCGATTTTCAGTATGTTTTTGGCCTGTATTTTGAAAATACTCTAACACGAAGTAGGCATGTACAGATCGCTTCTGGGACCCCTAAATATCGAATATTCGGGTGTTTTGGGCCTTAATTTAAGATATCGCCTTTACGCACCTAAAATATCGATTTTTAGCATGTTTTGAGCCTATATTTTGATAATATTCTAGCACTGAGTAGGCATGTACAGATCGCTTCTGGGACCCCAAAATATCGAATTTTCGGGTGTTTTGAGCCTGAATTTGAGATATAAACGAGTACAGAAGATGCATGCACATATCGACTTTTGGGCACCTAAAATAACGATTTTGAGCATGTTTTGAGCCTATATTTTGAAAACATTCTAGCACTGAGTAGGCATGTACAGATCGCTTCTGGGACCCCAAAATATCGAATTTTCGGGTGTTTTGAGCCTGAATTTGAGATATAAACGAGAATAGAAGATGCATACAAATATTGACTTTGGGCACCAAAAATATCGATTTTCAGCATGTTTTGGGCCTGAATTTTGAAAATACTCTAACACGGAGTAGGCATGTACAGACCGCTTCTGGGACCCCAAAATATCGAATTTTCGGGTGTTTTGGGCCTGAATTTGAGATGTCGCCTTTAAGCACTTAAAATATCGATTTTTAGCATGTTTTGAGCCTATATTTTGAAAATATTCTAGCACTGAGTAGGCATGTACAAATCGCTTCTGGGACCCCAAAATATTGAATTTTCGGGTGTTTTAAGCCTGAATTTGAGATATAAACGGGTACAGAAGATACATGCACATATTGACTTTGGGCATCTAAAATATCGATTTTCAGCATGTTTTGGGCCTGTATTTTGAAAATACTCTAACACGGAGTAGGCATGTATAGATCGCTTCTGGGACCCCAAAATATCGAATTTACGGGTGTTTTGGGCCTGAATTTGAGATATCGCCTTTACGCACCTAATATATCGATTTTTAGCATGTTTTAAGCCTATATTTTGAAAATATTCTAGCACTGAGTAGGCATGTACAGATCGCTTCTGGGACCCCTAAATATCGAATTTTCGGGTGTTTTGGGCCTTAATTTGAGATATCGACTTTTTGGCACCTAAAATATCGATTTTTACCATGTTTTTAGCCTATATTTTGAAAATATTCTAGCACTGAGTAGACATGTACAGATTGCTTCTGGGACCCCAAAATATCGAATTTTCGGGTGTTTTGAGCCTGAATTTGAGATATAAACGGGTACAGAAGATGCATGCACATATCGACTTTTGGGCACCTAAAATATCGATTTTGAGCACGTTTTGTGCCTATACTTTGAAAACATTCTAGCACTGAGTAGGCATGTACAGATCGCTTCTGGGACCCAAAAATATCGAATTTTCGGGTGTTTAGGGCCAGAATTTGAGATATAAACGGGTACAGAAGATGCATGCACATATCGACTTTTGGGCACCTAAAAGATCGATTTTCAGTATGTTTTTGGCCTGTATTTTGAAAATACTCTAACACGGAGTAGGCATGTACAGATCGCTTCTGGGACCCCAAAATATCGAATTTTCGGGTGTTTTTTGCCTTAATTTGAGATACCGACTTTACGCACCTAAAATATCGATTTTTAGCATGTTTTGAGCCTATATATTGAAAATATTCTAGCACTGAGTAGGCATGTACAGATCGCTTCTGTGACCCCAAAATATCGAATTTTTGGGTGTTTTGAGCCTGAATTTCAGATATAAACGAGTACAGAAGATGCATGCACATATCAACTTTTGGGCACTTCAAATATTGATTTTTAGCATGTTTTGAGCCTATATTTTGAAAATATTCTAGCACTGAGTAGGCATGTAGAGATTGCTTCTGGGACCCCAAAATATTGAATTTTCGGGTGTTTTGAGCCTGAATTTGAGTTATAAACCGGTACAGAAGATACATTCACATATTTACTTTGGGCATCTAAAATATCGATTTTGAGCATGTTTTGGGCCTGTATTTTAAAATACTCTAACACGGTGTAGGCATGTACAGATCGCTTCTGGAACCCTAAAATATTGAATTTTCGGGTGTTTTGAGCCTGAATTTGAGATATAAACGGGTACTGAAGATGCATGCACATATCGACTTTTTGGCACCTAAAACATCGATTTTGAGCATGTTTTGGGCCTGTATTTTGAAAATACTCTAACAAGGAGTAGGCATGTACACATCGCTTCTAGGACCCAAAAATATCGAATTTTCGGGTGTTTAGGGCCAGAATTTGAGATATAAACGGGTACAGAAGATGCATGCACATATCGACTTTTGGGCACCTAAAAGATCGATTTTAGTATGTTTTTGGCCTGTATTTTGAAAATACTCTAACACGGAGTAGGCATGTACAGATCGCTTCTGGGACCCCAAAATATCGAATTTTCGGGTGTTTTTTGCCTTAATTTGAGATACCGACTTTACGCACCTAAAATATCGATTTTTAGCATGTTTTGAGCCTATATATTGAAAATATTCTAGCACTGAGTAGGCATGTACAGATCGCTTCTGGGACCCCAAAATATCGAATTTTTGGGTGTTTTGAGCCTGAATTTGAGATATAAACGAGTACAGAAGATGCATGCACATATCAACTTTTGGGCACCTAAAAGATCGATTTTCAGTATGTTTTTGGCCTGTATTTTGAAAATACTCTAACACGGAGTAGGCATGTACAGATCGCTTCTGGGACCCATAAATATCGAATTTTCGGGTGTTTTTTGCCTTAATTTGAGATACCGACTTTACGCACCTAAAATATCGATTTTTAGCATGTTTTGAGCCTATATATTGAAAATATTCTAGCACTGAGTAGGCATGTACAGATCGCTTCTGGGACCCCAAAATATCGAATTTTTGGGTGTTTTGAGCCTGAATTTGAGATATAAACGAGTACAGAAGATGCATGCACATATCAACTTTTGGGCACCTCAAATATTGATTTTTAGCATGTTTTGAGCCTATATTTTGAAAATATTCTAGCACTGAGTAGGCATGTAGAGATTGCTTCTGGGACCCCAAAATATTGAATTTTCGGTTGTTTTGAGCCTGAATTTGAGTTATAAACGGGTACAGAAGATACATTCACATATTTACTTTGGGCATCTAAAATATCGATTTTGAGCATGTTTTGGGCCTGTATTTTAAAATACTCTAACACGGAGTAGGCATGTACAGATCGCTTCTGGAACCCTAAAATATTGAATTTTCGGGTGTTTTGAGACTGAATTTGAGATATAAACGGGTACTGAAGATGCATGCACATATCGACTTTTTGGCACCTAAAACATCGATTTTGAGCATGTTTTGGGCCTGTATTTTGAAAATACTCTAACAAGGAGTAGGCATGTACACATCGCTTCTAGGACCCAAAAATATCGAATTTTCGGGTGTTTAGGGCCAGAATTTAAGATATAAACGGGTACAGAAGATGCATGCACATATCGACTTTTGGGCACCTAAAAGATCGATTTTAGTATGTTTTTGGCCTGTACTTTGAAAATACTCTAACACGGAGTAGGCATGTACAGATCGCTTCTGGGACCCCAAAATATCGAATTTTCGGGTGTTTTTTGCCTTAATTTGAGATACCGACTTTACGCACCTAAAATATCGATTTTTAGCATGTTTTGAGCCTATATATTGAAAATATTCTAGCACTGAGTAGGCATGTACAGATCGCTTCTGGGACCCCAAAATATCGAATTTTTGGGTGTTTTGAGCCTGAATTTGAGATATAAACGAGTACAGAAGATGCATGCACATATCAACTTTTGGGCACCTCAAATATCGATTTTTAGCATGTTTTGAGCCTATATTTTGAAAATATTCTAGCACTGAGTAGGCATGTAGAGATTGCTTCTGGGACCCCAAAATATTGAATTTTCGGGTGTTTTGAGTCTGTATTTGAGATATAAACGGGTACAGAAGATACATTCACATATTGACTTTGGGCATCTAAAATATCGATTTTGAGCATGTTTTGGGCCTGTATTTTAAAATACTCTAACACGGAGTAGGCATGTACACATCGCTTCTAGGACCCAAAAATATCGAATTTTCGGGTGTTTAGGGCCAGAATTTGAGATATAAACGGGTACAGAAGATGCATGCACATATCGACTTTTGGGCACCTAAAAGATCGATTTTCAGTATGTTTTTGGCCTGCATTTTGAAAATAATCTAACACGGAGTAGGCATGTACAGATCCCTTCTGGGACCCCTAAATATCGAATTTTCGGGTGTTTTGGTACTGAATTTGAGATATCGCCTGTACGCACCTAAAATATCGATTTTTAGCATGTTTTGGGCCTATATTTTGAAAATATTCTAGCACTGAGTAGGCATGTACAGATTGCTTCTGGGACCCCAAAATATTGAATTTTCGGGTGTTTTGAGCCTGAATATCAGATATAAACGGGTACAGAAGATACATGCACATATTGACTTTGGGCATCTAAAATATCGATTTTCAGCATGTTTTGGGCCTGTATTTTGAAAATACTCTAGCACTGAGTAGACATGTACAGATCGCTTCTGGGACCCCAAAATATAGATTTTTCTGGTGTTTAGGGCCAGAATTTGAGATATAAACGGGTACAGAAGATGCATGCACATATCGACTTTTGGGCACTAAAAGATCGATTTTCAGTATGTTTTTGGCCTGTATATTGAAAATACTCTAACACGGAGTAGGCATGTACAGATCCCTTCTGGGACCCCTAAATATCGAATTTTCGGGTGTTTTGGGACTGAATTTGAGATATCGACTTTTTTGCACCTAAAATATCGATTTTTAGCATGTTTTGAGCCTATATTTTGAAAATATTCTAGCACTAAGTAGGCATGTACAGATTGCTTCTGGGACCCCAAAATATTGAATTTTCGGGTATTTTGAGCCTGAATTTGAGATATAAACGGGTACAGAAGATACATGCACATATTGACTTTGGGCATCTAAAATATCGATTTTCAGCATGTTTTGGGCCTGTATTTTGAAAATACTCTAACACGGAGTAGGCATGTACAGATCGCTTCTGGGACCCCAAAATATCGAATTTTCGGGTGTTTTTTGCATTAATTTGAGATACCGACTTTACGCACCTAAAATATCGATTTTTAGCATGTTTTGAGCCTATATATTGAAAATATTCTAGCACTGAGTAGGCATGTACAGATCGCTTCTGGGACCCCAAAATATCGAATTTTTGGGTGTTTTGAGCCTGAATTTGAGATATAAACGAGTACAGAAGATGCATGCACATGTCAACTTTTGGGCACCTCAAATATCGATTTTTAGCATGTTTTGAGCCTATATTTTGAAAATATTCTAGCACTGAGTAGGCATGTAGAGATTGCTTCTGGGACCCCAAAATATTGAATTTTCGGGTGTTTTGAGCCTGTATTTGAGATATAAACGGGTACAGAAGATACATTCACATATTGACTTTGGGCATCTAAAATATCGATTTTGAGCATGTTTTGGGCCTGTATTTTAAAATACTCTAACACGGAGTAGGCATGTACAGATCGCTTCTGGAACCCTAAAATATTGAATTTTCGGGTGTTTTGAGCCTGAATTTGAGATATAAACGGGTACTGAAGATGCATGCACATATCGACTTTTTGGCACCTAAAACATCGATTTTGAGCATGTTTTGGGGCTGTATTTTGAAAATACTCTAACAAGGAGTAGGCATGTACACATCGCTTCTAGGACCCAAAAATATCGAATTTTCGGGTGTTTAGGGCCAGAATTTGAGATATAAACGGTTACAGAAGATGCATGCACATATCGACTTTTGGGCACCTAAAAGATCGATTTTCAGTATGTTTTTGGCCTGTATTTTGAAAATACTCTAACACGGAGTAGGCATGTACAGATCCCTTCTGGGACCCCTAAATATCGAATTTTCGGGTGTTTTGGTACTGAATTTGAGATATCGCCTTTACGCACCTAAAATATCGATTTTTAGCATGTTTTGATCCTATATTTTGAAAATATTCTAGCACTGAGTAGGCATGTACAGATTGCTTCTGGGACCCCAAAATATTGAATTTTCGGGTGTTTTGAGCCTGAATTTGAGATATAAACGGGTACAGAGGATACATGCACATATTGACTTTGGGCATCTAAAATATCGATTTTCAGCATGTTTTGGGCCTGTATTTTGGAAATACTCTAGCACTGAGTAGGCATGTACAGATCGCTTCTGGGACCCCAAAATATCGATTTTTCGGGTGTTTAGGGCCAGAATTTGAGATATAAACGGTTACAGAAGATGCATGCACATATCGACTTTTGGGCACTAAAAGATCGATTTTCAGTATGTTTTTGGCCTGTATTTTGAAAATACTCTAACACGGAGTAGGCATGTACAGATCGCTTCTGGGACCCCAAAATATCGAATTTTTGGGTGTTTTGGGCCTGAATTTGAGATATCGTCTTTACGCAACTAAAATATCGATTTTTAGCATGTTTTAAGCCTATATTTTGAAAATATTCTAGCACTGAGTAGGCATGTACAGATTGCTTCTGGGACCCCAAAATCTTGAATTTTCGGGTGTTTTGAGCCTGAATTTGATATATAAACAGTTTGGGTACAGAAGATGCATGCACATATCGACTTTTTGGCACCTAAAATATCGATTTTGAGCATGTTTTGAGCCTATATTTTGAAAACATTCTAGCACTGAGTAGGCATGTACAGATCGCTTCTGGGACCCCAAAATATCGAATTTTCGGGTGTTTTGAGCTTCAATTTGAGATATAAACGAGTACAGAAGATGCATGTACATATCGACTTTTGGGCACCTAAAATATCGATTTTGAGCATGTTTTGAGCCTATATTTTGAAAACATTCTAGCACTGAGTAGGCATGTACAGATCGCTTCTGGAACCCCAAAATATCGAATTTTCGGGTGTTTTGAGCCTGAATTTGAGATATAAACGAGTATAGAAGATGCATACACATATTGACTTTGGGCACCAAAAATATCGATTTTCAGCATGTTTTGGGCCTGAATTTTGAAAATACTCTAACACGGAGTAGGCATGTACAGATCGCTTCTGGGACCCCAAAATATCGAATTTTCGGGTGTTTTGGGCCTGAATTTGAGATATTGCCTTTACGCACCTGAAATATCGATTTTTAGCATGTTTTGAGCCTATATTTTGAAAATATTCTAGCACTGAGTAGGCATGTACAGATCGCTTCTGGGACCCCAAAATATTGAATTTTCGGGTGTTTTGAGACTGAATTTGATATATAAACGGGTACAGAAGATGCATGCACATATCGAATTTTGGGCACCTAAAATATCGATTTTGAGCATGTTTTGGGCCTGTATTTTGAAAATACTCTAACACGGAGTAGGCATGTACATATCGCTTCTGGGACCCCAAAATATCGAATTTTCGGGTGTTTTGGGCCTGAATTTGAGATATTGCCTTTACGCACCTGAAATATCGATTTTTAGCATGTTTTGAGCCTATATTTTGAAAATATTCTAGCACTGAGTAGGCATGTACAGATCGCTTCTGGGACCCCTAAATATCGAATTTTCGGGTGTTTTGGGCCTTAATTTGAGATATCGACTTTTTGGCACCTAAAATATCGATTTTTACCATGTTTTTAGCCTATATTTTGAAAATATTCTAGCACTGAGTAGACATGTACAGATTGCTTCTGGGACCCCAAAATATCGAATTTTCGGGTGTTTTGAGCCTGAATTTGAGATATAAACGGGTACCGAAGATGCATGCACATATCGACTTTTGGGCACCTAAAATATCGATTTTGAGCATGTTTTGTGCCTATATTTTGAAAACATTCTAGCACTGAGTAGGCATGTACAGATCGCTTCTGGGACCCAAAAATATCGAATTTTCGGGTGTTTAGGGCCAGAATTTGAGATATAAACGGGTACAGAGGATGCATGCACATATCGACTTTTGGGCTCCTAAAAGATCGATTTTCAGTATGTTTTTGGCCTGTATTTTGAAAATACTCTAACACGGAGTAGGCATGTACAGATCGCATCTGGGACCCCAAAATATCGAATTTTCGGGTGTTTTTTGCCTTAATTTGAGATACCGACTTTACGCACCTAAAATATCGATTTTTAGCATGTTTTGAGCCTATATATTGAAAATATTCTAGCACTGAGTAGGCATGTACAGATCGCTTCTGGGACCCCAAAATATCGAATTTTCGGGTGTTTTGAGCCTGAATTTGAGATATAAACGAGTACAGAAGATGCATGCACATATCAAATTTTGGGCACCTCAAATATCGATTTTTAGCATGTTTTGAGCCTATATTTTGAAAATATTCTAGCACTGAGTAGGCATGTACAGATTGCTTCTGGGACCCCAAAATATTGAATTTTCGGGTGTTTTGAGCCTGAATTTGAGATATAAACGGGTACAGAAGATACATTCACATATTGACTTTGGGCATCTAAAATATCGATTTTGAGCATGTTTTGGGACTGTATTTTAAAAATACTCTAACACGGAGTAGGCATGTACAAATCGCTTCTGGAACCCTAAAATATTGAATTTTCGGGTGTTTTGAGCCTGAATTTGAGATATAAACGGGTACTGAAGATGCATGCACATATCGACTTTTTGGCACCTAAAACATCGATTTTGATCATGTTTTGTGCCTGTATTTTGAAAATACTCTAACAAGGAGTAGGCATGTACACATCGCTTCTAGGACCCAAAAATATCGAATTTTCGGGTGTTTAGGGCCAGAATTTGAGATATAAACGGGTACAGAAGATGCATGCACATATCGACTTTTGGGCACCTAAAAGATCGATTTTCAGTATGTTTTTGGCCTGTATTTTGAAAATACTCTAACACGGAGTAGGCATGTACAGATCCCTTCTGGGACCCCTAAATATCGAATTTTCGGGTGTTTTGGTACTGAATTTGAGATATCGCCTGTACGCACCTAAAATATCGATTTTTAGCATGTTTTGAGCCTATATTTTGAAAATATTCTAGCACTGAGTAGGCATGTACAGATTGCTTCTGGGACCCCAAAATATTGAATTTTCGGGTGTTTTGAGCCTGAATTTCAGATATAAACGGGTACAGAAGATACATGCACATATTGACTTTGGGCATCTAAAATATCGATTTTCAGCATGTTTTGGTCCTGTATTTTGAAAATACTCTAGCACTGAGTAGGCATGTACAGATCGCTTCTGGAACCCCAAAATATCGATTTTTCGGGTGTTTAGGGCCAGAATTTGAGATATAAACGGGTACAGAAGATGCATGAACATATCGACTTTTGGGCACTAAAAGATCGATTTTCAGTATGTTTTTGGCCTGTATTTTGAAAATACTCTAACACGGAGTAGGCATGTACAGATCCCTTCTGGGACCCCAAAATATCGAATTTTCGGGTGTTTTGGGACTGAATTTGAGATATCGACTTTTTGGCACCTAAAATATCGATTTTTACCATGTTTTTAGCCTATATTTTGAAAATATTCTAGCACTGAGTAGACATGTACAGATTGCTTCTGGGACCCCAAAATATCGAATTTTCGTGTGTTTTGAGCCTGAATTTGAGATATAAACGGGTACCGAAGATGCATGCACATATCGACTTTTGGGCACCTAAAATATCGATTTTGAGCATGTTTTGTGCCTATATTTTGAAAACATTCTAGCAATGAGTAGGCATGTACAGATCGCTTCTGGGACCCAAAAATATCGAATTTTCGGGTGTTTAGGGCCAGAATTTGAGATATAAACGGGTACAGAGGATGCATGCACATATCGACTTTTGGGCTCCTAAAAGATCGATTTTCAGTATGTTTTTGGCCTGTATTTTGAAAATACTCTAACACGGAGTAGGCATGTACAGATCGCTTCTGGGACCCCAAAATATCGAATTTTCGGGTGTTTTTTGCCTTAATTTGAGATACCGACTTTACGCACCTAAAATATCGATTTTTAGCATGTTTTGAGCCTATATATTGAAAATATTCTAGCACTGAGTAGGCATGTACAGATCGCTTCTGGGACCCCAAAATATCGAATTTTCGGGTGTTTTGAGCCTGAATTTGAGATATAAACGAGTACAGAAGATGCATGCACATATCAACTTTTGGGCACCTCAAATATCGATTTTTAGCATGTTTTGAGCCTATATTTTGAAAATATTCTAGCACTGAGTAGGCATGTACAGATTGCTTCTGGGACCCCAAAATATTGAATTTTCGGGTGTTTTGAGCCTGAATTTGAGATATAAACGGGTACAGAAGATACATTCACATATTGACTTTGGGCATCTAAAATATCGATTTTGAGCATGTTTTGTGCCTGTATTTTAAAAATACTCTAACAAGGAGTAGGCATGTACACATCGCTTCTAGGACCCAAAAATATCGAATTTTCGGGTGTTTAGGGCCAGAATTTGATATATAAACGGGTACAGAAGATGCATGCACATATCGACTTTTGGGCACCTAAAAGATCGATTTTCAGTATGTTTTTGGCCTGTATTTTGAAAATACTCTAACACGGAGTAGGCATGTACAGATCCCTTCTGGGACCCCTAAATATCGAATTTTCGGGTGTTTTGGTACTGAATTTGAGATATCGCCTGTACGCACCTAAAATATCGATTTTTAGCATGTTTTGAGCCTATATTTTGAAAATATTCTAGCACTGAGTAGGCATGTACAGATTGCTTCTGGGACCCCAAAATATTGAATTTTCGGGTGTTTTGAGCCTGAATTTCAGATATAAACGGGTACAGAAGATACATGCACATATTGACTTTGGGCATCTAAAATATCGATTTTCAGCATGTTTTGGGCCTGTATTTTGAAAATACTCTAGCACTGAGTAGGCATGTACAGATCGCTTCTGGAACCCCAAAATATCGATTTTTCGGGTGTTTAGGGCCAGAATTTGAGATATAAACGGGTACAGAAGATGCATGAACATATCGACTTTTGGGCACTAAAAGATCGATTTTCAGTATGTTTTTGGCCTGTATTTTGAAAATACTCTAACACGGAGTAGGCATGTACAGATCTCTTCTGGGACCCCTAAATATCGAATTTTCGGGTGTTTTGGGACTGAATTTGAGATATCGACTTTTTGGCACCTAAAATATCGATTTTTAGCTTGTTTTTAGCCTATATTTTGATAATATTCTAGCACTGAGTAGGCATGTACAGATTGCTTCTGGGACCCCAAAATATTGAATTTTCTGGTGTTTTGAGCCTGAATTTGAGATATAAACGGGTACAGAAGATACATGCACATATTGACTTTGGGCATCTAATATATCGATTTTCAGCATGTTTTGGGCCTGTATTTTGAAAATACTCTAACACGGAGTAGGCATGTACAGATCCCTTCTGGGACCCCTAAATATCGAATTTTCGAGTGTTTTGGGACTGAATTTGAGATATCGCCTTTACGCACCTAAAATATCTTGAGCATGTTTTGGGCCTGTATTTTGAAAATACTCAAACACGGAGTAGGCATGTACAGATCGCTTCTGGGACCCCTAAATATCGAATTTTAGGATGTTTTGGGACTGAATTATAGATATCGACTTTTTGGCACCTAAAATATCGATTTTTAGCATGTTTTTAGCCTATATTTTGAAAATATTCTAGCACTGAGTAGGCATGTACAGATTGCTTCTGGGACCCCAAAATATTGAATTTTCGGGTGTTTTGGGCCTTAATTTGAGATATCGAATTTTTGGCACCTGAAATATCGATTTTTAGCATGTTTTGAGCCTATATTTTGAAAATATTTTAGCACTGAGTAGGCATGTACAGATTGCTTCTGGGACCCCAAAATATCGAATTTTCAGGTGTTTTGAGCCTGAATTTGAGATATAAACGGGTACTGAAGGTGCATGCACATATCGACTTTTTTGCACCTAAAACATCGTTTTTGAGCATGTTTTAGGCCTGTATTTTGAAAATACTCTAACACGGAGTAGGCATGTACAGATCGCTTTTGGGACCCCTAAATATAGAATTTTCGGGTGTTTTAGGCCTTAATTTGAGATATCGACTTTTTGGCACCTAACATATCGATTTTTAGCATGTTTTGTGCCTATATTTTGAAAATATTCTAGCACTGAGTAGGCATGTACAGATTGCTTCTGGGACCCTAAAATATTGAATTTTCGGGTGTTTTGAGCCTCAATTTAAGATATAAACGGGTACAGAAGATACATGCACATATTGACTTTGGGAATCTAAAATATCGATTTTCAGCATGTTTTGGGCCTGTATTTTGAAAATACTCTAACACGGAGTAGGCATGTACAGATCGCTTTTGGCATGCACATATCGACTTTTGTGCACCTAAAACATCGATTTTGAGCATGTTTTGGGCCTGTATTTTGAAAATACTCTAACACGGAGTACGCATGTACAGATCGCTTCTGGGACCCCTAAATATCGAATTTTCGGGTGTTTTGGGACTGAATTTGAGATATCGCCTTTACGCACCTAAAATATCGATTTTTAGCATGTTTTGAGCCTATATTTTGAAAATATTCTAGCACTGAGTAGGCATGTACAGATTGCTTCTGGGACCCCTAAATATCGAATTTTCGGGTGTTTTGGGCCTTAATTTGAGATATCGACTTTTTGGCACCTAAAATATCGATTTTTAGCATGTTTTGAGCCTATATTTTGAAAATATTCTAGCACTGAGTAGGCATGTACAGATTGCTTCTGGGACCCCAAAATATTGAATTTTCGGGTGTTTTGAGCCTGAATTTGAGATATAAACGGGTACTGAAGGTGCATGCACATATCGACTTTTTTGCACCTAAAACATCGTTTTTGAGCATGTTTTGGGCCTGTATTTTGAAAATACTCTAACTCGGAGTAGGCATGTACAGATCGCTTCTGGGACCCCTAAATATCGAATTTTCGGGTGTTTTGGGCCTTAATTTGAGATATCGACTTTTTGGCACCTAAAATATCGATTTTTAGCATGTTTTTAGTCTATATTTATTCAAAATATTCTAGCACTGAGTAGGCATGTACAGATTGCTTCTGGGACCCCAAAATATTGAATTTTCGGGTGTTTAGGGCCAGAATTTGAGATATAAACGGGTACTGAAGGTGCATGCACATATCGACTTTTTTGCACCTAAAACATCGTTTTTGAGCATGTTTTAGGCCTGTATTTTGAAAATACTCTAACACGGAGTAGGCATGTACAGATCGCT
This sequence comes from Petrolisthes cinctipes, assembly GCA_033782935.1. NCBI lineage: Eukaryota > Metazoa > Arthropoda > Malacostraca > Decapoda > Porcellanidae > Petrolisthes > Petrolisthes cinctipes. The sequence continues at coordinate 152,985 of JAWQEG010002020.1, read as the reverse complement.
TTTGGGACCCCTAAATATAGAATTTTCGGGTGTTTTAGGCCTTAATTTGAGATATCGACTTTTTGGCACCTAACATATCGATTTTTAGCATGTTTTGTGCCTATATTTTGAAAATATTCTAGCACTGAGTAGGCATGTACAGATTGCTTCTGGGACCCTAAAATATTGAATTTTCGGGTGTTTTGAGCCTCAATTTAAGATATAAACGGGTACAGAAGATACATGCACATATTGACTTTGGGAATCTAAAATATCGATTTTCAGCATGTTTTGGGCCTGTATTTTGAAAATACTCTAACACGGAGTAGGCATGTACAGATCGCTTTTGGCATGCACATATCGACTTTTGTGCACCTAAAACATCGATTTTGAGCATGTTTTGGGCCTGTATTTTGAAAATACTCTAACACGGAGTACGCATGTACAGATCGCTTCTGGGACCCCTAAATATCGAATTTTCGGGTGTTTTGGGACTGAATTTGAGATATCGCCTTTACGCACCTAAAATATCGATTTTTAGCATGTTTTGAGCCTATATTTTGAAAATATTCTAGCACTGAGTAGGCATGTACAGATTGCTTCTGGGACCCCTAAATATCGAATTTTCGGGTGTTTTGGGCCTTAATTTGAGATATCGACTTTTTGGCACCTAAAATATCGATTTTTAGCATGTTTTGAGCCTATATTTTGAAAATATTCTAGCACTGAGTAGGCATGTACAGATTGCTTCTGGGACCCCAAAATATTGAATTTTCGGGTGTTTTGAGCCTGAATTTGAGATATAAACGGGTACTGAAGGTGCATGCACATATCGACTTTTTTGCACCTAAAACATCGTTTTTGAGCATGTTTTGGGCCTGTATTTTGAAAATACTCTAACTCGGAGTAGGCATGTACAGATCGCTTTTGTGACCCCTAAATATAGAATTTTCGGGTGTTTTGAGCCTTAATTTGAGATATCGACTTTTTGGCACCTAAAATATCGATTTTTAGCATGTTTTTAGTCTATATTTATTCAAAATATTCTAGCACTGAGTAGGCATGTACAGATTGCTTCTGGGACCCCAAAATATTGAATTTTCGGGTGTTTAGGGCCAGAATTTGAGATATAAACGGGTACAGAAGATGCATGCACATATCGACTTTTGGGCACCTCAAAGATCGATTTTCAGTATGTTTTTGGCCTGTATTTTGAAAATACTCTAACACGGAGTAGGCATGTACAGATCCCTTCTGGGACCCCTAAATATCGAATTTTCGGGTGTTTTTGGACTGAATTTGAGATATGAACGGGTACTGAAGATGCATGCACATATCGACTTTGAGCATCGGAGTAGGCATGTACAGATCCCTTCTGGGACACCCTAAATATCGAATTTTCGGGTGTTTTGGGACTGAATTTGAGATATCGCCTTTACGCACCTAAAATATCGATTTTTAGCATGTTTTGAGCCTATATTTTGATAATATTCTAGCACTGAGTAAGCATGTACAGATTGCTTCTGGGACCCCATAATATTGAATTTTCGGGTATTTTGAGCCTGAATTTGAGATATAAACGGGTACAGAAGATACATGCACATATTGACTTTGGGCATCTAAAATATCGATTTTCAGCATGTTTTAGACCTGTATTTTGAAAATACTCTAACACGGAATAGGCAAGTACAGATCGCTTCTGGGACCCCAAAATATCGAATTTTCGGGTGTTTTTGAGCCTGAATTTGAGATATAAACTTGTACAGAAGATGCATGCACATATCGACTTTTGGGCACCTAAAACATCGATCTTGAGTATGTTTTGGGCCTGTATTTTGTAAATACTTTAACACGGAGTGGGCATGTACAGATCGCTTCTGGGACCCCTAAATATCGAGTTTACGGGTGTTTAGGGCCAGATATTGAGATATAAACGGGTACAGAAGATGCATGCACATATCGCCTTTTGGGCACCTAAAAGATCGATTTTCAATATGTTTTTGGCCTGTACTTTGAAAATACTCTAACACGGAGTAGGCATGTACAGATCCCTTCTGGGACCCCTAAATATCGAATTTTCGGGTGTTTTGGGACTGAATTTGATATATCGACTTTTTGGCACCTAAAATATCGATTTTTAGCTTGTTTTTAGCCTATATTTTGATAATATTCTAGCACTGAGTAGGCATGTACAGATCGCTTCTGGGACCCCATAATATCGAATTTTCGGGTGTTTTGGGCCTGAATTTTTGATATCGCCTTTACGCACCTAAAATATCGATTTTTAGCATGTTTTGAGCCTATTTTTTGAAAATATTCTTTCACTGAGTAGGCATGTACAGATCGCTTCTGGGACCCCAAAATATCGAATTTTCGGGTGTTTTAAGCCTGAATTTGAGATATGAACAAGAACAGAAGATTCATGCACATATCGAGTTTTGGGCACCTAAAATATCGATTTTGAGCATGTTTTGAGCCTATATTTTGAAAATATTCTAGCACTGAGTAGGCATGTACAGATCGCTTCTGGGACCCCAAAATATCGAATTTTCGGGTGTTTAGGGCCAGAATTTGAGATATAAACGGGTACAGAAGATGCATGCACATATCGACTTTTGGGCACCTAAAAGATCGATTTTCAATATGTTTTTGGCCTGTATTTTGAAAATACTCTAACACGGAGTAGGCATGTACAGATCCCTTCTGGGACCCCTAAATATCGAATTTTCGGGTGTTTTGGGACTGAATTTGATATATCGACTTTTTGGCACCTAAAATATCGATTTTTAGCTTGTTTTTAGCCTATATTTTGATAATATTCTAGCACTGAGTAGGCATGTACAGATTGCTTCTGGGACCCCAAAATATTGAATTTTCTGGTGTTTTGAGCCTGAATTTGAGATATAAACGGGTACAGAAGATACATGCACATATTGACTTTGGGCATCTAATATATCGATTTTCAGCATGTTTTGGGCCTGTATTTTGAAAATACTCTAACACGGAGTAGGCATGTACAGATCCCTTCTGGGACCCCTAAATATCGAATTTTCGAGTGTTTTGGGACTGAATTTGAGATATCGCCTTTACGCACCTAAAATATCTTGAGCATGTTTTGGGCCTGTATTTTGAAAATACTCAAACACGGAGTAGGCATGTACAGATCGCTTCTGGGACCCCTAAATATCGAATTTTAGGATGTTTTGGGACTGAATTATAGATATCGACTTTTTGGCACCTAAAATATCGATTTTTAGCATGTTTTTAGCCTATATTTTGAAAATATTCTAGCACTGAGTAGGCATGTACAGATTGCTTCTGGGACCCCAAAATATTGAATTTTCGGGTGTTTTGAGCCTGAATTTGATATATAAACGGGTACAGAAGATGCATGCACATATCGACTTTTGGGCACCTAAAATATCGATTTTGAGCATGTTTTGAGCCTATATTTTGAAAACATTCTAGCACTGAGTAGGCATGTTCAGATCGCTTCTGGGACCCAAAAAATTCGAATTTTCGGGTGTTTAGGGCCAGAATTTGAGATATAAACGGGTACAGAAGATGCATGCACATATCGACTTTTGGGCACCTAAAAGATCGATTTTCAGTATGTTTTTGGCCTGTATTTTGAAAATACTCTAACACGAAGTAGGCATGTACAGATCGCTTCTGGGACCCCTAAATATCGAATTTTCGGGTGTTTTGGGCCTTAATTTAAGATATCGCCTTTACGCACCTAAAATATCGATTTTTAGCATGTTTTGAGCCTATATTTTGATAATATTCTAGCACTGAGTAGGCATGTACAGATCGCTTCTGGGACCCCAAAATATCGAATTTTCGGGTGTTTTGAGCCTGAATTTGAGATATAAACGAGTACAGAAGATGCATGCACATATCGACTTTTGGGCACCTAAAATAACGATTTTGAGCATGTTTTGAGCCTATATTTTGAAAACATTCTAGCACTGAGTAGGCATGTACAGATCGCTTCTGGGACCCCAAAATATCGAATTTTCGGGTGTTTTGAGCCTGAATTTGAGATATAAACGAGAATAGAAGATGCATACAAATATTGACTTTGGGCACCAAAAATATCGATTTTCAGCATGTTTTGGGCCTGTATTTTGAAAATACTCTAACACGGAGTAGGCATGTACAGATCGCTTTTGGCATACACATATCGACTTTTGTGCACCTAAAACATCGATTTTGAGCATGTTTTGGGCCTGTATTTTGAAAATACTCTAACACGGAGTACGCATGTACAGATCGCTTCTGGGACCCCTAAATATCGAATTTTCGGGTGTTTTGGGACTGAATTTGAGATATCGCCTTTACGCACCTAAAATATCGATTTTTAGCATGTTTTGAGCCTATATTTTGAAAATATTCTAGCACTGAGTAGGCATGTACAGATTGCTTCTGGGACCCCAAAATATTGAATTTTCGGGTGTTTTGAGCGTGAATTTGAGATATAAACGGGTACAGAAGATACATGCACATATTGACTTTGGGCATCTAAAATATCGATTTTCAGCATGTTTTGGGCATGTATTTTGAAAATACTCTAACACGGAGTAGGCATGTACAGATCGCTTCTGGGACCCCAAAATATCAAATTTTCGGGTGTTTTGAGCCTGAATTTGAGATATAAGCGGGTACTGATGATGCATGTACATATCGACTTTTGGGCACCTAAAACATCGATTTTGAGCATGTTTTGTGCCTGTATTTTGAAAATACTCTAACACGGAGTAGGCATGTACAGATCGCTTCTGGGACCCCTAAATATCGAATTTTCGGGTGTTTTGGGCCTTAATTTGAGATATCGACTTTTTGGCACCTAAAATATCGATTTTTAGCATGTTTTGAGCCTATATTTTGAAAATATTCTAGCACTGAGTAGGCATGTACAGATTGCTTCTGGGACCCCAAAATATTGAATTTTCGGGTGTTTTGAGCCTGAATTTGAGATATAAACGGGTACTGAAGGTGCATGCACATATCGACTTTTTTGCACCTAAAACATCGTTTTTGAGCATGTTTTGGGCCTGTATTTTGAAAATACTCTAACTCGGAGTAGGCATGTACAGATCGCTTTTGTGACCCCTAAATATAGAATTTTCGGGTGTTTTGGGCCTTAATTTGAGATATCGACTTTTTGGCACCTAAAATATCGATTTTTAGCATGTTTTTAGTCTATATTTATTCAAAATATTCTAGCACTGAGTAGGCATGTACAGATTGCTTCTGGGACCCCAAAATATTGAATTTTCGGGTGTTTAGGACCAGAATTTGAGATATAAACGGGTACAGAAGATGCATGCACATATCGACTTTTGGGCACCTCAAAGATCGATTTTCAGTATGTTTTTGGCCTGTATTTTGAAAATACTCTAACACGGAGTAGGCATGTACAGATCCCTTCTGGGACCCCTAAATATCGAATTTTCGGGTGTTTTTGGACTGAATTTGAGATATGAACGGGTACTGAAGATGCATGCACATATCGACTTTGAGCATCGGAGTAGGCATGTACAGATCCCTTCTGGGACACCCTAAATATCGAATTTTCGGGTGTTTTGGGACTGAATTTGAGATATCGCCTTTACGCACCTAAAATATCGATTTTTAGCATGTTTTGAGCCTATATTTTGATAATATTCTAGCACTGAGTAAGCATGTACAGATTGCTTCTGGGACCCCATAATATTGAATTTTCGGGTATTTTGAGCCTGAATTTGAGATATAAACGGGTACAGAAGATACATGCACATATTGACTTTGGGCATCTAAAATATCGATTTTCAGCATGTTTTAGACCTGTATTTTGAAAATACTCTAACACGGAGTAGGCATGTACAGATCGCTTCTGGGACCCCAAAATATCGAATTTTCGGGTGTTTTTGAGCCTGAATTTGAGATATAAACTTGTACAGAAGATGCATGCACATATCGACTTTTGGGCACCTAAAACATCGATCTTGAGTATGTTTTGGGCCTGTATTTTGTAAATACTTTAACACGGAGTGGGCATGTACAGATCGCTTCTGGGACCCCTAAATATCGAATTTACGGGTGTTTAGGGCCAGAATTTGAGATATAAACGGGTACAGAAGATGCATGCACATATCGCCTTTTGGGCACCTAAAAGATCGATTTTCAATATGTTTTTGGCCTGTATTTTGAAAATACTCTAACACGGAGTAGGCATGTACAGATCCCTTTTGGGACCCCTAAATATCGAATTTTCGGGTGTTTTGGGACTGAATTTGATATATCGACTTTTTGGCACCTAAAATATCGATTTTTAGCTTGTTTTCAGCCTATATTTTGATAATATTCTAGCACTGAGTAGGCATGTACAGATCGCTTCTGGGACCCCATAATATCGAATTTTCGGGTGTTTTGGGCCTGAATTTTTGATATCGCCTTTACGCACCTAAAATATCGATTTTTAGCATGTTTTGAGCCTATTTTTTGAAAATATTCTTTCACTGAGTAGGCATGTACAGATCGCTTCTGGGACCCCAAAATATCGAATTTTCGGGTGTTTTAAGCCTGAATTTGAGATATGAACAAGAACAGAAGATTCATGCACATATCGAGTTTTGGGCACCTAAAATATCGATTTTGAGCATGTTTTGAGCCTATATTTTGAAAATATTCTAGCACTGAGTAGGCATGTACAGATCGCTTCTGGGACCCCAAAATATCGAATTTTCGGGTGTTTAGGGCCAGAATTTGAGATATAAACGGGTACAGAAGATGCATGCACATATCGACTTTTGGGCACCTAAAAGATCGATTTTCAATATGTTTTTGGCCTGTATTTTGAAAATACTCTAACACGGAGTAGGCATGTACAGATCCCTTCTGGGACCCCTAAATATCGAATTTTCGGGTGTTTTGGGACTGAATTTGATATATCGACTTTTTGGCACCTAAAATATCGATTTTTAGCTTGTTTTTAGCCTATATTTTGATAATATTCTAGCACTGAGTAGGCATGTACAGATTGCTTCTGGGACCCCAAAATATTGAATTTTCTGGTGTTTTGAGCCTGAATTTGAGATATAAACGGGTACAGAAGATACATGCACATATTGACTTTGGGCATCTAATATATCGATTTTCAGCATGTTTTGGGCCTGTATTTTGAAAATACTCTAACACGGAGTAGGCATGTACAGATCCCTTCTGGGACCCCTAAATATCGAATTTTCGAGTGTTTTGGGACTGAATTTGAGATATCGCCTTTACGCACCTAAAATATCTTGAGCATGTTTTGGGCCTGTATTTTGAAAATACTCAAACACGGAGTAGGCATGTACAGATCGCTTCTGGGACCCCTAAATATCGAATTTTAGGATGTTTTGGGACTGAATTATAGATATCGACTTTTTGGCACCTAAAATATCGATTTTTAGCATGTTTTTAGCCTATATTTTGAAAATATTCTAGCACTGAGTAGGCATGTACAGATTGCTTCTGGGACCCCAAAATATTGAATTTTCGGGTGTTTTGAGCCTGAATTTGATATATAAACGGGTACAGAAGATGCATGCACATATCGACTTTTGGGCACCTAAAATATCGATTTTGAGCATGTTTTGAGCCTATATTTTGAAAACATTCTAGCACTGAGTAGGCATGTACAGATCGCTTCTGGGACCCAAAAATATCGAATTTTCGGGTGTTTAGGGCCAGAATTTGAGATATAAACGGGTACAGAAGATGCATGCACATATCGACTTTTGGGCACCTAAAAGATCGATTTTCAGTATGTTTTTGGCCTGTATTTTGAAAATACTCTAACACGAAGTAGGCATGTACAGATCGCTTCTGGGACCCCTAAATATCGAATTTTCGGGTGTTTTGGGCCTTAATTTAAGATATCGCCTTTACGCACCTAAAATATCGATTTTTAGCATGTTTTGAGCCTATATTTTGATAATATTCTAGCACTGAGTAGGCATGTACAGATCGCTTCTGGGACCCCAAAATATCGAATTTTCGGGTGTTTTGAGCCTGAATTTGAGATATAAACGAGTACAGAAGATGCATGCACATATCGACTTTTGGGCACCTAAAATAACGATTTTGAGCATGTTTTGAGCCTATATTTTGAAAACATTCTAGCACTGAGTAGGCATGTACAGATCGCTTCTGGGACCCCAAAATATCGAATTTTCGGGTGTTTTGAGCCTGAATTTGAGATATAAACGAGAATAGAAGATGCATACAAATATTGACTTTGGGCACCAAAAATATCGATTTTCAGCATGTTTTGGGCCTGAATTTTGAAAATACTCTAACACGGAGTAGGCATGTACATACCGCTTCTGGGACCCCAAAATATCGAATTTTCGGGTGTTTTGGGCCTGAATTTGAGATGTCGCCTTTAAGCACTTAAAATATCGATTTTTAGCATGTTTTGAGCCTATATTTTGAAAATATTCTAGCACTGAGTAGGCATGTACAAATCGCTTCTGGGACCCCAAAATATTGAATTTTCGGGTGTTTTAAGCCTGAATTTGAGATATAAACGGGTACAGAAGATACATGCACATATTGACTTTGGGCATCTAAAATATCGATTTTCAGCATGTTTTGGGCCTGTATTTTGAAAATACTCTAACACGGAGTAGGCATGTACAGATCCCTTCTGGGACCCCTAAATATCGAATTTTCGAGTGTTTTGGGACTGAATTTGAGATATCGCCTTTACGCACCTAAAATATCTTGAGCATGTTTTGGGCCTGTATTTTGAAAATACTCAAACACGTAGTAGGCATGTACAGATCGCTTCTGGGACCCCTAAATATCGAATTTTAGGATGTTTTGGGACTGAATTATAGATATCGACTTTTTGGCACCTAAAATATCGATTTTTAGCATGTTTTTAGCCTATATTTTGAAAATATTCTAGCACTGAGTAGGCATGTACAGATTGCTTCTGGGACCCCAAAATATTGAATTTTCGGGTGTTTTGAGCCTGAATTTGATATATAAACGGGTACAGAAGATGCATGCACATATCGACTTTTGGGCACCTAAAATATCGATTTTGAGCATGTTTTGAGCCTATATTTTGAAAACATTCTAGCACTGAGTAGGCATGTACAGATCGCTTCTGGGACCCAAAAATATCGAATTTTCGGGTGTTTAGGGCCAGAATTTGAGATATAAACGGGTACAGAAGATGCATGCACATATCGACTTTTGGGCACCTAAAAGATCGATTTTCAGTATGTTTTTGGCCTGTATTTTGAAAATACTCTAACACGAAGTAGGCATGTACAGATCGCTTCTGGGACCCCTAAATATCGAATATTCGGGTGTTTTGGGCCTTAATTTAAGATATCGCCTTTACGCACCTAAAATATCGATTTTTAGCATGTTTTGAGCCTATATTTTGATAATATTCTAGCACTGAGTAGGCATGTACAGATCGCTTCTGGGACCCCAAAATATCGAATTTTCGGGTGTTTTGAGCCTGAATTTGAGATATAAACGAGTACAGAAGATGCATGCACATATCGACTTTTGGGCACCTAAAATAACGATTTTGAGCATGTTTTGAGCCTATATTTTGAAAACATTCTAGCACTGAGTAGGCATGTACAGATCGCTTCTGGGACCCCAAAATATCGAATTTTCGGGTGTTTTGAGCCTGAATTTGAGATATAAACGAGAATAGAAGATGCATACAAATATTGACTTTGGGCACCAAAAATATCGATTTTCAGCATGTTTTGGGCCTGAATTTTGAAAATACTCTAACACGGAGTAGGCATGTACAGACCGCTTCTGGGACCCCAAAATATCGAATTTTCGGGTGTTTTGGGCCTGAATTTGAGATGTCGCCTTTAAGCACTTAAAATATCGATTTTTAGCATGTTTTGAGCCTATATTTTGAAAATATTCTAGCACTGAGTAGGCATGTACAAATCGCTTCTGGGACCCCAAAATATTGAATTTTCGGGTGTTTTAAGCCTGAATTTGAGATATAAACGGGTACAGAAGATACATGCACATATTGACTTTGGGCATCTAAAATATCGATTTTCAGCATGTTTTGGGCCTGTATTTTGAAAATACTCTAACACGGAGTAGGCATGTATAGATCGCTTCTGGGACCCCAAAATATCGAATTTACGGGTGTTTTGGGCCTGAATTTGAGATATCGCCTTTACGCACCTAATATATCGATTTTTAGCATGTTTTAAGCCTATATTTTGAAAATATTCTAGCACTGAGTAGGCATGTACAGATCGCTTCTGGGACCCCTAAATATCGAATTTTCGGGTGTTTTGGGCCTTAATTTGAGATATCGACTTTTTGGCACCTAAAATATCGATTTTTACCATGTTTTTAGCCTATATTTTGAAAATATTCTAGCACTGAGTAGACATGTACAGATTGCTTCTGGGACCCCAAAATATCGAATTTTCGGGTGTTTTGAGCCTGAATTTGAGATATAAACGGGTACAGAAGATGCATGCACATATCGACTTTTGGGCACCTAAAATATCGATTTTGAGCACGTTTTGTGCCTATACTTTGAAAACATTCTAGCACTGAGTAGGCATGTACAGATCGCTTCTGGGACCCAAAAATATCGAATTTTCGGGTGTTTAGGGCCAGAATTTGAGATATAAACGGGTACAGAAGATGCATGCACATATCGACTTTTGGGCACCTAAAAGATCGATTTTCAGTATGTTTTTGGCCTGTATTTTGAAAATACTCTAACACGGAGTAGGCATGTACAGATCGCTTCTGGGACCCCAAAATATCGAATTTTCGGGTGTTTTTTGCCTTAATTTGAGATACCGACTTTACGCACCTAAAATATCGATTTTTAGCATGTTTTGAGCCTATATATTGAAAATATTCTAGCACTGAGTAGGCATGTACAGATCGCTTCTGTGACCCCAAAATATCGAATTTTTGGGTGTTTTGAGCCTGAATTTCAGATATAAACGAGTACAGAAGATGCATGCACATATCAACTTTTGGGCACTTCAAATATTGATTTTTAGCATGTTTTGAGCCTATATTTTGAAAATATTCTAGCACTGAGTAGGCATGTAGAGATTGCTTCTGGGACCCCAAAATATTGAATTTTCGGGTGTTTTGAGCCTGAATTTGAGTTATAAACCGGTACAGAAGATACATTCACATATTTACTTTGGGCATCTAAAATATCGATTTTGAGCATGTTTTGGGCCTGTATTTTAAAATACTCTAACACGGTGTAGGCATGTACAGATCGCTTCTGGAACCCTAAAATATTGAATTTTCGGGTGTTTTGAGCCTGAATTTGAGATATAAACGGGTACTGAAGATGCATGCACATATCGACTTTTTGGCACCTAAAACATCGATTTTGAGCATGTTTTGGGCCTGTATTTTGAAAATACTCTAACAAGGAGTAGGCATGTACACATCGCTTCTAGGACCCAAAAATATCGAATTTTCGGGTGTTTAGGGCCAGAATTTGAGATATAAACGGGTACAGAAGATGCATGCACATATCGACTTTTGGGCACCTAAAAGATCGATTTTAGTATGTTTTTGGCCTGTATTTTGAAAATACTCTAACACGGAGTAGGCATGTACAGATCGCTTCTGGGACCCCAAAATATCGAATTTTCGGGTGTTTTTTGCCTTAATTTGAGATACCGACTTTACGCACCTAAAATATCGATTTTTAGCATGTTTTGAGCCTATATATTGAAAATATTCTAGCACTGAGTAGGCATGTACAGATCGCTTCTGGGACCCCAAAATATCGAATTTTTGGGTGTTTTGAGCCTGAATTTGAGATATAAACGAGTACAGAAGATGCATGCACATATCAACTTTTGGGCACCTAAAAGATCGATTTTCAGTATGTTTTTGGCCTGTATTTTGAAAATACTCTAACACGGAGTAGGCATGTACAGATCGCTTCTGGGACCCATAAATATCGAATTTTCGGGTGTTTTTTGCCTTAATTTGAGATACCGACTTTACGCACCTAAAATATCGATTTTTAGCATGTTTTGAGCCTATATATTGAAAATATTCTAGCACTGAGTAGGCATGTACAGATCGCTTCTGGGACCCCAAAATATCGAATTTTTGGGTGTTTTGAGCCTGAATTTGAGATATAAACGAGTACAGAAGATGCATGCACATATCAACTTTTGGGCACCTCAAATATTGATTTTTAGCATGTTTTGAGCCTATATTTTGAAAATATTCTAGCACTGAGTAGGCATGTAGAGATTGCTTCTGGGACCCCAAAATATTGAATTTTCGGTTGTTTTGAGCCTGAATTTGAGTTATAAACGGGTACAGAAGATACATTCACATATTTACTTTGGGCATCTAAAATATCGATTTTGAGCATGTTTTGGGCCTGTATTTTAAAATACTCTAACACGGAGTAGGCATGTACAGATCGCTTCTGGAACCCTAAAATATTGAATTTTCGGGTGTTTTGAGCCTGAATTTGAGATATAAACGGGTACTGAAGATGCATGCACATATCGACTTTTTGGCACCTAAAACATCGATTTTGAGCATGTTTTGGGCCTGTATTTTGAAAATACTCTAACAAGGAGTAGGCATGTACACATCGCTTCTAGGACCCAAAAATATCGAATTTTCGGGTGTTTAGGGCCAGAATTTAAGATATAAACGGGTACAGAAGATGCATGCACATATCGACTTTTGGGCACCTAAAAGATCGATTTTAGTATGTTTTTGGCCTGTACTTTGAAAATACTCTAACACGGAGTAGGCATGTACAGATCGCTTCTGGGACCCCAAAATATCGAATTTTCGGGTGTTTTTTGCCTTAATTTGAGATACCGACTTTACGCACCTAAAATATCGATTTTTAGCATGTTTTGAGCCTATATATTGAAAATATTCTAGCACTGAGTAGGCATGTACAGATCGCTTCTGGGACCCCAAAATATCGAATTTTTGGGTGTTTTGAGCATGAATTTGAGATATAAACGAGTACAGAAGATGCATGCACATATCAACTTTTGGGCACCTCAAATATCGATTTTTAGCATGTTTTGAGCCTATATTTTGAAAATATTCTAGCACTGAGTAGGCATGTAGAGATTGCTTCTGGGACCCCAAAATATTGAATTTTCGGGTGTTTTGAGTCTGTATTTGAGATATAAACGGGTACAGAAGATACATTCACATATTGACTTTGGGCATCTAAAATATCGATTTTGAGCATGTTTTGGGCCTGTATTTTAAAATACTCTAACACGGAGTAGGCATGTACACATCGCTTCTAGGACCCAAAAATATCGAATTTTCGGGTGTTTAGGGCCAGAATTTGAGATATAAACGGGTACAGAAGATGCATGCACATATCGACTTTTGGGCACCTAAAAGATCGATTTTCAGTATGTTTTTGGCCTGCATTTTGAAAATAATCTAACACGGAGTAGGCATGTACAGATCCCTTCTGGGACCCCTAAATATCGAATTTTCGGGTGTTTTGGTACTGAATTTGAGATATCGCCTGTACGCACCTAAAATATCGATTTTTAGCATGTTTTGGGCCTATATTTTGAAAATATTCTAGCACTGAGTAGGCATGTACAGATTGCTTCTGGGACCCCAAAATATTGAATTTTCGGGTGTTTTGAGCCTGAATATCAGATATAAACGGGTACAGAAGATACATGCACATATTGACTTTGGGCATCTAAAATATCGATTTTCAGCATGTTTTGGGCCTGTATTTTGAAAATACTCTAGCACTGAGTAGACATGTACAGATCGCTTCTGGGACCCCAAAATATAGATTTTTCTGGTGTTTAGGGCCAGAATTTGAGATATAAACGGGTACAGAAGATGCATGCACATATCGACTTTTGGGCACTAAAAGATCGATTTTCAGTATGTTTTTGGCCTGTATATTGAAAATACTCTAACACGGAGTAGGCATGTACAGATCCCTTCTGGGACCCCTAAATATCGAATTTTCGGGTGTTTTGGGACTGAATTTGAGATATCGACTTTTTTGCACCTAAAATATCGATTTTTAGCATGTTTTGAGCCTATATTTTGAAAATATTCTAGCACTAAGTAGGCATGTACAGATTGCTTCTGGGACCCCAAAATATTGAATTTTCGGGTATTTTGAGCCTGAATTTGAGATATAAACGGGTACAGAAGATACATGCACATATTGACTTTGGGCATCTAAAATATCGATTTTCAGCATGTTTTGGGCCTGTATTTTGAAAATACTCTAACACGGAGTAGGCATGTACAGATCGCTTCTGGGACCCCAAAATATCGAATTTTCGGGTGTTTTTTGCATTAATTTGAGATACCGACTTTACGCACCTAAAATATCGATTTTTAGCATGTTTTGAGCCTATATATTGAAAATATTCTAGCACTGAGTAGGCATGTACAGATCGCTTCTGGGACCCCAAAATATCGAATTTTTGGGTGTTTTGAGCCTGAATTTGAGATATAAACGAGTACAGAAGATGCATGCACATGTCAACTTTTGGGCACCTCAAATATCGATTTTTAGCATGTTTTGAGCCTATATTTTGAAAATATTCTAGCACTGAGTAGGCATGTAGAGATTGCTTCTGGGACCCCAAAATATTGAATTTTCGGGTGTTTTGAGCCTGTATTTGAGATATAAACGGGTACAGAAGATACATTCACATATTGACTTTGGGCATCTAAAATATCGATTTTGAGCATGTTTTGGGCCTGTATTTTAAAATACTCTAACACGGAGTAGGCATGTACAGATCGCTTCTGGAACCCTAAAATATTGAATTTTCGGGTGTTTTGAGCCTGAATTTGAGATATAAACGGGTACTGAAGATGCATGCACATATCGACTTTTTGGCACCTAAAACATCGATTTTGAGCATGTTTTGGGGCTGTATTTTGAAAATACTCTAACAAGGAGTAGGCATGTACACATCGCTTCTAGGACCCAAAAATATCGAATTTTCGGGTGTTTAGGGCCAGAATTTGAGATATAAACGGTTACAGAAGATGCATGCACATATCGACTTTTGGGCACCTAAAAGATCGATTTTCAGTATGTTTTTGGCCTGTATTTTGAAAATACTCTAACACGGAGTAGGCATGTACAGATCCCTTCTGGGACCCCTAAATATCGAATTTTCGGGTGTTTTGGTACTGAATTTGAGATATCGCCTTTACGCACCTAAAATATCGATTTTTAGCATGTTTTGATCCTATATTTTGAAAATATTCTAGCACTGAGTAGGCATGTACAGATTGCTTCTGGGACCCCAAAATATTGAATTTTCGGGTGTTTTGAGCCTGAATTTGAGATATAAACGGGTACAGAGGATACATGCACATATTGACTTTGGGCATCTAAAATATCGATTTTCAGCATGTTTTGGGCCTGTATTTTGGAAATACTCTAGCACTGAGTAGGCATGTACAGATCGCTTCTGGGACCCCAAAATATCGATTTTTCGGGTGTTTAGGGCCAGAATTTGAGATATAAACGGTTACAGAAGATGCATGCACATATCGACTTTTGGGCACTAAAAGATCGATTTTCAGTATGTTTTTGGCCTGTATTTTGAAAATACTCTAACACGGAGTAGGCATGTACAGATCGCTTCTGGGACCCCAAAATATCGAATTTTTGGGTGTTTTGGGCCTGAATTTGAGATATCGTCTTTACGCAACTAAAATATCGATTTTTAGCATGTTTTAAGCCTATATTTTGAAAATATTCTAGCACTGAGTAGGCATGTACAGATTGCTTCTGGGACCCCAAAATCTTGAATTTTCGGGTGTTTTGAGCCTGAATTTGATATATAAACAGTTTGGGTACAGAAGATGCATGCACATATCGACTTTTTGGCACCTAAAATATCGATTTTGAGCATGTTTTGAGCCTATATTTTGAAAACATTCTAGCACTGAGTAGGCATGTACAGATCGCTTCTGGGACCCCAAAATATCGAATTTTCGGGTGTTTTGAGCTTCAATTTGAGATATAAACGAGTACAGAAGATGCATGTACATATCGACTTTTGGGCAACTAAAATATCGATTTTGAGCATGTTTTGAGCCTATATTTTGAAAACATTCTAGCACTGAGTAGGCATGTACAGATCGCTTCTGGGACCCCAAAATATTGAATTTTCGGGTGTTTTGAGACTGAATTTGATATATAAACGGGTACAGAAGATGCATGCACATATCGAATTTTGGGCACCTAAAATATCGATTTTGAGCATGTTTTGGGCCTGTATTTTGAAAATACTCTAACACGGAGTAGGCATGTACAGATCGCTTCTGGGACCCCAAAATATCGAATTTTCGGGTGTTTTGGGCCTGAATTTGAGATATTGCCTTTACGCACCTGAAATATCGATTTTTAGCATGTTTTGAGCCTATATTTTGAAAATATTCTAGCACTGAGTAGGCATGTACAGATCGCTTCTGGGACCCCTAAATATCGAATTTTCGGGTGTTTTGGGCCTTAATTTGAGATATCGACTTTTTGGCACCTAAAATATCGATTTTTACCATGTTTTTAGCCTATATTTTGAAAATATTCTAGCACTGAGTAGACATGTACAGATTGCTTCTGGGACCCCAAAATATCGAATTTTCGGGTGTTTTGAGCCTGAATTTGAGATATAAACGGGTACCGAAGATGCATGCACATATCGACTTTTGGGCACCTAAAATATCGATTTTGAGCATGTTTTGTGCCTATATTTTGAAAACATTCTAGCACTGAGTAGGCATGTACAGATCGCTTCTGGGACCCAAAAATATCGAATTTTCGGGTGTTTAGGGCCAGAATTTGAGATATAAACGGGTACAGAGGATGCATGCACATATCGACTTTTGGGCTCCTAAAAGATCGATTTTCAGTATGTTTTTGGCCTGTATTTTGAAAATACTCTAACACGGAGTAGGCATGTACAGATCGCATCTGGGACCCCAAAATATCGAATTTTCGGGTGTTTTTTGCCTTAATTTGAGATACCGACTTTACGCACCTAAAATATCGATTTTTAGCATGTTTTGAGCCTATATATTGAAAATATTCTAGCACTGAGTAGGCATGTACAGATCGCTTCTGGGACCCCAAAATATCGAATTTTCGGGTGTTTTGAGCCTGAATTTGAGTTATAAACGAGTACAGAAGATGCATGCACATATCAAATTTTGGGCACCTCAAATATCGATTTTTAGCATGTTTTGAGCCTATATTTTGAAAATATTCTAGCACTGAGTAGGCATGTACAGATTGCTTCTGGGACCCCAAAATATTGAATTTTCGGGTGTTTTGAGCCTGAATTTGAGATATAAACGGGTACAGAAGATACATTCACATATTGACTTTGGGCATCTAAAATATCGATTTTGAGCATGTTTTGGGACTGTATTTTAAAAATACTCTAACACGGAGTAGGCATGTACAAATCGCTTCTGGAACCCTAAAATATTGAATTTTCGGGTGTTTTGAGCCTGAATTTGAGATATAAACGGGTACTGAAGATGCATGCACATATCGACTTTTTGGCACCTAAAACATCGATTTTGATCATGTTTTGTGCCTGTATTTTGAAAATACTCTAACAAGGAGTAGGCATGTACACATCGCTTCTAGGACCCAAAAATATCGAATTTTCGGGTGTTTAGGGCCAGAATTTGAGATATAAACGGGTACAGAAGATGCATGCACATATCGACTTTTGGGCACCTAAAAGATCGATTTTCAGTATGTTTTTGGCCTGTATTTTGAAAATACTCTAACACGGAGTAGGCATGTACAGATCCCTTCTGGGACCCCTAAATATCGAATTTTCGGGTGTTTTGGTACTGAATTTGAGATATCGCCTGTACGCACCTAAAATATCGATTTTTAGCATGTTTTGAGCCTATATTTTGAAAATATTCTAGCACTGAGTAGGCATGTACAGATTGCTTCTGGGACCCCAAAATATTGAATTTTCGGGTGTTTTGAGCCTGAATTTCAGATATAAACGGGTACAGAAGATACATGCACATATTGACTTTGGGCATCTAAAATATCGATTTTCAGCATGTTTTGGTCCTGTATTTTGAAAATACTCTAGCACTGAGTAGGCATGTACAGATCGCTTCTGGAACCCCAAAATATCGATTTTTCGGGTGTTTAGGGCCAGAATTTGAGATATAAACGGGTACAGAAGATGCATGAACATATCGACTTTTGGGCACTAAAAGATCGATTTTCAGTATGTTTTTGGCCTGTATTTTGAAAATACTCTAACACGGAGTAGGCATGTACAGATCCCTTCTGGGACCCCAAAATATCGAATTTTCGGGTGTTTTGGGACTGAATTTGAGATATCGACTTTTTGGCACCTAAAATATCGATTTTTACCATGTTTTTAGCCTATATTTTGAAAATATTCTAGCACTGAGTAGACATGTACAGATTGCTTCTGGGACCCCAAAATATCGAATTTTCGGGTGTTTTGAGCCTGAATTTGAGATATAAACGGGTACCGAAGATGCATGCACATATCGACTTTTGGGCACCTAAAATATCGATTTTGAGCATGTTTTGTGCCTATATTTTGAAAACATTCTAGCAATGAGTAGGCATGTACAGATCGCTTCTGGGACCCAAAAATATCGAATTTTCGGGTGTTTAGGGCCAGAATTTGAGATATAAACGGGTACAGAGGATGCATGCACATATCGACTTTTGGGCTCCTAAAAGATCGATTTTCAGTATGTTTTTGGCCTGTATTTTGAAAATACTCTAACACGGAGTAGGCATGTACAGATCGCTTCTGGGACCCCAAAATATCGAATTTTCGGGTGTTTTTTGCCTTAATTTGAGATACCGACTTTACGCACCTAAAATATCGATTTTTAGCATGTTTTGAGCCTATATATTGAAAATATTCTAGCACTGAGTAGGCATGTACAGATCGCTTCTGGGACCCCAAAATATCGAATTTTCGGGTGTTTTGAGCCTGAATTTGAGATATAAACGAGTACAGAAGATGCATGCACATATCAACTTTTGGGCACCTCAAATATCGATTTTTAGCATGTTTTGAGCCTATATTTTGAAAATATTCTAGCACTGAGTAGGCATGTACAGATTGCTTCTGGGACATCAAAATATTGAATTTTCGGGTGTTTTGAGCCTGAATTTGAGATATAAACGGGTACAGAAGATACATTCACATATTGACTTTGGGCATCTAAAATATCGATTTTGAGCATGTTTTGTGCCTGTATTTTAAAAATACTCTAACAAGGAGTAGGCATGTACACATCGCTTCTAGGACCCAAAAATATCGAATTTTCGGGTGTTTAGGGCCAGAATTTGATATATAAACGGGTACAGAAGATGCATGCACATATCGACTTTTGGGCACCTAAAAGATCGATTTTCAGTATGTTTTTGGCCTGTATTTTGAAAATACTCTAACACGGAGTAGGCATGTACAGATCCCTTCTGGGACCCCTAAATATCGAATTTTCGGGTGTTTTGGTACTGAATTTGAGATATCGCCTGTACGCACCTAAAATATCGATTTTTAGCATGTTTTGAGCCTATATTTTGAAAATATTCTAGCACTGAGTAGGCATGTACAGATTGCTTCTGGGACCCCAAAATATTGAATTTTCGGGTGTTTTGAGCCTGAATTTCAGATATAAACGGGTACAGAAGATACATGCACATATTGACTTTGGGCATCTAAAATATCGATTTTCAGCATGTTTTGGGCCTGTATTTTGAAAATACTCTAGCACTGAGTAGGCATGTACAGATCGCTTCTGGAACCCCAAAATATCGATTTTTCGGGTGTTTAGGGCCAGAATTTGAGATATAAACGGGTACAGAAGATGCATGAACATATCGACTTTTGGGCACTAAAAGATCGATTTTCAGTATGTTTTTGGCCTGTATTTTGAAAATACTCTAACACGGAGTAGGCATGTACAGATCTCTTCTGGGACCCCTAAATATCGAATTTTCGGGTGTTTTGGGACTGAATTTGAGATATCGACTTTTTTGCACCTAAAATATCGATTTTTAGCATGTTTTGAGCCTATATTTTGAAAATATTCTAGCACTGAGTAGGCATGTACAGATTGCTTCTGGGACCCCAAAATATTGAATTTTCGGGTGTTTTGAGCCTGAATTTGAGATATAAACGGGTACAGAAGATACATGCACATATTGACTTTGGGCATCTAAAATATCGATTTTCAGCATGTTTTGGGCCTGTATTTTTAAAAATACTCTAACACAGAGTAGGCATGTACAGATCGCTTCTGGGACCCCAAAATATCGAATATTCGGGTGTTTTGAGCCTGAATTTGAGATATAAACGGGCACTGAAGATGCATGCACATATCGACTTTTGGGCACCAAAAACATCGATTTTGAGCATGTTTTGGGCCTGTATTTTGAAAATACTCTAACACGGAGTATGCATGTACAGATCGCTTCTGGGACCCCTAAATATCGAATTTTTGGGTGTTTTGGGACTGAATTTGAGATATCGCCTTTACGCACCTAAAATATCGATTTTTAGCATGTTTTGAGTCTATATTTTGAAAATATTCTAGCACTGAGTAGGCATGTACAGATTGCTTCTGGGACCCCAAAATATCGAATTTTTGGGTGTTTTGGGCCTGAATTTGAGATATCGTCTTTACGCACCTAAAACATCGATTTTTAGCATGTTTTTAGCCTATATTTTGAAAATATTCTAGCACTGAGTAGGCATGTACAGATTGCTTCTGGGACCCCAAAATATCGAATTTTCAGGTGTTTTGAGCCTGAATTTGAGATATAAACGGGTACAGAAGATACATGCACATATTGACTTTGGGCATCTAAAATATCGATTTTCAGCATGTTTTGGGCCTGTATTTTTAAAAATACTCTAACACGGAGTAGGCATGTACAGATCGCTTCTGGGACCCCAAAATATCGAATATTCGGGTGTTTTGAGACTGAATTTGAGATATAAACGGGTACTGAAGATGCATGCACATATCGACTTTTGGGCACCAAAAACATCGATTTTGAGCATGTTTTGGGCCTGTATTTTGAAAATACTCTAACACGGAGTATGCATGTACAGATCGCTTCTGGGACTCCTAAATATCGAATTTTCGGGTGTTTTGGGACTGAATTTGAGATATCGCCTTTACGCACCTAAAATATCGATTTTTAGCATGTTTTGAGTCTATATTTTGAAAATATTCTAGCACTGAGTAGGCATGTACAGATTGCTTCTGGGACCCCAAAATAACGAATTTTTGGGTGTTTTGGGCCTGAATTTGAGATATCGTCTTTACGCACCTAAAATATCGATTTTTAGCATGTTTTTAGCCTATATTTTGAAAATATTCTAGCACTGAGTAGGCATGAACAGATTGCTTCTGGGACCCCAAAATATTGAATTTTCGGGTGTTTTGAGCATGAATTTGATATATAAACAGTTTGGGTACAGAAGATGCATGCACATATCGACTTTTGGGCACCTAAAATATCGATTTTGAGCATGTTTTGAGCCTATATTTTGAAAACATTCTAGCACTGAGTAGGCATGTACAGATCGCTTCTGGGACCCCAAAATATCGAATTTTCGGGTGTTTTGAACTTCAATTTGAGATATAAACGAGTACAGAAGATGCATGCACATATCGACTTTTGGGTACCTAAAATATCGATTTTGAGCATGTTTTGAGCCTATATTTTGAAAACATTCTAGCACTGAGTAGGCATGTACAGATCGCTTCTGGGACCCCAAAATATCGAATTTTCGGGTGTTTTGAGCCTGAATTTGAGATATAAACGAGTATAGAAGATGCATACACATATTGACTTTGGGCACCAAAAATATCGATTTTCAGCATGTTTTGGGCCTGAATTTTGAAAATACTCTAACACGGAGTAGGCATGTACAGATAGCTTCTGAGACCCCAAAATATCGAATTTTCGGGTGTTTTGAGCCTGAATTTGAGATATAAACGGGTACTGAAGATGCATGCACATATCGACTTTTGGGCACCTAAAACATCGATTTTGAGCATGTTTTGGGGCTGTATTTTGAAAATACTCTAACACGGAGTAGGCATGTACAGATCGCTTCTGGGACCCCAAAATATCGAATTTTCGGGTGTTTTGGGACTGAATTTGAGATATCGCCTTTAAGCACTTAAAATATCGATTTTTAGCATATTTTGAGCCTATATTTTGAAAATATTCTAGCACTGAGTAGGCATGTACAGATCGCTTCTGGGACCCCAAAATATTGAATTTTCGGGTGTTTTAAGCCTGAATTTGAGATATAAACGGGTACAGAAGATACATGCACATATTGACTTTGGGCATCTAAAATATCGATTTTCAGCATGTTTTGGGCCTGTATTTTGAAAATACTCTAACACGGAGTAGGCATGTACAGATCGCTTCTGGGACCCCAAAATATCGAATTTTCGGGTGTTTTGGGCCTGAATTTGAGATATCCCCTTTACGCACCAAAAATATCGATTTTTAGCATGTTTTGAGCCTATATTTTGAAAATACTCTAACACGGAGTAGGCATGTACAGATCGCTTCTGGGACCCCAAAATATCGAATTTTCGGGTGTTTTGGGCCTGAATTTGAGATATCCCCTTTACGCACCAAAAATATCGATTTTAAGCATGTTTTGAGCCTATATTTTAAAAATATTCTAGCACTGAGTAGGCATGTACAGATTACTTCTGGGACCCCTAAATATTGAAATTTCGGGTGTTTAAGGCCAGAATTTGAGATATAAACGGGTACAGAAGATGCATGCACATATCGACTTTTGGGCACCTAAAATATCGATTTTGAGCATGTTTTGTGCCTATATTTTGAAAACATTCTAGCACTGAGTAGGCATGTACAGATCGCTTCTGGGACCCAAAAATATCGAATTTTCGGGTGTTTAGGGCCAGAATTTGAGATATAAACGGGTACAGAAGATGCATGCACATATCGACTTTTGGGCACCTAAAAGATCGATTTTCAGTATGTTTTTGGCCTGTATTTTGAAAATACTCTAACACGGAGTAGGCATGTACAGATCGCTTCTGGGACCCCAAAATATCGAATTTTCGGGTGTTTTTTGCCTTAATTTCAGATATCGACTTTACGCACCTAAAATATCGATTTTTAGAATGTTTTGAGCCTATATTTTGAAAATATTCTAGCACTGAGTAGGCATGTACAGATCGCTTCTGGGGCCCCAAAATATCGAATTTTCGGGTGTTTTGAGCCTGAATTTGAGATATAAACGAGTACAGAAGATGCATTCACATATCGAATTTTGGGCACCTCAAATATCGATTTTTAGCATGTTTTGAGCCTATGTTTTGAAAATATTCTAGCACTGAGTAGGCATGTAGAGATTGCTTCTGGGACCCCAAAATATTGAATTTTCGGGTGTTTTCAGCCTGAATTTGATATATAAACGGGTACAGAAGTTACATTCACATATTGACTTTGGGCATCTAAAATATCGATTTTGAGCATGTTTTGGGCCTGTATTTTAAAAATACTCTAACACGGAGTAGGCATGTACAGATCGCTTCTGGAACCCCAAAATATTGAATTTTCGGGTGTTTTGAGCCTGAATTTGAGATATAAACGGGTACTGAAGATGCATGCACATATTGACTTTTTGGCACCTAAAACATCGATTTTGAGCATGTTTTGGGCCTTTATTTTGAAAATACTCTAACACGATGTAGGCATGTACACATCGCTTCTGGGACCCCAAAATATCGAATTTTCGGGTGTTTTGGGCCTGAATTTGAGATATCGCCTTTACGCACCTAAAATATCGATTTTTAGCATGTTTTGAGCCTATATTTTGAAAATATTCTAGCACTGAGTAGGCATGTACAGATCGCTTCTGGGACCCCTAAATATCGAATTTTCGGGTGTTTTGGGCCTTAATTTGAGATATCGACTTTTTGGCACCTAAAATATCGATTTTTAGCATGTTTTTAGCCTATATTTTGAAAATATTCTAGCACTGAGTAGGCATGTACAGATCGCTTCTGGGACCCCTAAATATAGAATTTTCGGGTGTTTTGAGCTTGAATTTGTGATATAAACGAGTACAGAAGATGCATGCACATATCGACTTTTGGGCACCTAAAATATCGATTTTGAGCATGTTTTGAGCCTATATTTTGAAAACATTCTAGCACTGAGTAGGCATGTACAGATAGCTTCTGGGACCACAAAATATTGAATTTTCGGGTGGTTAGGGCCAGAATTTGAGATATAAACGGGTACAGAAGATGCATGCACATATCGACTTTTGGGCACATAAAAGATCGATTTTCAGTATGTTTTTGGCCTGTATTTTGAAAATACTCTAACACGGAGTAGGCATGTACAGATCGCTTCTGAGACCCCTAAATATCGAATTTTCGGTTGTTTTGGGACTGAAATTGAGATATCGACTTTTTGGCACCTAAAATATCGGTTTTTAGCATGTTTTTAGCCTATATTTTGAAAATATTCTAGCACTGAGTAGGCATATACAGATTGCTTCTGGGACCCCAAAATATTGAATTTTCGGGTGTTTTGAGCCTGAATTTGAGATATAAACGGGTACAGAAGATACATGCACATATTGACTTTGGGCATCTAAAATATCGATTTTCAGCATGTTTTGGGCATGTATTTTGAAAATACTCTAACACGGAGTAGGCATGTACAGATCGCTTCTGGGACCCCAAAATATTGAATTTTCGGGTGTTTTGAGCCTGAATTTGAGATATAACCGGGTACATAAGATGCATGCACATATCGACTTTTGGGCACCTAAAACATCGATTTTGAGCATGTTTTTGGCCTGTATTTTGTAAATACTCTAACACGGAGTGGGCATGTACAGATCGCATCTGGGACCCCATAATATCGAATTTTCGGGTGTTTTGGGCCTGAATTTGAGATATCGCCTTTACACACCTAAAATATCGATTTTTAGCATGTTTTGAGCCTATATTTTGAAAATATTCTAGCACTGAGTAGGCATGTACAGATCACTTCTGGGACCCCAAAATATCGAATTTTCGGGTGTTTTGAGCCTGAATTTGAGATATGAACAAGAACAGTAGATGCATGCACATATCGACTTTTGGGCACCTAAAAGATCGATTTTCAGTATGTTTTTGGCCTGTATTTTGAAAATACTCTAACACGGAGTAGGCATGTACAGATCGCTTCTGGGACCCCAAAATATCGAATTTTCGGGTGTTTTTTGCCTTAATTTCAGATATCGACTTTACGCACCTAAAATATCGATTTTTAGAATGTTTTGAGCCTATATTTTGAAAATATTCTAGCACTGAGTAGGCATGTACAGATCGCTTCTGGGGCCCCAAAATATCGAATTTTCGGGTGTTTTGAGCCTGAATTTGAGATATAAACGAGTACAGAAGATGCATTCACATATCGAATTTTGGGCACCTCAAATATCGATTTTTAGCATGTTTTGAGCCTATATTTTGAAAATATTCTAGCACTGAGTAGGCATGTAGAGATTGCTTCTGGGACCCCAAAATATTGAATTTTCGGGTGTTTTCAGCCTGAATTTGAGATATAAACGGGTACAGAAGTTACATTCACATATTGACTTTGGGCATCTAAAATATCGATTTTGAGCATGTTTTGGGCCTGTATTTTAAAAATACTCTAACACGGAGTAGGCATGTACAGATCGCTTCTGGAACCCCAAAATATTGAATTTTCGGGTGTTTTGAGCCTGAATTTGAGATATAAACGGGTACTGAAGATGCATGCACATATTGACTTTTTGGCACCTAAAACATCGATTTTGAGCATGTTTTGGGCCTTTATTTTGAAAATACTCTAACACGATGTAGGCATGTACACATCGCTTCTGGGACCCCAAAATATCGAATTTTCGGGTGTTTTGGGCCTGAATTTGAGATATCGCCTTTACGCACCTAAAATATCGATTTTTAGCATGTTTTGAGCCTATATTTTGAAAATATTCTAGCACTGAGTAGGCATGTACAGATCGCTTCTGGGACCCCTAAATATCGAATTTTCGGGTGTTTTGGGCCTTAATTTGAGATATCGACTTTTTGGCACCTAAAATATCGATTTTTAGCATGTTTTTAGCCTATATTTTGAAAATATTCTAGCACTGAGTAGGCATGTACAGATCGCTTCTGGGACCCCTAAATATAGAATTTTCGGGTGTTTTGAGCTTGAATTTGTGATATAAACGAGTACAGAAGATGCATGCACATATCGACTTTTGGGCACCTAAAATATCGATTTTGAGCATGTTTTGAGCCTATATTTTGAAAACATTCTAGCACTGAGTAGGCATGTACAGATCGCTTCTGGGACCCCAAAATATTGAATTTTCGGGTGGTTAGGGCCAGAATTTGAGATATAAACGGGGACAGAAGATGCATGCACATATCGACTTTTGGGCACATAAAAGATCGATTTTCAGTATGTTTTTGGCCTGTATTTTGAAAATACTCTAACACGGAGTAGGCATGTACAGATCGCTTCTGAGACCCCTAAATATCGAATTTTCGGGTGTTTTGGGACTGAAATTGAGATATCGACTTTTTGGCACCTAAAATATCGATTTTTAGCATGTTTTTAGCCTATATTTTGAAAATATTCTAGCACTGAGTAGGCATATACAGATTGCTTCTGGGACCCCAAAATATTGAATTTTCGGGTGTTTTGAGCCTGAATTTGAGATATAAACGGGTACAGAAGATACATGCACATATTGACTTTGGGCATCTAAAATATCGATTTTCAGCATGTTTTGGGCATGTATTTTGAAAATACTCTAACACGGAGTAGGCATGTACAGATCGCTTCTGGGACCCCAAAATATCGAATTTTCGGGTGTTTTGAGCCTGAATTTGAGATATAACCGGGTACAGAAGATGCATGCACATATCGACTTTTGGGCACCTAAAACATCGATTTTGAGCATGTTTTTGGCCTGTATTTTGTAAATACTCTAACACGGAGTGGGCATGTACAGATCGCTTCTGGGACCCCATAATATCGAATTTTCGGGTGTTTTGGGCCTGAATTTGAGATATCGCCTTTACACACCTAAAATATCGATTTTTAGCATGTTTTGAGCCTATATTTTGAAAATATTCTAGCACTGAGTAGGCATGTACAGATCACTTCTGGGACCCCAAAATATCGAATTTTCGGGTGTTTTGAGCATGAATTTGAGATATGAACAAGAACAGAAGATGCATGCACATATCGACTTTTGGGCACCTAAAATATCGATTTTCAGCATGTTTTTGGCCTGTATTTTGAAAATACTCTAACACGGAGTAGGCATGTACAGATCCCTTCTGGGACCCCTAATATCGAATTTTCGGGTGTTTTTTAGACTGAATTTAAGATATCGACTTTTTGGCACCTAAAATATCGATTTTTAGCATGTTTTTACCCTATATTTTGATAATATTCTAGCACTGAGTAGGCATGTACAGATCGCTTCTGGGACCCCAAAATATCGAATTTTCGGGTGTTTTGAGCCTGAATTTGAGATATAAACGGGTACTGAATATGCATGCACATTTTGACTTTTGGGCACCTAAAACATCGATTTTGATTATGTTTTGGGCCTGTATTTTGAAAATAATCTAACACGGAGTAGTCATGTACACATCGCTTCTGGGACCCCAAAATATCGAATTTTCGGGTGTTTTGGGCCTGAATTTGAGATATCGCCCTTACGCACCTAAAATATCGAATTTTAGCACGTTTTGAGCCTATATTTTGAAAATATTCTAGTACTGAGTAGGCATGTACAGATCGCTTCTGGTACCCATAAATATCGAATTTTCGGGTGTTTTGGGCCTTAATTTGAGATATCGACTTTTTGGCACCTAAAATATCGATTTTTAGCATATTTTTAGCCTATATTTTGAAAATATTCTAGCACTGAGTAGGCATGTACAGATTGCTTCTGGGACCCCAAAATATTGAATTTTCGGGTGTTTTGAGCCTGAATTTGAGATATAAACGGGTACAGAAGATACATGCACATATTGACTTTGGGCATCTAAAATATCGATTTTCAGCATGTTTTGGGCATGTATTTTGAAAATACTCTAACACGGAGTAGGCATGTACAGATCGCTTCTGGGACCCAGAAATATCGAATTTTCGGGTGATTTGAGCCTGAATTTGAGATATAAACGGGTACTGAAGATGCATGCACATATCGACTTTTGGGCACCTAAAACATCGATGTTTAGCATTTTTTGGGCCCTTATTTTCTAAATACTCTAACACGGAGAAGGCATGTACAGATCGCTTCTGGGACCCTATAATATCGAATTTTCGGGTGTTTTGGGCCTGAATTTGAGATATAGCCTTTACGCACCTAAAATATCAATTTTAGCATGTTTCGAACCTATATTTTGAAAATATTCTAGCACTGAGTAGGCATGTACAGATCGCTTCTGGGACCCCAAAATATCGAATTTTCGGGTGTTTTGAGTCTGAATTTGAGATATAAACGAGTACAGAAGATGCATGCACATATCGACTTTTGGGCACCTAAAATATCGATTTTGAGCATGTTTTGAGCCTATATTTTGAAAACATTCTAGCACTGTGTAGGCATGTACAGATTGCTTCTGGGACCCCAAAATATTGAATTTTCGGGTGTTTTGAGCCTGAATTTGATATATAAACGGGTACAGAAGATGCATGCACATATCGACTTTTGGGCACCTAAAACATCGATTTTGATCATGTTTTGGGCCTGTATTTTGAAAATACTCTAACACGGAGTAGGCATGTACACATCGCTTCTGGGACCCCAAAATATCGAATTTTCGGGTGTTTTGGGCCTGAATTTGAGATATCGCCCTTACGCACCTAAAATATCGATTTTTAGCATGTTTTGAGCCTATATTTTGAAAATATTCTAGCACTGAGTAGGCATGTACAGATCGCTTCTGGGACCCCTATATATCGAATTTTCGGGTGTTTTGGGCCTTAATTTGAGATATCGACTTTTTGGCACCTAAAATATCGATTTTTAGCATGTTTTTAGCCTATATTTTGAAAATATTCTAGCACTGAGTAGGCATGTACAGATTGCTTCTGGGACCCCAAAATATCGAATTTTCGGGTGTTTTGAGCCTGAATTTGAGATATAAACGGGTACTGAAGGTGCATGCATATATCGACTTTTTGGCACCTAAAACATCGATTTTGAGCATGTTTTGGGCCTGTATTTTGAAAATACTCTAACACGGAGTAAGCATGTACATATCGCTTCTGGGACCCCTAAATATAGAATTCTCGGGTGTTTTGGACCTTAATTTGAGATATTGACTTTTTGGCACCTAAAATATCGATTTTTATCATGTTTTTAGCCTATATTTATTCAAAATATTCTAGCACTGAGTAGGCATGTACAGATTGCTTCTGGGACCCCAAAATATTGAATTTTCGGGTGTTTAAGTCCAGAATTTGAGATATAAACATATACAGAAGATGCATGCACATATCGACTTTTGGGCACCTAATATATCGATTTTGAGCATGTTTTGAGCCTATATTTTGAAAACATTCTAGCACTGAGTAGGCATGTACACATCGCTTCTAGGACCCAAAAATATCGAATTTTCGGGTGTTTAGGGCCAGAATTTGAGATATAAACGGGTACAGAAGATGCATGCACATATCGACTTTTGGGCACCTAAAAGATCGATTTTCAGTATGTTTTTGGCCTGTATTTTGAAAATACTCTAACACGGAGTAGGCATGTACAGATCCCTTCTGGGACCCCTAAATATCGAATTTTCGGGTGTTTTGGGACTGAATTTGAGATATCGCCTTTACGCACCTAAAATATCGATTTTTAGCATGTTTTGAGCCTATATTTTGAAAATATTCTAGCACTGAGTAGGCATGTACAGATTGCTTCTGGGACCCCAAAATATTGAATTTTCGGGTGTTTTGACCCTGAATTTGAGATATACGCGGGTACAGAAGATACATGCACATATTGATTTTGGGCATCTAAAATATCGATTTTCAGCATGTTTTGGGCCTTTATTTTGAAAATACTCTAGCACTGAGTAGGCATGTACAGATCGCTTCTGGGACCCCAAAATATCGATTTTTCGGGTGTTTAGGGCCAGAATTTGAGATATAAACGGGTACATAAGATGCATGCACATATCGACTTTTGGGCACCTAAAAGATCGATTTTCAGTATGTTTTTGGCCTGTATTTTGAAAATACTCTAACACGGAGTAGGCATGTACAGATCCCTTCTGGGACCCATAAATATCGAATTTTCGGGTGTTTTGGGACTGAATTTGAGATATCGCCTTTACGCACCTAAAATATCGATTTTTAGCATGTTGTGAGCCTATATTTTGAAAATATTCTAGCACTGAGTAGGCATGTACAGATCGCTTCTGGGACCCCTAAATATCGAATTTTCGGGTGTTTTGGGCCTTAATTTGAGATATCGACTTTTTGGCACCTAACATATCGATTTTTAGCATGTTTTTAGCCTATATTATAAAAAATATTCTAGCACTGAGTAGGCATGTACAGATCGCTTCTGGGACCCAAAAATATCGAATTTTCGGGTGTTTAGGGCCAGAATTTGAGATATAAACGGGTACAGAAGATGCATGCACATATCGACTTTTGGGCACCTAAAAGATCGATTTTCAGTATGTTTTTGGGCTGTATTTTGAAAATACTCTAACACGGAGTAGGCATGTACAAATCCCTTCTGGGACCCCTAAATATCGAATTTTTGGGTGTTTTGGGACTGAATTTGAGATATCGACTTTTTGGCACCTAAAATATCGATTTTTAGCATGTTTTTAGCCTATATTTTGAAAATATTTTAGCACTGAGTAGGCATGTACAGATTGCTTCTGGGACCCCAAAATAATGAATTTTCGGGTGTTTTGAGCCTGAATTTGAGATATAAACGGGTACAGAAGATGCATGCACATATCGACTTTTGGGCACCTAAAACATCGATTTTGAGCATGTTTTGGGCCTGTATTTTGAAAATACTCTAACTCGGAGTAGGCATGTACAGATCGCTTCTGAGACCCCAAAATATCGAATTTTCGGGTGTTTTGAGCCTGAATTTGAGATATAAACGGGTACTGAAGATGCATGCACATATCGACATTTGGGCACCTAAAACATCGATTTTGAGCATGTTTTGGGCCTGTATTTTGAAAATACTCTAACACGGAGTAGGCATGTACAGATCGCTTCTAGGACCCCAAAATATCGAATTTTCGGGTGTTTTGGGCCTGAATTTGAGATATCGCCTTTAAGCACTTAAAATATCGATTTTTAGCATGTTTTGAGCCTATATTTTGAAAATATTCTAGCACTGAGTAGGCATGTACAGATCGCTTCTGGGACCCCAAAATATCGAATTTTCGGGTGTTTTGAGCTTGAATTTGAGATATAAACGAGTACAGAAGATGCATGCACCTATCGACTTTTGGGCACCTAAAATATCGATTTTGAGCATGTTTTGAGCCTATATTTTGAAAACATTCTAGCACTGAGTAGCCATGTACAGATCGCTTCTGTGACCCCTAAATATCGAATTTTCGGGTGTTTTGGGCCTTAATTTGAGATATCGACTTTTTTGGCACCTAAAATATCGATTTTTAGCATGTTTTTAGCCTATATTTTGAAAATATTCTAGCACTGAGTAGGCATGTACAGATTGCTTCTGGGACCCCAAAATATTGAATTTTCGGGTTTTTTTATTCTGAATTTGAGATATAAACGTGTACAGAAGATACATGCACATATTGACTTTGGGCATCTAAAATATCGATTTTCAGCATGTTTTGGACATGTATTTTGAAAATACTCTAACACGGAGTAGGCATGTACAGATCGCTTCTGGGACTCCAAAATATCGAATTTTCGGGTGTTTTGAGCCTGAATTTGAGATATAAACGGGTACTGAAGATGCATGCATATATCAACTTTTGGGCACCTAAAACATCGATTTTGAGCATGTTTTGGGCCTGTATTTTGAAAATACTCTAACACGGAGTAGGCATGTACAGATCGCTTCTAGGACCCCTAAATATCGAATATTCGGGTGTTTTGGGCCATAATTTGAGATATCGACTTTTTGGCACCTAAAATATCGATTTTTAGCATGTTTTTAGCCTATATTTTGAAAATATTCTAGCACTGAGTAGGCATGTACAGATTGCTTCTGGGACCCCAAAATATTGAATTTTCGGGTGTTTTGAGCCTGAATTTGAGATATAAACGGGTACAGAAGATGCATGCACATATCGACTTTTGGGCACCTAAAATATCGATTTTGAGCATGTTTTGAGCCTGTATTTTGAAAATACTCTAACACGGAGTATGCATGTACAGATCGCTTCTGGGACCCATAAATATCGAATTTTCGGGTGTTTTGGGACTGAATTTGAGATATCGCCTTTACGCACCTAAAATATCGATTTTTAGCATGTTGTGAGCCTATATTTTGAAAATATTCTAGCACTGAGTAGGCATGTACAGATCGCTTCTGGGACCCCTAAATATCGAATTTTCGGGTGTTTTGGGCCTTAATTTGAGATATCGACTTTTTGGCACCTAACATATCGATTTTTAGCATGTTTTTAGCCTATATTATAAAAAATATTCTAGCACTGATTAGGCATGTACAGATTGCTTCTGGGACCCCAAAATATTGAATTTTCGGGTGTTTTGAGCCTGAATTTGATATATAAACGGGTACAGAAGATGCATGCACATATCGACTTTTGGGCACCTAAAATATCGATTTTGAGCATGTTTTGAGCCTATATTTTGAAAACATTCTAGCACTGAGTAGGCATGTACAGATCGCTTCTGGGACCCAAAAATATCGAATTTTCGGGTGTTTAGGGCCAGAATTTGAGATATAAACGAGTACAGAAGATGCATTCACATATCGAATTTTGGGCACCTCAAATATCGATTTTTAGCATGTTTTGAGCCTATATTTTGAAAATATTCTAGCACTGAGTAGGCATGTAGAGATTGCTTCTGGGACCCCAAAATATTGAATTTTCGGGTGTTTTCAGCCTGAATTTGAGATATAAACGGGTACAGAAGTTACATTCACATATTGACTTTGGGCATCTAAAATATCGATTTTGAGCATGTTTTGGGCCTGTATTTTAAAAATACTCTAACACGGAGTAGGCATGTACAGATCGCTTCTGGAACCCCAAAATATTGAATTTTCGGGTGTTTTGAGCCTGAATTTGAGATATAAACGGGTACTGAAGATGCATGCACATATTGACTTTTTGGCACCTAAAACATCGATTTTGAGCATGTTTTGGGCCTTTATTTTGAAAATACTCTAACACGATGTAGGCATGTACACATCGCTTCTGGGACCCCAAAATATCGAATTTTCGGGTGTTTTGGGCCTGAATTTGAGATATCGCCTTTACGCACCTAAAATATCGATTTTTAGCATGTTTTGAGCCTATATTTTGAAAATATTCTAGCACTGAGTAGGCATGTACAGATCGCTTCTGGGACCCCTAAATATCGAATTTTCGGGTGTTTTGGGCCTTAATTTGAGATATCGACTTTTTGGCACCTAAAATATCGATTTTTAGCATGTTTTTAGCCTATATTTTGAAAATATTCTAGCACTGAGTAGGCATGTACAGATCGCTTCTGGGACCCCTAAATATAGAATTTTCGGGTGTTTTGAGCTTGAATTTGTGATATAAACGAGTACAGAAGATGCATGCACATATCGACTTTTGGGCACCTAAAATATCGATTTTGAGCATGTTTTGAGCCTATATTTTGAAAACATTCTAGCACTGAGTAGGCATGTACAGATCGCTTCTGGGACCCCAAAATATTGAATTTTCGGGTGGTTAGGGCCAGAATTTGAGATATAAACGGGTACAGAAGATGCATGCACATATCGACTTTTGGGCACATAAAAGATCGATTTTCAGTATGTTTTTGGCCTGTATTTTGAAAATACTCTAACACGGAGTAGGCATGTACAGATCGCTTCTGAGACCCCTAAATATCGAATTTTCGGGTGTTTTGGGACTGAAATTGAGATATCGACTTTTTGGCACCTAAAATATCGATTTTTAGCATGTTTTTAGCCTATATTTTGAAAATATTCTAGCACTGAGTAGGCATATACAGATTGCTTCTGGGACCCCAAAATATTGAATTTTCGGGTGTTTTGAGCCTGAATTTGAGATATAAACGGGTACAGAAGATACATGCACATATTGACTTTGGGCATCTAAAATATCGATTTTCAGCATGTTTTGGGCATGTATTTTGAAAATACTCTAACACGGAGTAGGCATGTACAGATCGCTTCTGGGACCCCAAAATATCGAATTTTCGGGTGTTTTGAGCCTGAATTTGAGATATAACCGGGTACAGAAGATGCATGCACATATCGACTTTTGGGCACCTAAAACATCGATTTTGAGCATGTTTTTGGCCTGTATTTTGTAAATACTCTAACACGGAGTGGGCATGTACAGATCGCTTCTGGGACCCCATAATATCGAATTTTCGGGTGTTTTGGGCCTGAATTTGAGATATCGCCTTTACACACCTAAAATATCGATTTTTAGCATGTTTTGAGCCTATATTTTGAAAATATTCTAGCACTGAGTAGGCATGTACAGATCACTTCTGGGACCCCAAAATATCGAATTTTCGGGTGTTTTGAGCATGAATTTGAGATATGAACAAGAACAGAAGATGCATGCACATATCGACTTTTGGGCACCTAAAATATCGATTTTCAGCATGTTTTTGGCCTGTATTTTGAAAATACTCTAACACGGAGTAGGCATGTACAGATCCCTTCTGGGACCCCTAATATCGAATTTTCGGGTGTTTTTTAGACTGAATTTAAGATATCGACTTTTTGGCACCTAAAATATCGATTTTTAGCATGTTTTTACCCTATATTTTGATAATATTCTAGCACTGAGTAGGCATGTACAGATCGCTTCTGGGACCCCAAAATATCGAATTTTCGGGTGTTTTGAGCCTGAATTTGAGATATAAACGGGTACTGAATATGCATGCACATTTTGACTTTTGGGCACCTAAAACATCGATTTTGATTATGTTTTGGGCCTGTATTTTGAAAATAATCTAACACGGAGTAGTCATGTACACATCGCTTCTGGGACCCCAAAATATCGAATTTTCGGGTGTTTTGGGCCTGAATTTGAGATATCGCCCTTACGCACCTAAAATATCGAATTTTAGCACGTTTTGAGCCTATATTTTGAAAATATTCTAGCACTGAGTAGGCATGTACAGATCGCTTCTGGGACCCATAAATATCGAATTTTCGGGTGTTTTGGGCCTTAATTTGAGATATCGACTTTTTGGCACCTAAAATATCGATTTTTAGCATATTTTTAGCCTATATTTTGAAAATATTCTAGCACTGAGTAGGCATGTACAGATTGCTTCTGGGACCCCAAAATATTGAATTTTCGGGTGTTTTGAGCCTGAATTTGAGATATAAACGGGTACAGAAGATACATGCACATATTGACTTTGGGCATCTAAAATATCGATTTTCAGCATGTTTTGGGCATGTATTTTGAAAATACTCTAACACGGAGTAGGCATGTACAGATCGCTTCTGGGACCCAGAAATATCGAATTTTCGGGTGATTTGAGCCTGAATTTGAGATATAAACGGGTACTGAAGATGCATGCACATATCGACTTTTGGGCACCTAAAACATCGATGTTTAGCATTTTTTGGGCCCTTATTTTCTAAATACTCTAACACGGAGAAGGCATGTACAGATCGCTTCTGGGACCCTATAATATCGAATTTTCGGGTGTTTTGGGCCTGAATTTGAGATATAGCCTTTACGCACCTAAAATATCAATTTTAGCATGTTTCGAACCTATATTTTGAAAATATTCTAGCACTGAGTAGGCATGTACAGATCGCTTCTGGGACCCCAAAATATCGAATTTTCGGGTGTTTTGAGTCTGAATTTGAGATATAAACGAGTACAGAAGATGCATGCACATATCGACTTTTGGGCACCTAAAATATCGATTTTGAGCATGTTTTGAGCCTATATTTTGAAAACATTCTAGCACTGAGTAGGCATGTACAGATTGCTTCTGGGACCCCAAAATATTGAATTTTCGGGTGTTTTGAGCCTGAATTTGATATATAAACGGGTACTGAAGATGCATGCACATATCGACTTTTGGGCACCTAAAACATCGATTTTGATCATGTTTTGGGCCTGTATTTTGAAAATACTCTAACACGGAGTAGGCATGTACACATCGCTTCTGGGACCCCAAAATATCGAATTTTCGGGTGTTTTGGGCCTGAATTTGAGATATCGCCCTTACGCACCTAAAATATCGATTTTTAGCATGTTTTGAGCCTATATTTTGAAAATATTCTAGCACTGAGTAGGCATGTACAGATCGCTTCTGGGACCCCTATATATCGAATTTTCGGGTGTTTTGGGCCTTAATTTGAGATATCGACTTTTTGGCACCTAAAATATCGATTTTTAGCATGTTTTTAGCCTATATTTTGAAAATATTCTAGCACTGAGTAGGCATGTACAGATTGCTTCTGGGACCCCAAAATATCGAATTTTCGGGTGTTTTGAGCCTGAATTTGAGATATAAACGGGTACTGAAGGTGCATGCATATATCGACTTTTTGGCACCTAAAACATCGATTTTGAGCATGTTTTGGGCCTGTATTTTGAAAATACTCTAACACGGAGTAAGCATGTACATATCGCTTCTGGGACCCCTAAATATAGAATTCTCGGGTGTTTTGGACCTTAATTTGAGATATCGACTTTTTGGCACCTAAAATATCGATTTTTATCATGTTTTTAGCCTATATTTATTCAAAATATTCTAGCACTGAGTAGGCATGTACAGATTGCTTCTGGGACCCCAAAATATTGAATTTTCGGGTGTTTAGGGCCAGAATTTGAGATATAAACAGGTACAGAAGATGCATGCACATATCGACTTTTGGGCACCTAAAATATCGATTTTGAGCATGTTTTGAGCCTATATTTTGAAAACATTCTAGCACTGAGTAGGCATGTACACATCGCTTCTAGGACCCAAAAATATCGAATTTTCGGGTGTTTAGGGCCAGAATTTGAGATATAAACGGGTACAGAAGATGCATGCACATATCGACTTTTGGGCACCTAAAAGATCGATTTTCAGTATGTTTTTGGCCTGTATTTTGAAAATACTCTAACACGGAGTAGGCATGTACAGATCCCTTCTGGGACCCCTAAATATCGAATTTTCGGGTGTTTTGGGACTGAATTTGAGATATCGCCTTTACGCACCTAAAATATCGATTTTTAGCATGTTTTGAGCCTATATTTTGAAAATATTCTAGCACTGAGTAGGCATGTACAGATTGCTTCTGGGACCCCAAAATATTGAATTTTCGGGTGTTTTGACCCTGAATTTCAGATATACGCGGGTACAGAAGATACATGCACATATTGACTTTGGGCATCTAAAATATCGATTTTCAGCATGTTTTGGGCCTTTATTTTGAAAATACTCTAGCACTGAGTAGGCATGTACAGATCGCTTCTGGGACCCCAAAATATCGATTTTTCGGGTGTTTAGGGCCAGAATTTGAGATATAAACGGGTACAGAAGATGCATGCACATATCGACTTTTGGGCACCTAAAAGATCGATTTTCAGTATGTTTTTGGCCTGTATTTTGAAAATACTCTAACACGGAGTAGGCATGTACAGATCCCTTCTGGGACCCATAAATATCGAATTTTCGGGTGTTTTGGGACTGAATTTGAGATATCGCCTTTACGCACCTAAAATATCGATTTTTAGCATGTTGTGAGCCTATATTTTGAAAATATTCTAGCACTGAGTAGGCATGTACAGATCGCTTCTGGGACCCCTAAATATCGAATTTTCGGGTGTTTTGGGCCTTAATTTGAGATATCGACTTTTTGGCACCTAACATATCGATTTTTAGCATGTTTTTAGCCTATATTATAAAAAATATTCTAGCACTGATTAGGCATGTACAGATTGCTTCTGGGACCCCAAAATATTGAATTTTCGGGTGTTTTGAGCCTGAATTTGATATATAAACGGGTACAGAAGATGCATGCACATATCGACTTTTGGGCACCTAAAATATCGATTTTGAGCATGTTTTGAGCCTATATTTTGAAAACATTCTAGCACTGAGTAGGCATGTACAGATCGCTTCTGGGACCCAAAAATATCGAATTTTCGGGTGTTTAGGGCCAGAATTTGAGATATAAACGGGTACAGAAGATGCATGCACATATCGACTTTTGGGCACCTAAAAGATCGATTTTCAGTATGTTTTTGGCCTGTATTTTGAAAATACTTTAACACGAAGTAAGCATGTACTGATCGCTTCTGGGACCCCTAAATATCGAATTTTCGGGTGTTTTGGGCCTTAATTTGAGATATCGCCTTTACGCACCTAAAATATCGATTTTTAGCATGTTTTGAGCCTATATTTTGAAAATATTCTAGCACTGAGTAGGCATGTACAGATCGCTTCTGGGACCCCAAAATATCGAACTTTCGGGTGTTTTGAGCCTGAATTTGAGATATAAACGAGTACAGAAGATGCATGCACATATCGACTTTTGGGCACCTAAAATATCGATTTTGAGCATGTTTTGAGCCTATATTTTGAAAACATTCTAGCACTGAGTAGGCATGTACAGATCGCTTCTGGGACCCCAAAATATTGAATTTTCGGGTGTTTTGAGCCTGAATTTGAGATATAAACGAGTATAGAAGATGCATACACATATTGACTTTGGGCACCAAAAATATCGATTTTCAGCATGTTTTGGGCCTGAATTTTGAAAATACTCTAACACGGACTAGGCATGTACACATCGTTTCTGGGACCCCAAAATATCGAATTTTCGGGTGTTTAGGGCTGGAATTTGAGATATAAACGGGAACAGAAGATGCATGCACATATCGACTTTTGGGCACCTAAAAGATCGATTTTAGGTATTTTTTTGGGCTGTATTTTGAAAATACTCTAACACGGAGTAGGCATGTACAAATCCCTTCTGGGACCCCTAAATATCGAATTTTTGGGTGTTTTGGGACTGAATTTGAGATATCGACTTTTTGGCACCTAAAATATCGATTTTTAGCATGTTTTTAGCCTATATTTTGAAAATATTTTAGCACTGAGTAGGCATGTACAGATTGCTTCTGGGACCCCAAAATAATGAATTTTCGGGTGTTTTGAGCCTGAATTTGAGATATAAACGGGTACAGAAGATGCATGCACATATCGACTTTTGGGCACCTAAAACATCGATTTTGAGCATGTTTTGGGCCTGTATTTTGAAAATACTCTAACTCGGAGTAGGCATGTACAGATCGCTTCTGAGACCCCAAAATATCGAATTTTCGGGTGTTTTGAGCCTGAATTTGAGATATAAACGGGTACAGAAGATGCATGCACCTATCGACTTTTGGGCACCTAAAATATCGATTTTGAGCATGTTTTGAGCCTATATTTTGAAAACATTCTAGCACTGAGTAGCCATGTACAGATCGCTTCTGTGACCCCTAAATATCGAATTTTCGGGTGTTTTGGGCCTTAATTTGAGATATCGACTTTTTTGGCACCTAAAATATCGATTTTTAGCATGTTTTTAGCCTATATTTTGAAAATATTCTAGCACTGAGTAGGCATGTACAGATTGCTTCTGGGACCCCAAAATATTGAATTTTCGGGTTTTTTTATTCTGAATTTGAGATATAAACGTGTACAGAAGATGCATGCACATATTGACTTTGGGCATCTAAAATATCGATTTTCAGCATGTTTTGGACATGTATTTTAAAAATACTCTAACACGGAGTAGGCATGTACAGATCGCTTCTGGGACTCCAAAATATCGAATTTTCGGGTGTTTTGAGCCTGAATTTGAGATATAAACGGGTACTGAAGATGCATGCATATATCAACTTTTGGGCACCTAAAACATCGATTTTGAGCATGTTTTGGGCCTGTATTTTGAAAATACTCTAACACGGAGTAGGCATGTACAGATCGCTTCTAGGACCCCTAAATATCGAATATTCGGGTGTTTTGGGCCATAATTTGAGATATCGACTTTTTGGCACCTAAAATATCGATTTTTAGCATGTTTTTAGCCTATATTTTGAAAATATTCTAGCACTGAGTAGGCATGTACAGATTGCTTCTGGGACCCCAAAATATTGAATTTTCGGGTGTTTTGAGCCTGAATTTGAGATATAAACGGGTACAGAAGATGCATGCACATATCGACTTTTGGGCACCTAAAATATCGATTTTGAGCATGTTTTGAGCCTGTATTTTGAAAATACTCTAACACGGAGTATGCATGTACAGATCGCTTCTGGGACCCATAAATATCGAATTTTCGGGTGTTTTGGGACTGAATTTGAGATATCGCCTTTACGCACCTAAAATATCGATTTTTAGCATGTTGTGAGCCTATATTTTGAAAATATTCTAGCACTGAGTAGGCATGTACAGATCGCTTCTGGGACCCCTAAATATCGAATTTTCGGGTGTTTTGGGCCTTAATTTGAGATATCGACTTTTTGGCACCTAACATATCGATTTTTAGCATGTTTTTAGCCTATATTATAAAAAATATTCTAGCACTGATTAGGCATGTACAGATTGCTTCTGGGACCCCAAAATATTGAATTTTCGGGTGTTTTGAGCCTGAATTTGATATATAAACGGGTACAGAAGATGCATGCACATATCGACTTTTGGGCACCTAAAATATCGATTTTGAGCATGTTTTGAGCCTATATTTTGAAAACATTCTAGCACTGAGTAGGCATGTACAGATCGCTTCTGGGACCCAAAAATATCGAATTTTCGGGTGTTTAGGGCCAGAATTTGAGATATAAACGGGTACAGAAGATGCATGCACATATCGACTTTTGGGCACCTAAAAGATCGATTTTCAGTATGTTTTTGGCCTGTATTTTGAAAATACTTTAACACGAAGTAAGCATGTACTGATCGCTTCTGGGACCCCTAAATATCGAATTTTCGGGTGTTTTGGGCCTTAATTTGAGATATCGCCTTTACGCACCTAAAATATCGATTTTTAGCATGTTTTGAGCCTATATTTTGAAAATATTCTAGCACTGAGTAGGCATGTACAGATCGCTTCTGGGACCCCAAAATATCGAACTTTCGGGTGTTTTGAGCCTGAATTTGAGATATAAACGAGTACAGAAGATGCATGCACATATCGACTTTTGGGCACCTAAAATATCGATTTTGAGCATGTTTTGAGCCT
The DNA here is from genome assembly GCA_033782935.1 of Petrolisthes cinctipes. Classification (NCBI taxonomy): domain Eukaryota; kingdom Metazoa; phylum Arthropoda; class Malacostraca; order Decapoda; family Porcellanidae; genus Petrolisthes; species Petrolisthes cinctipes. The sequence goes on along the minus strand of JAWQEG010002020.1, from coordinate 111,460 downwards.
ATATTTTGAAAACATTCTAGCACTGAGTAGGCATGTACAGATCGCTTCTGGGACCCCAAAATATTGAATTTTCGGGTGTTTTGAGCCTGAATTTGAGATATAAACGAGTAGAGAAGATGCATACACATATTGACTTTGGGCACCACAAATATCGATTTTCAGCATGTTTTGGGCCTGAATTTTGAAAATACTCTAACACGGACTAGGCATGTACACATCGCTTCTGGGACCCCAAAATATCGAATTTTCGGGTGTTTAGGGCTGGAATTTGAGATATAAACGGGTACAGAAGATGCATGCACATATCGACTTTTGGGCACCTAAAAGATCGATTTTAGGTATTTTTTTGGGCTGTATTTTGAAAATACTCTAACACGGAGTAGGCATGTACAAATCCCTTCTGGGACCCCTAAATATCGAATTTTTTTGTGTTTTGGGACAGAATTTGAGATATCGACTTTTTGGCACCTAAAATATCGATTTTTAGCATGTTTTTAGCCTATATTTTGAAAATATTTTAGCACTGAGTAGGCATATACAGATTGCTTCTGGGACCCCAAAATAATGAATTTTCGGGTGTTTTGAGCCTGAATTTGAGATATAAACGGGTACAGAAGATGCATGCACATATCGACTTTTGGGCACCTAAAACATCGATTTTGAGCATGTTTTGGGCCTGTATTTTGAAAATACTCTAACTCGGAGTAGTCATGTACAGATCGCTTCTGAGACCCCAAAATATCGAATTTTCGGGTGTTTTGAGCCTGAATTTGAGATATAAACGGGTACTGAAGATGCATGCACATATCGACATTTGGGCACCTAAAACATCGATTTTGAGCATGTTTTGGGCCTGTATTTTGGAAATACTCTAACACGGAGTAGGCATGTACAGATCGATTCTAGGACCCCAAAATATCGAATTTTCGGGTGTTTTGGGCCTGAATTTGAGATATCGCCTTTAAGCACTTAAAATATCGATTTTTAGCATGTTTTGAGCCTATATTTTGAAAATATTCTAGCACTGAGTAGGCATGTACAGATCGCTTCTGGGACCCCAAAATATCGAATTTTCGGGTGTTTTGAGCTTGAATTTGAGATATAAACGAGTACAGAAGATGCATGCACCTATCGACTTTTGGGCACCTAAAATATCGATTTTGAGCATGTTTTGAGCCTATATTTTGAAAACATTCTAGCACTGAGTAGCCATGTACAGATCGCTTCTGTGACCCCTAAATATCGAATTTTCGGGTGTTTTGGGCCATAATTTGAGATATCGACTTTTTGGCACCTAAAATATCGATTTTTAGCATGTTTTTAGCCTATATTTTGAAAATATTCTAGCACTGAGTAGGCATGTACAGATTGATTCTGGGACCCCAAAATATTGAATTTTCGGGTTTTTTTATTCTGAATTTGAGATATAAACGTGTACAGAAGACACATGCACATATTGACTTTGGGCATCTAAAATATCGATTTTCAGCATGTTTTGGACATGTATTTTGAAAATACTCTAACACGGAGTAGGCATGTACAGATCGCTTCTGGGACCCCAAAATATCGAATTTTCGGGTGTTTTGAGCCTGAATTTGAGATATAAACGGGTACTGAAGATGCATGCACATATCAACTTTTGGGCACCTAAAACATCGATTTTGAGCATGTTTTGGGCCTGTATTTTGAAAATACTCTAACACGGAGTAGGCATGTACAGATCGCTTCTAGGACCCCTAAATATCGAATATCCGGGTGTTTTGGGCCATAATTTGAGATATCGACTTTTTGGCACCTAAAATATCGATTTTTAGCATGTTTTTAGCCTATATTTTGAAAATATTCTAGCACTGAGTAGGCATGTACAGATTGCTTCTGGGACCCCAAAATATTGAATTTTCGGGTGTTTTGAGCCTGAATTTGAGATATAAACGGGTACAGAAGATACATGCACATATTGACTTTGGGCATCTAAAATATCGATTTTCAGCATGTTTTGGGCATGTATTTTGAAAATACTCTAACACGGAGAAGGCATGTACAGATCGCTTCTGGGACCCCAAAATATCGAATTTTCGGGTGTTTTGAGCCTGAATTTGAGATATAAACGAGTACAGAAGATGCATGCACATATCGAATTTTGGGCACCTAAAATATCGATTTTGAGCATGTTTTGAGCCTTTATTTTGAAAACATTCTAGCACTGAGTAGGCTTGTACAGATCGCTTCTGGGACTCCAAAATATCGAATTTTCGGGTGTTTTGAGCCTGAATTTGAGATATAAACGAGTACAGAAGATGCATGCACATATCGACTCTTGGGCACCTAAAAGATCGATTTTCAGTATGTTTTTGGTCTGTATTTTGAAAGTACTCTAACACTGAGTGGGCATGTACAGATCGCTTCTGGGACCCCAAAATATCGAATTTTCGGGTGTTTTGAGCCTGAATTTGAGATATAAACGGGTACTGAAGATGCATGCACATATTGACTTTGGGCATCTAAAATATCGATTTTCAGCATGTTTTGGGCATGTAATTTGAAATTACTCTAACACGGAGTAGGCATGTACAGATCGCTTCTGGGACCCCAAAATATCGAATTTTCGGGTGTTTTGAGCCTGAATTTGAGATATAAACGGGTACATAAGATAAATGCACTTATTGACCTTGGGCATCTAAAATATCGATTTTCAGCATGTTTTGGGCATGTATTTTGAAAATACTCTAACACGGAGTAGGCATGTACAGATCGCTTCTGGGACCCCAAAATATCGAATTTTCGGGTGTTTTGAGCCTGAATTTGAGATATAAACGGGTACTGAAGGTGCATGCACATATCGACTTTTTGGCAGCTGAAACATCGATTTTGAGCATGTTTTGGGCCTGTATTTTGAAAATACTCTAACACGGAGTAGGCATGTACAGATCGCTTCTGGGACCCCTAAAAATCGAATTTTCGGGTGTTTAGGGCCAGAATTTGAGATATAAACGGGAACAGAAGATGCATGCATATATCGACTTTTGGGCACCTAAAAGATCAATTTTCAGTATGTTTTTGGCCTGTATTTTAAAAATACTCTAACACGGAGTAGGCATGTACAGATCGCTTCTGGGACCCCTAAATATCGAATTTTCAGGTGTTTTTGGCCTTAATTTGAGATATCGCCTTTATGCACCTAAAATATCGATTTTTAGCATGTTTTGAGCCTATAATTTGAAAATATTCTAGCACTAAGTAGGCATGTACAGATCGCTTCTGGGACCCCTAAATATCGAATTTTCGGGTGTTTTGAGCCTGAATTTGAGATATAAACGAGTACAGAAGATGCATGCACATATCGACTTTTGGGCACCTAAAATATCGATTTTGAGCATGTTTTGAGCCTATATTTTGAAAAATTCTAGCACTGAGTAGGCATGTACAGATCGCTTCTGGGACCCCTAAATATCGAATGTTCGGGTGTTTTGGGCCTTAATTTGAGATATCGACTTTTTGGCACCTAAAATATCGATTTTTAGCATGTTTTTAGCCTATATTTTGAAAATATTCTAGCACTGAGTAGGCATGTACAGATTGCTTCTGGGACCCCAAAATATCGAATTTTCGGGTGTTTTGAGCCTGAATTTGAGATATAAACGCGTACAGAAGATTCATGCACAAATTGACTTTGGGCATCTAAAATATCGATTTTCAGCATGTTTTTAGCCTATATTTTGAAAATATTCTAGCACTGAGTAGGCATGTACAGATCGCTTCTGGGACCCCAAAATATCGAATTTTCGGGTGTTTTGAGCCTGAATTTGAGATATAAACGAGTACTGAAGGTGCATGCACATATCGACTTTTTGGCACTTAAAACATCGATTTTGAGCATGTTTTGTGCCTGTATTTTGAAAATACTCTAACACGGAGTAGGCATGTACAGATCGCTTCTGGGACCCCTAAATATCGAATTTTCGGGTGTTTAGGGCCAGAATTTGAGATATAAACGGGCACAGAAGATGCATGAACATATCGACTTTTGGGCACCTAAAATATCGATTTTGAGCATGTTTTGAGCCTATATTTTGAAAAAATTCTAGCACTGAGTAGGCATGTACAGATCGCTTCTGGGACCCCTAAATATCGAATTTTCGGGTGTTTTGGGCCTTAATTTGAGATATCGACTTTTTGGCACCTAAAATATCGATTTTTAGCATGTTTTTAGCCTATATTTTGAAAATATTCTAGCACTGAGTAGGCATGTACAGATTGCTTCTGGGACCCCAAAATATTGAATTTTCGGGTGTTTTGAGCCTGAATTTGAGATATAAACGGGTACAGAAGATACATACATGCACATATTGACTTTGGGCATCTAAAATATCGATTTTCAGCATGTTTTTGGCCTGTATTTTGAAAATACTCTAACACGGAGTAGACATGTACAGATCGCTTCTGGGACCCTTAAATATCAAATTTTCGGGTGTTTTGGGCCTTAATTTGAGATATCGCCTTTACGCACCTAAAATATCGATTTTAGCATGTTTTTAGCCTATATTTTGAAAATATTCTAGCACTGAGTAGGCATGTACAGATCGCTTCTGAGACCCCAAAATATCGAATTTTCGGGTGTTTTGAGCCTGAATTTGAGATATAAACGAGTACTGAAGGTGGATGCACATATCGACTTTTTGGCACCTAAAACATCGATTTTGAGCATGTTTTGAGCCTATATTTTGAAAAAATTCTAGCACTGAGTAGGCATGTACAGATCGCTTCTAGGACCCCTAAATATCGAATTTTCGGGTGTTTTGGGCCTTAATTTGAGATATCGACTTTTTGGCACCTAAAATATCGATTTTTAGCATGTTTTTAGCCTATATTTTGAAAATATTCTAGCACTGAGTAGGCATCTACAGATTGCTTCTGGGACCCCAAAATATTGAATTTTCGGGTGTTTTGAGCCTGAATTTGAGATATAAACGGGTACAGAAGATACATGCACATATTGACTTTGGGCATCTAAAATATCGATTTTCAGCATGTTTTGGGCATGTATTTTAAAAATACTCTAACACGGAGTAGGCATGTACAGATCGCTTCTGGGACCCCAAAATATCGAATTTTCGGGTGTTTTGAGCCTGAATTTGAGATATAAACGAGTACTGAAGGTGCATGCACATATCGACTTTTTGGCACCCAAAACATCGATTTTGAGCATGTTTTGGGCCTGTATTTTGAAAATACTCTAACACGTAGTAGGCATGTACAGATCGCTTCTGGGACCCCTAAATATCGAATTTTCGGGTGTTTAGGGCCAGAATTTGAGATATAACGGGCACAGAAGATGCATGCATATATCGACTTTTGGGCACCTAAAAGATCAATTTTCAGTATGTTTTTGGCCTGTATTTTGAAAATACTCTAACACGGAGTAGGCATGTACAGATCGCTTCTGGGACCCCTAAATATCGAATTTTCGGGTGTTTTTGGCCTTAATTAGAGATATCGCCTTTATGCAACTAAAATATCGATTTTTAGCATGTTTTGAGCCTATATTTTGAAAATATTCTAGCACTAAGTAGGCATGTACAGATCGCTTCTGGGACCCCAAAATATCGAATTTTCGGGTGTTTTGAGCCTGAATTTGAGATATAAACGAGTACAGAAGATGCATGCACATTTTGGGCACCTAAAATATCGATTTTGAGCATGTTTTGAGCCTATATTTTGAAAAATTTTTAGCACTGAGTAGGCATGTACAGATCGCTTCTGGGACCCCTAAATATCGAATTTTCGGGTGTTTTGAGCCTTAATTTGAGATATCGACTTTTTGGCACCTAAAATATCGATTTTTAGCATGTTTTTAGCCTATATTTTGAAAATATTCTAGCACTGAGTAGGCATGTACAGATTGCTTCTGGGACCCCAAAATATTGAATTTTCGGGTGTTTTGAGCCTGAATTTGAGATATAAACGGGTACAGAAGATACATGCACATATTGACTTTGGGCATCTAAAATATCGAATTTCAGCATGTTTTGGGCATGTATTTTAAAAATACTCTAACACGGAGTAGGCATGTACAGATCGCTTCTGGGACCCCAAAATATCGAATTTTCGGGTGTTTTAAGCCTGAATTTGAGATATAAACGAGTACTGAAGGTGCATGCACATATCGACTTTTTGGCACCCAAAACATCGATTTTGAGCATGTTTTGGGCCTGTATTTTGAAAATACTCTAACACGGAGTAGGCATGTACAGATCGCTTCTGGGACCCCTAAATATCGAATTTTCGGGTGTTTAGGGCCAGAATTTGAGATATAACGGGCACAGAAGATGCATGCATATATCGACTTTTGGGCACCTAAAAGATCAATTTTCAGTATGTTTTTGGCCTGTATTTTGAAAATACTCTAACACGGAGTAGGCATGTACAGATCGCTTCTGGGACCCCTAAATATCGAATTTTCGGGTGTTTTTGGCCTTAATTAGAGATATCGCCTTTATGCAACTAAAATATCGATTTTTAGCATGTTTTGAGCCTATGTTTTGAAAATATTCTAGCACTAAGTAGGCATGTACAGATCGCTTCTGGGACCCCAAAATATCGAATTTTCGGGTGTTTTGAGCCTGAATTTGAGATATAAACGAGTACAGAAGATGCATGCACATTTTGGGCACCTAAAATATCGATTTTGAGCATGTTTTGAGCCTATATTTTGAAAAAATTTTAGCACTGAGTAGGCATGTACAGATCGCTTCTGGGACCCCTAAATATCGAATTTTCGGGTGTTTTCGGCCTTAATTTGAGATATCGACTTTTTGGCACCTAAAATATCGATTTTTAGCATGTTTTTAGCCTATATTTTGAAAATATTCTAGCACTGAGTAGGCATGTACAGATCGCTTCTGGGACCCCAAAATATCGAATTTTCGGGAGTTTTGAGACTGAATTTGAGATATAAACGGGTACAGAAGATACATGCACATATTGACTTTGGGCATCTAAAATATCGATTTTCAGCATATTTTGGGCATGTATTTTGAAAATACTCTAACACGGAGTAGGCATGTAGAGATCGCTTCTGGGACCCCTAAATATCGAATTTTCGGGTGTTTTGGGACTGAATTTGAGATATCGACTTTTTGGCACCTAATATATCGATTTTCAGAATGTTTTGGGCATGAATTTTGAAAATACTCTAATACTCGCTTCTGGGACCCCAAAATATCGAATTTTCGGGTGTTTTGAGCCTGGATTTGAGATATAAACAGGTACTGAAGATGCATGCACATATCGACTTTTGGGCACCTAAAACATCGATTTTGAGCATGTTTTGGGCCTTTATTTTGAAAATACTCTAACACAGAGTAGGCATGTACAGATCGCTTCTGAGACCCCAAAATATCGAATTTTCGAGTGTTTTGGGCCTGAATTTGAGATATCGCCTTTACGCACCTAAAATATCGATTTTTAGCATGTTTTGAGCCTTTATTTTGAAAATATTCTGGCACTGAGTAGGCATGTACAGATCGCTTCTGGGACCCCAAAATATCGAATTTTCGGGTGTTTTGAGCTTGAATTTGAGATATAAACGAGTACAAAAGATGCATGCACATATCGACTTTTGGGCACCTAAAATATCGATTTTGAGCATGTTTTGAGCCTATAATCAGAAAACATTCTAGCACTGAGTATGCATGTACAGATCGCTTCTGGGACCCAAAAATATCGATTTTTCGGGTGTTTAGGGCCAGAATTTGAGATATAAACGGGTACAGAAGATGCATGCACATATCGACTTTTTGGCACCTGAAACATCGATTTTGAGCATGTTTTGGGCCTGTATTTTGAAAATACTCTAACACGGAGTAGGCATGTACAGATCGCTTCTGGGACCCAAAAATATCGAATTTTCGGGTGTTTAGGGCCAGAATTTGAGATATAAACGGGTACAGAAGATGCATGCACATATCGACTTTTGGGCACCTAAAAGATCGATTTTCAGTATGTTTTTGGCCTGTATTTTGAAAATACTCTAACACGGAGTAGACATGTACAGATCGCTTCTGGGACCCCTAAATATCAAATTTTCGGGTGTTTTGGGCCTTAATTTGAGATATCGCCTTTACGCACCTAAAATATCGATTTTTAGCATGTTTTTAGCCTATATTTTGAAAATATTCTAGCACTGAGTAGGCATGTACAGATCGCTTCTGGGACCCCAAAATATCGAACTTTCGGGTGTTTTGAGCCTGAATTTGAGATATAAACGAGTACTGAAGGTGCATGCACATATCGACTTTTTGGCACCTAAAACATCGATTTTGAGCATGTTTTGTGCCTGTATTTTGAAAATACTCTAACACGGAGTAGGCATGTACAGATCGCTTCTGGGACCCATAAATATCAAGTTTTCGGGCGTTTAGGGCCAGAATTTAAGATATAAACGGGCACAGAAGATGCATGCACATATCGACTTTTGGGCACCTGAAAGATTGATTTTCAGTATGTTTTTGGCCTGTATTTTAAAAATACTCTAACTCGGAGTAGGCATGTACAGATCGCTTCTGGGACCCCTAAATATCGAATTTTCGGGTGTTTTGGGCCTTAATTTGAGATATCGCCTTTACGCACCTAAAATATCGATTTTTAGCATGTTTTTAGCCTATATTTTGAAAATATTCTAGCACTAAGTAGGCATGTACAGATCGCTTCTGGGACCCCAAAATATCGAATTTTCGGGTGTTTTGAGCCTCAATTTGAGATATAAAAGGGTACAGAAGATACATGCACATATCGACTTTTGGGCACCTAAAATATCGATTTTGAGCATGTTTTAAGCCTATATTTTGAAAAAATTCTAGCACTGAGTAGGCATGTACAGATCGCTTCTGGGACCCCTAAATATCGAATTTTCGGGTGTTTTGGGCGTTAATTTGAGATATCGACTTTTTGGCACCTAAAATATCGATTTTTAGCATGTTTTTAGCCTATATTTTGAAAATATTCTAGCACTAAGTAGGCATGTACAGATCGCTTCTGGGACCCCAAAATATCGAATTTTCGTGTGTTTTGAGCCTGAATTTGAGATATAAACGAGTACAGAAGATGCATGCACATATCGACTTTTGGGCACCTAAAATATCGATTTTGAGCATGTTTTGAGCCTATATTTTGAATAAATTCTAGCACTGAGTAGGCATGTACAGATCGCTTCTGGGACCCAAAAATATCGAATTTTCGGGTGTTTAGGGCCAGAATTTGAGATATAAACGGGTACAGAAGATGCATGCACATATCGACTTTTGGGAACCTAAAAGATCAATTTTCAGTATGTTTTTGGCCTGTATTTTAAAAATACTCTAACACGGAGTAGGCATGTACAGATCGCTTCTGGGACCCCTAAATATCGAATTTTCGGGTGTTTTTGGCCTTAATTAGAGATATCGCCTTTATGCAACTAAAATATCGATTTTTAGCATGTTTTGAGCCTATATTTTGAAAATATTCTAGCACTAAGTAGGCATGTACAGATCGCTTCTGGGACCCCAAAATATCGAATTTTCGGGTGTTTTGAGCCTGAATTTGAGATATAAACGAGTACAGAAGATGCATGCACATTTTGGGCACCTAAAATATCGATTTTGAGCATGTTTTGAGCCTATATTTTGAAAAATTTTTAGCACTGAGTAGGCATGTACAGATCGCTTCTGGGACCCCAAAATATCGAATTTTCGGGTGTTTTGAGCCTGAATTTGAGATATAAACGGGTACAGAAGATACATGCACATATTGACTTTGGGCATCTAAAATATCGATTTTCAGCATATTTTGGGCATGTATTTTGAAAATACTCTAACACGGAGTAGGCATGTAGAGATCGCTTCTGGGACCCCTAAATATCGAATTTTCGGGTGTTTTGGGACTGAATTTGAGATATAGACTTTTTGGCACCTAAAATATCGATTTTCAGAATGTTTTGGGCATGAATTTTGAAAATACTCTAACACGGAGTAGGCATGTACAGATCGCTTCTGGGACCCCAAAATATCGAATTTTCGGGTGTTTTGAGCCTGGATTTGAGATATAAACAGGTACTGAAGATGCATGCACATATCGACTTTTGGGCACCGAAAACATCGATTTTGAGCATGTTTTGGGCCTTTATTTTGAAAATACTCTAACACAGAGTAGGCATGTACAGATCGCATCTGAGACCCCAAAATATCGAATTTTCGGGTGTTTTGGGCCTGAATTTGAGATATCGCCTTTACGCACCTAAAATATCGATTTTTAGCATGTTTTGAGCCTTTATTTTGAAAATATTCTAGCACTGAGTAGGCATGTACAGATCGCTTCTGGGACCCCAAAATATCGAATTTTCGGGTGTTTTGAGCTTGAATTTGAGATATAAACGAGTACAGAAGATGCATGCACATATCGACTTTTGGGCACCTAAAATATCGATTTTGAGCATGTTTTGAGCCTATAATCAGAAAACATTCTAGCACTGAGTATGCATGTACAGATCGCTTCTGGGACCCAAAAATATCGATTTTTCGGGTGTTTTGAGCCTGAATTTGAGATATAAACGGGTACTGAAGGTGCATGCACATATCGACTTTTTGGCACCTGAAACATCGATTTTGAGCATGTTTTGGGCCTGTATTTTGAAAATACTCTAACACGGAGTAGGCATGTACAGATCGCTTCTGGGACCCAAAAATATCGAATTTTCGGGTGTTTAGGGCCAGAATTTGAGATATAAACGGGTACAGAAGATGCATGCACATATCGACTTTTGGGCACCTAAAAGATCGATTTTCAGTATGTTTTTGGCCTGTATTTTGAAAATACTCTAACACGGAGTAGACATGTACAGATCGCTTCTGGGACCCCTAAATATCAAATTTTCGGGTGTTTTGGGCCTTAATTTGAGATATCGCCTTTACGCACCTAAAATATCGATTTTTAGCATGTTTTTAGCCTATATTTTGAAAATATTCTAGCACTGAGTAGGCATGTACAGATCGCTTCTGGGACCCCAAAATATCGAATTTTCGGGTGTTTTGAGCCTGAATTTGAGATATAAACGAGTACTGAAGGTGCATGCACATATCGACTTTTTGGCACCTAAAACATCGATTTTGAGCATGTTTTGTGCCTGTATTTTGAAAAAACTCTAACACTGAGTAGGCATGTACAGATCGCTTCTGGGACCCCAAAATATCGAATTTTCGGGTGTTTAGGGCCAGAATTTGAGATATAAACGGGTACAGAAGATGCATGCACATATCGACTTTTGGGCACCTAAAAGATCGATTTTCAGTATGTTTTTGGCCTGTATTTTGAAAATACTCTAACACGGAGTAGGCATGTACAGATCGCTTCTGGGACCCCTAAATATCGAATTTTCGGGTGTTTTGGGCCTTAAATTGAGATATCGCCTTTACGCACCTAAAATATCGATTTTTAGCATGTTTTTAGCCTATATTTTGAAAATATTCTAGCACTGAGTAGGCATGTACAGATCGCTTCTGGGACCCTAAAATATCGAATTTTCGGGTGTTTTGAGCCTGAATTTGAGATATAAACGGGTACAGAAGATGCATGCACATATCGACTTTTGGGCACCTAAAATATCGATTTTGAGCATGTTTTGAGCCTATATTTTGAAAAAATTCTAGCACTGAGTAGGCATGTACAGATCGCTTCTGGGACCCCTAAATATCGAATTTTCGGGTGTTTTGGGCGTTAATTTGAGATATCGACTTTTTGGCACCTAAAATATCGATTTTTAGCATGTTTTTAGCCTATATTTTGAAAATATTCTAGCACTAAGTAGGCATGTACAGATCGCTTCTGGGACCCCAAAATACCGAATTTTCGGGTGTTTTGAGCCTGAATTTGAGATATAAACGAGTACAGAAGATGCATGCACATATCGACTTTTGGGCACCTAAAATATCGATTTTGAGCATGTTTTGAGCCTATATTTTGAATAAATTCCAGCACTGAGTAGGCATGTACAGATCGCTTCTGGGACCCCAAAATATCGAATTTTCGGGTGTTTAGGGCCAGAATTTGAGATAGAAACGGGTACAGAAGATGCATGCACATATCGACTTTTGGGCACCTAAAAGATCGATTTTCAGTATGTTTTTGGCCTGTATTTTGAAAATACTCTAACATGGAGTAGGCATGTACAGATCCCTTCTGGGACCCCTAAATATCGAATTTTCTGGTGTTTTGGGACTGAATTTGATATATCGACTTTTGGGCACCTAAAACATCGATTTTGAGCATGTTTTGGGCCTGTATTTTGAAAATACTCTACAACGGAGTAGGCATGTACAGATCGCTTCTGGGACCCCAAAATATCGAATTTTCGGGTGTTTTGAACCTGAATTTGAGATATCGCCTTTACGCACCTAAAATATCGATTTTTAGCATGTTTTGAGCCTATATTTTGAAAATATTCTAGCACTGAGTAGGCATGTACAGATCGCTTCTGGGACCCCTAAATATCGAATTTTCGGGTGTTTTGAGCTTGAATTTGAGATATAAACGAGTACAGAAGATGCATGCACATATCGACTTTTGGGCACCTAAAATATCGATTTTGAGCATGTTTTGAGCCTTTATTTTGAAAACATTCTAGCACTGAGTAGGCATGTACAGATCGCTTCTGGGACCCCAAAATATTGAATTTTCGGGTGCTTAGGGCCAGAATTTGAGATATAAACGGGTACAGAAGATGCATGCACATATCGACTTTTGGGCACATAAAAGATCGATTTTCAGTATGTTTTTGGCCTGTATTTTGAAAATACTCTAACACGGAGTAGGCATGTAGAGATCGCTTCTGGGACCCCTAAATATCGAATTTTCGGGTGTTTTGGGACTGAATTTGAGATATCGACTTTTTAGCACCTAAAATATCGATTTTCAGCATGTTTTGGGCATGAATTTTGAAAATACTCTAACACGGAGTAGGTATGTACAGATCGCTTCTGGGACCCAAAAATATCGAATTTTCGGGTGTTTAGGGCCAGAATTTGAGATATAAACGAGTACAGAAGATGCATGCACATATCGACTTTTGGGCACCTAAAAGATCGATTTTCAGTATGTTTTTGGCCTGTATTTTGAAAATACTCTAACACGGAGTAGGCATGTACAGATCGCTTCTGGGACCCCTAAATATCGAATTTTCGGGTGTTTTGGGCCTTAAATTGAGATATCGCCTTTACGCACCTAAAATATCGATTTTTAGCATGTTTTTAGCCTAAATTTTGAAAATATTCTAGCACTGAGTAGGCATGTACAGATCGCTTCTGGGACCCCAAAATATCGAATTTTCGGGTGTTTTGAGCTTGAATTTGAGATATAAACGAGTACTGAAGGGGCATGCACATATCGACTTTTTGGCACCTAAAACATCGATTTTGAGCATGTTTTGTGCCTGTATTTTGAAAATACTCTTACACGGAGTAGGCATGTACAGATCGCTTCTAGGACCCCTAAATATCGAATTTTCGGGTGTTTAGGGCCAGAATTTGAGATATAAACGGGCACAGAAGATGCATGTACATATCGACTTTTGGGTACCTAAAAGATTGATTTTCAGTATGTTTTTGGCCTGTATTTTAAAAATACTCTAACACGGAGTAGGCATGTACAGATCGCTTCTGGGACCCCTAAATATCGAATTTTCGGGTGTTTTGGGCCTTAATTTGAGATATCGCCTTTACGCACCTAAAATTTCGATTTTTAACATGTTTTGAGCCTATATTTTGAAAATATTCTAGCACTAAGTAGGCATGTACAGATCGCTTCTGGGACCCTAAAATATCGAATTTTCGGGTGTTTTGAGCCTGAATTTGAGATATAAACGAGTACAGAAGATGCATGCACATATCGACTTTTGGGCACCTAAAATATCGATTTTGAGCATGTTTTGACCCTATATTTTGAAAAAATTCTAGCACTGAGTAGGCATGTACAGATCGCTTCTGGGACCCCAAAATATCGAATTTTCGGGTGTTTTTAGCCTGAATTTGAGATATAAACGAGTACTGAATGTGCATGCACATATCGACTTTTTGGCACCTAAAACATCGATTTTGAGCATGTTTTGTGCCTGTATTTTGAAAATACTCTAACATGGAGTAGGCATGTACAGATCGCTTCTAGGACCCCTAAATATCGAATTTTCGGGTGTTTAGGGCCAGAATTTAAGATATAAACGGGCACAGAAGATGCATGCACATATCGACTTTTGGGCACCTGAAAGATTGATTTTCAGTATGTTTTTGGCCTGTATTTTAAAAATACTCTAACACGGAGTAGGCATGTACAGATCGCTTCTGGGACCCCTAAATATCGAATTTTCGGGTGTTTTGGGCCTTAATTTGAGATATCGCCTTTATGCACCTAAAATATCGATTTTTAGCATGTTTTTAGCCTATATTTTGAAAATATTCTAGCACTAAGTAGGCATGTACAGATCGCTTCTGGGACCCCAAAATATCGAATTTTCGGGTGTTTTGAGCCTCAATTTGAGATATAAACGTGTACAGAAGATACATGCACATATCGACTTTTGGGCACCTAAAATATCGATTTTGAGCATGTTTTGAGCCTATATTTTGAAAACATTCTAGCACTGAGTAGGCATGTACAGATCGCTTCTGGGACCCCTAAATATCGAATTTTCGGGTGTTTTGGGCGTTAATTTGAGATATCGACTTTTTGGCACCTAAAATATCGATTTTTAGCATGTTATAAGCCTATATTTTGAAAATATTCTAGAACTAAGTAGGCATGTATAGATCGCTTCTGGGACCCCAAAATATCGAATTTTCGGGTGTTTTGAGCCTGAATTTGAGATATAAACAAGTACAGAAGATGCATGCACATATCGACTTTTGGGCACCTAAAATATCGATTTTGAGCATGTTTTGAGCCTATATTTTGAATAAATTCTAGCACTGAGTAGGCATGTACAGATCGCTTCTGGGACCCCAAAATATCGAATTTTCGGGTGTTTAGGGCCAGAATTTGAGATAGAAACGGGTACAGAAGATGCATGCACATATCGACTTTTGGGCACCTAAAAGATCGATTTTCAGTATGTTTTTGGCCTGTATTTTGAAAATACTCTAACATGGAGTAGGCATGTACAGATCCCTTCTGGGACCCCTAAATATCGAATTTTCTGGTGTTTTGGGACTGAATTTGAGATATCGACTTTTGGGCACCTAAAACTTCGATTTTGAGCATGTTTTGGGCCTGTATTTTGAAAATACTCTACAACGGAGTAGGCATGTACAGATCGCTTCTGGGACCCCAAAATATCGAATTTTCGGGTGTTTTGAACCTGAATTTGAGATATCGCCTTTACGCACCTAAAATATCGATTTTTAGCATGTTTTGAGCCTGTATTTTGAAAATACTCTAACACGGAGTAGGCATGTAGAGATCGCTTCTGGGACCCCTAAATATCGAATTTTCGGGTGTTTTGGGACTGAATTTGAGATATCGACTTTTTAGCACCTAAAATATCGATTTTCAGCATGTTTTGGGCATGAATTTTGAAAATACTCTAACACGGAGTAGGTATGTACAGATCGCTTCTGGGACCCAAAAATATCGAATTTTCGGGTGTTTAGGGCCAGAATTTGAGATATAAACGAGTACAGAAGATGCATGCACATATCGACTTTTGGGCACCTAAAAGATCGATTTTCAGTATGTTTTTGGCCTGTATTTTGAAAATACTCTAACACGGAGTAGGCATGTACAGACCGCTTCTGGGACCCCTAAATATCGAATTTTCGGGTGTTTTGGGCCTTAAATTGAGATATCGCCTTTACGCACCTAAAATATCGATTTTTAGCATGTTTTTAGCCTATATTTTGAAAATATTCTAGCACTGAGTAGGCATGTACAGATCGCTTCTGGGACCCCAAAATATCGAATTTTCGGGTGTTTTGAGCCTGAATTTGAGATATAAACGAGTACAGAAGATGCATGCACATATCGACTTTGGGCACCTAAAATATCGATTTTGAGCATGTTTTGACCCTATATTTTGAAAAAATTCTAGCACTGAGTAGGCATGTACAGATCGCTTCTGGGACCCCAAAATATCGAATTTTCGGGTGTTTTTAGCCTGAATTTGAGATATAAACGAGTACTGAATGTGTATGCACATATCGACTTTTGGGCACCTAAAAGATCGATTTTCAGTATGTTTTTGGCCTGTATTTTGAAAATACTCTAACATGGAGTAGGCATGTACAGATCCCTTCTGTGACCCCTAAATATCGAATTTTCTGGTGTTTTGGGACTGAATTTGAGATATCGACTTTTAGGCACCTAAAACATCGATTTTGAGCATGTTTTGGGCCTGTATTTTGAAAATACTCTACAACGAAGTAGGCATGTACAGATCGCTTCTGGGACCCCAAAATATCGAATTTTCGGGTGTTTTGAACCTGAATTTGAGATATCGCCTTTACGCACCTAAAATATCGATTTTTAGCATGTTTTGAGCCTGTATTTTGAAAATACTCTAACACGGAGTAGGCATGTAGAGATCGCTTCTGGGACCCCTAAATATCGAATTTTCGGGTGTTTTGGGACTGAATTTGAGATATCGACTTTTTAGCACCTAAAATATCGATTTTCAGCATGTTTTGGGCATGAATTTTGAAAATACTCTAACACGGAGTAGGTATGTACAGATCGCTTCTGGGACCCAAAAATATCGAATTTTCGGGTGTTTAGGGCCAAAATTTGAGATATAAACGGGTACAGAAGATGCATGCACATATCGACTTTTGGGCACCTAAAAGATCGATTTTCAGTATGTTTTTGGCCTGTATTTTGAAAATACTCTAACACGGAGTAGGCATGTACAGATCGCTTCTGGGACCCCTAAATATCGAATTTTCGGGTGTTTTGGGCCTTAAATTGAGATATCGCCTTTACGCACCTAAAATATCGATTTTTAGCATGTTTTTAGCCTATATTTTGAAAATATTCTAGCACTGAGTAGGCATGTACAGATCGCTTCTGGGACCCCAAAATATCGAATTTTCGGGTGTTTTGAGCTTGAATTTGAGATATAAACGAGTACTGAAGGGGCATGCACATATCGACTTTTTGGCACCTAAAACATCGATTTTGAGCATGTTTTGTGCCTGTATTTTGAAAATACTCTTACACGGAGTAGGCATGTACAGATCGCTTCTGGGACCCCTAAATATCGAATTTTCGGGTGTTTAGGGCTAGAATTTGAGATATAAACGGGCACAGAAGATTCATGCACATATCGACTTTTGGGCACCTAAAAGATTGATTTTCAGTATGTTTTTGGCCTGTATTTTAAAAATACTCTAACACGGAGTAGGCATGTACAGATCGCTTCTGGGACCCCTAAATATCGAATTTTCGGGTGTTTTGGGCCTTAATTTGAGATATCGCCTTTACGCACCTAAAATATCGATTTTTAGCATGTTTTGAGCCTATATTTTGAAAATATTCTAGCACTAAGTAGGCATGTACAGATCGCTTCTGGGACCCTAAAATATCGAATTTTCGGGTGTTTTGAGCCTGAATTTGAGATATAAACGAGTACAGAAGATGCATGCACATATCGACTTTTGGGCACCTAAAATATCGATTTTGAGCATGTTTTAAGCCTATATTTAGAAAAAATTCTAGCACTGAGTAGGCATGTACAGATCGCTTCTGGGACCCCTAAATATCGAATTTTCGGGTGTTTTGAGCCTGAATTTGAGATATCGACTTTTTGGCACCTAAAATATCGATTTTTATCATGTTTTTAGCCTATTTTTTGAAAATATTCTAGCACTGAGTAGGCATGTACAGATTGCTTCTGGGACCCTAAAATATTGAATTTTCGGGTGTTTTGAGCCTGAATTTGAGATATAAACGGGTACAGAATATAAATGCACATATTGACTTTGGGCATCTAAAATATCGATTTTCAGCATGTTTTGGGCATGTATTTTAAAAATACTCTAACACGGAGTAGGCATGTACAGATCGCTTCTGGGACCCCAAAATATCGAATTTTCGGGTGTTTTGAGCTTGAATTTGAGATATAAACGGGTACTGAAGGTGCATGCACATATCGACTTTTTGGCACCTAAAACATCGATTTTGAGCATGTTTTGGGCTTGTATTTTGAAAATACTCTAACACGGAGTAGGCATGTACAGATCGCTTCTGGGACCCAAAAATATCGAATTTTCGGGTGTTTAGGGCCAGAATTTGAGATATAAACGGGTACAGAAGATGCATGAACATATCGACTTTTGGGCACCTAAAAGATCGATTTTCAGTATGTTTTTGGCCTGTATTTTGAAAATACTCTAACACGGAGTAGGCATGTACAGATCGCTTCTGGGACCCCTAAATATCGAATTTTCGGGGGTTTTGGGCCTTAATTTGAGATATCGCCTTTACGCACCTAAAATATCGATTTTTAGCATGTTTTTAGCCTATATTTTGAAAATATTCTAGCACTGAGTAGGCATGTACAGATCGCTTCTGGGACCCCAAAATATCGAATTTTCGGGTGTTTTGAGCCTGAATTTGAGATATAAACGAGTACAGAAGATGCATGCACATATCGACTTTTGGGCACCTAAAATATCGATTTTGAGCATGTTTTGAGCCTATATTTTGAAAATACTCTAACATGGAGTAGGCATGTACAGATCCCTTCTGGGACCCCTAAATATCGAATTTTCTGGTGTTTTGGGACTGAATTTGAGATATCGACTTTTGGGCACCTAAAACATCGATTTTGAGCATGTTTTGGGCCTGTATTTTGAAAATACTCTAACACGGAGTAGGCATGTACAGATCGCTTCTGGGACCCCAAAATATCGAATTTTCGGGTGTTTTGAACCTGAATTTCAGATATCGCCTTTACGCACCTAAAATATCGATTTTTAGCATGTTTTGAGCCTATATTTTGAAAATATTCTAGCACTGAGTAGGCATGTACAGATCGCTTCTGGGACCCCTAAATATCGAATTTTCGGGTGTTTTGAGCTTGAATTTGAGATATAAACGAGTACAGAAGATGCATGCACATATCGACTTTTGGGCACCTAAAATATCGATTTTGAGCATGTTTTGAGCCTATATTTTGAAAACATTCTAGCACTGAGTAGGCATGTACAGATCGCTTCTAAGACCCCAAAATATTGAATTTTCGGGTGTTTAGGGCCAGAATTTGAGATATAAACGGGTACAGAAGATGCATGCACATATCGACTTTTGGGCACATAAAAGATCGATTTTCAGTATGTTTTTGGCCTGTATTTTGAAAATACTCTAACACGGAGTAGGCATGTAGAGATCGCTTCTGGGACCCCTAAATATCGAATTTTCGGGTGTTTTGGGACTGAATTTGAGATATCGACTTTTTAGCACCTAAAATATCGATTATCAGCATGTTTTGGGCATGAATTTTGAAAATACTCTAACACGGAGTAGGTATGTACAGATCGCTTCTGGGACCCAAAAATATCGAATTTTCGGGTGTTTAGGGCCAGAATTTGAGATATAAACGAGTACAGAAGATGCATGCACATATCGACTTTTTGGCACCTAAAACATCGATTTTGAGCATGTTTTGTGCCTGTATTTTGAAAATACTCTAACATGGAGTAGGCATGTACAGATCGCTTCTGGGACCCCTAAATATCGAATTTTCGGGTGTTTAGGGCCAGAATTTAAGATATAAACGGGCACAGAAGATGCATGCACATATCGACTTTTGGGCACCTGAAATATTGATTTTCAGTATGTTTTTGGCCTGTATTTTAAAAATACTCTAACACGGAGTAGGCATGTACAGATCGCTTCTGGGACCCCTAAATATCGAATTTTCGGGTGTTTTGGGCCTTAATTTGAGATATCGCCTTTATGCACCTAAAATATCGATTTTTAGCATGTTTTTAGCCTATATTTTGAAAATATTCTAGCACTAAGTAGGCATGTACAGATCGCTTCTGGGACCCCAAAATATCGAATTTTCGGGTGTTTTGAGCCTCAATTTGAGATATAAACGGGTACAGAAGATACATGCACATATCGACTTTTGGGCACCTAAAATATCGATTTTGAGCATGTTTTGAGCCTATATTTTGAAAACATTCTAGCACTGAGTAGGCATGTACAGATCGCTTCTGGGACCCCTAAATATCGAATTTTCGGGTGTTTTGGGCGTTAATTTGAGATATCGACTTTTTGGCACCTAAAATATCGATTTTTAGCATGTTTTAAGCCTATATTTTGAAAATATTCTAGAACTAAGTAGGCATGTACAGATCGCTTCTGGGACCCCAAAATATCGAATTTTCGGGTGTTTTGAGCCTGAATTTGAGATATAAACAAGTACAGAAGATGCATGCACATATCGACTTTTGGGCACCTAAAATATCGATTTTGAGCATGTTTTGAGCCTATATTTTGAATAAATTCTAGCACTGAGTAGGCATGTACAGATCGCTTCTGGGACCCCAAAATATCGAATTTTCGGGTGTTTAGGGCCAGAATTTGAGATAGAAACGGGTACAGAAGATGTATGCACATATCGACTTTTGGGCACCTAAAAGATCGATTTTCAGTATGTTTTTGGCCTGTATTTTGAAAATACTCTAACATGGAGTAGGCATGTACAGATCCCTTCTGGGACCCCTAAATATCGAATTTTCTGGTGTTTTGGGACTGAATTTGAGATATCGACTTTTGGGCACCTAAAACATCGATTTTGAGCATGTTTTGGGCCTGTATTTTGAAAATACTCTACAACGGAGTAGGCATGTACAGATCGCTTCTGGGACCCCAAAATATCGAATTTTCGGGTGTTTTGAACCTGAATTTGAGATATCGCCTTTACGCACCTAAAATATCGATTTTTAGCATGTTTTGAGCCTGTATTTTGAAAATACTCTAACACGGAGTAGGCATGTAGAGATCGCTTCTGGGACCCCTAAATATCGAATTTTCGGGTGTTTTGGGACTGAATTTGAGATATCGACTTTTTAGCACCTAAAATATCGATTTTCAGCATGTTTTGGGCATGAATTTTGAAAATACTCTAACACGGAGTAGGTATGTACAGATCGCTTCTGGGACCCAAAAATATCGAATTTTCGGGTGTTTAGGGCCAGAATTTGAGATATAAACGGGTACAGAAGATGCATGCACATATCGACTTTTGGGCACCTAAAAGATCGATTTTCAGTATGTTTTTGGCCTGTATTTTGAAAATACTCTAACACGGAGTAGGCATGTACAGATCGCTTCTGGGAGCCCTAAATATCGAATTTTCGGGTGTTTTGGGCCTTAAATTGAGATATCGCCTTTACGCACCTAAAATATCGATTTTTAGCATGTTTTTAGCCTATATTTTGAAAATATTCTAGCACTGAGTAGGCATGTACAGATCGCTTCTGGGACCCCAAAATATCGAATTTTCGGGTGTTTTGAGCTTGAATTTGAGATATAAACGAGTACTGAAGGGGCATGCACATATCGACTTTTTGGCACCTAAAACATCGATTTTGAGCATGTTTTGT
Source organism: Petrolisthes cinctipes (assembly GCA_033782935.1). Taxonomy (NCBI): domain Eukaryota; kingdom Metazoa; phylum Arthropoda; class Malacostraca; order Decapoda; family Porcellanidae; genus Petrolisthes; species Petrolisthes cinctipes. The sequence goes on along the minus strand of JAWQEG010002020.1, from coordinate 89,834 downwards.
GCCTGTATTTTGAAAATACTCTTACACGGAGTAGGCATGTACAGATCGCTTCTGGGACCCCTAAATATCGAATTTTCGGGTGTTTTGGGCCTTAATTTGAGATATCGCCTTTACGCACCTAAAATATCGATTTTTAGCATGTTTTGAGCCTATATTTTGAAAATATTCTAGCACTAAGTAGGCATGTACAGATCGCATCTGGGACCCTAAAATATCGAATTTTCGGGTGTTTTGAGCCTGAATTTGAGATATAAACGAGTACAGAAGATGCATGCACATATCGACTTTTGGGCACCTAAAATATCGATTTTGAGCATGTTTTAAGCCTATATTTTGAAAAAATTCTAGCACTGAGTAGGCATGTACAGATCGCTTCTGGGACCCCTAAATATCGAATTTTCGGGTGTTTTGAGCCTGAATTTGAGATATCGACTTTTTGGCACCTAAAATATCGATTTTTAGCATGTTTTTAGCCTATTTTTTGAAAATATTCTAGCACTGAGTAGGCATGTACAGATTGCTTCTGGGACCCTAAAATATTGAATTTTCGGGTGTTTTGAGCCTGAATTTGAGATATAAACGGGTACAGAAGATAAATGCACATATTGACTTTGGGCATCTAAAATATCGATTTTCAGCATGTTTTGGGCATGTATTTTAAAAATACTCAAACACGGAGTAGGCATGTACAGATCGCTTCTGGGACCCCAAAATATCGAATTTTCGGGTGTTTTGAGCCTGAATTTGAGATATAAACGGGTACTGAAGGTGCATGCACATATCGACTTTTTGGCACCTAAAACATCGATTTTGAGCATGTTTTGGGCCTGTATTTTGAAAATACTCTAACACGGAGTAGGCATGTACAGATCGCTTCTGGGACCCAAAAATATCGAATTTTCGGGTGTTTAGGGCCAGAATTTGAGATATAAACGGGTACAGAAGATGCATGAACATATCGACTTTTGGGCACCTAAAAGATCGATTTTCAGTATGTTTTTGGCCTGTATTTTGAAAATACTCTAACACGGAGTAGGCATGTACAGATCGCTTCTGGGACCCCTAAATATCGAATTTTCGGGGGTTTTGGGCCTTAATTTGAGATATCGCCTTTACGCACCTAAAATATCGATTTTTAGCATGTTTTTAGCCTATATTTTGAAAATATTCTAGCACTGAGTAGGCATGTACAGATCGCTTCTGGGACCCCAAAATATCGAATTTTCGGGTGTTTTGAGCCTGAATTTGAGATATAAACGAGTACAGAAGATGCATGCACATATCGACTTTTGGGCACCTAAAATATCGATTTTGAGCATGTTTTGAGCCTATATTTTGAAAATACTCTAGCATGGAGTAGGCATGTACAGATCCCTTCTGGGACCCCTAAATATCGAATTTTCTGGTGTTTTGGGACTGAATTTGAGATATCGACTTTTGGGCACCTAAAACATCGATTTTGAGCATGTTTTGGGCCTGTATTTTGAAAATACTCTAACACGGAGTAGGCATGTACAGATCGCTTCTGGGACCCCAAAATATCGAATTTTCGGGTGTTTTGAACCTGAATTTGAGATATCGCCTTTACTCACCTAAAATATCGATTTTTAGCATGTTTTGAGCCTATATTTTGAAAATATTCTAGCACTGAGTAGGCATGTACAGATCGCTTCTGGGACCCCAAAATATTGAATTTTCGGGTGTTTAGGGCCAGAATTTGAGATATCGACTTTTGGGCACCTAAAACATCGATTTTGAGCATGTTTTGAGCCTATATTTTGAAAATATTCTAGTACTGTGTAGGCATGTACAGATCGCTTCTGGGACCCCTAAATATCGAATTTTCGGGTGTTTTGAGCTTGAATTTGAGATATAAACGAGTACAGAAGATGCATGCACATATCGACTTTTGGGCACCTAAAATATCGATTTTGAGCATGTTTTGAGACTATATTTTGAAAACATTCTAGCACTGAGTAGGCATGTACAGATCGCTTCTGGGACCCCAAAATATTGAATTTTCGGGTGTTTAGGGCCAGAATTTGAGATATAAACGGGTACAGAAGATGCCTGCACATATCGACTTTTGGGCACATAAAAGATCGATTTTCAGTAGGTTTTTGGCCTGTATTTTGAAAATACTCTAACACGGAGTAGGCATGTAGAGATCGCTTCTGGGACCCCAAAATATCGAATTTTCGGGTGTTTTGAGCCTGAATTTGAGATTTAAACGGGTACTGAAGATGCATGCACATATCGACTTTTGGGCCCCTAAAACTTCGATTTTGAGCATGTTTTGGGGCTGTATTTTGTAAATACTCTAACACGGAGAAGGCATGTACAGATCGCTTCTGGGACCCTATAATATCGAATTTTCGGGTGTTTTGGGCCTGAATTTGAGATATCGCCTTTACGCACCTAAAATATCGATTTTTAGCATGTTTTGAGCCTATATTTTGAAAATATTCTAGCACTGAGTAGGCATGTAGAGATCGCTTCTGGGACCCCAAAATATCGAATTTTCGGGTGTTTTGAGCCTGAATTTGAGATATAACGAGTATAGAAGATACATGCACATATTGACTTTGGGCATCTAATATATCGATTTTCAGCATGTTTTGAGCCTGTATTTTGAAAATACTCTAACACGGAGTAGGCATGAACAGATCGCTTCTGGGACCCCAAAATATCGAATTTTCGGGTGTTTTTAGCCAGAATTTGAGATATAAACGGGTACTGAAGATGCATGCACATATCGACTTTTGGGCACCTAAAACATCGATTTTGATCATGTTTTGGGCCTGTATTTTGAAAATACTCTAACACGGAGTAGGAATGTACACATCGCTTCTGGGACCCCAAAATATCGAATTTTCGGGTGTTTTGGGCCTGAATTTGAGATATCGCCCTTACGCACCTAATATATCGATTATTAGCATGTTTTGAGCGTATATTTTGGAAATATTCTAGCACTGAGTAGGCATGTACAGATCGCTTTGGGACCCCTAAATATCGAATTTTCGTGTGTTTTGGGCCTTAATTTGAGATATCGACTTTTTGGCACCTAAAATATAGATTTTTAGCATGTATTTAGCCTATATTTTGAAAATATTCTAGCACTGAGTAGGCATGTACAGATTGCTTCTGGGACCCCCAAATATAGAATTTTCGGGTGTTTTGAGCCCGAATTTGATATATAAACGGGTACTGAAGGTGCATGCACATATCGACTTTTTGGCACCTAAAACATCGATTTTGAGCATGTTTTGGGCCTGTATTTTGAAAATACTCTAACACGGAGTAGGCATGTACAGATCGCTTCTGGGACCACTAAATATAAAATTTTCGGGTGTTTTGGGCCTTAATTTGAGATATCGACTTTTTGGCACCTAAAATATCGATTTTTATCATGTTTTTAGCCTATATTTATTCAAAATATTCTAGCACTGAGTAGGCATGTACAGATTGCTTCTGGGACCCCAAAATATTGAATTTTAGGGTGTTTAGGGCCAGAATTTGAGATGTAAACGTGTACAGAAGATGCATGCACATATCGACTTTAGGGCACCTAAAATATCGATTTTGAGCATGTTTTAAGCCTATGTTTTGAAAACATTCTAGCACTGAGTAGGCATGTACAGATCGCTTCTGGGACCCAAAAATATCGAATTTTCGGGTGTTTAGGGCCAGAATTTGAGATATAAACGGCTACAGAAGATGCATGCACATATCGACTTTTGGGCTCCTAAAAGATCGATTTTCAGTATGTTTTTGGCCTGTATTTTGAAAATACTCTAACACGGAGTAGGGATGTACAGATCCCTTCTGGGACCCCTAAATATCGAATTTTCGGGTATTTTGAGCCTGAATTTGAGATATAAACGGGTACAGAAGATGCATGCACATATCGACTTTTAGGCACCTAAAACATCGATTTTGAGCATGTTTTGGGCCTGTATTTTGTAAATACTCTAACACGGAGTGGGCATTTACAGATTGCTTCTGGGATCCCATAATATCGAATTTTCGGGTATTTTAGGCCTGAATTTGAGATATCGCCTCTACGCACCTAAAATATCGATTTTTAGCATGTTTTGAGCCTATATTTTGAAAATATTCTAGCACTGAGTAGGCATGTACAGATCGCTTCTGGGACCCCAAAATATTGAATTTTCGGGTGTTTAGGGCCAGAATTTGAGATGTAAACGGGTACAGAAGATGCATGCACATATCGACTTTTGGGCACCTAAAATATCGATTTTGAGCATGTTTTAAGCCTATATTTTGAAAACATTCTAGCACTGAGTAGGCATGTACAGATCGCTTCTGGGACCCAAAAATATCGAATTTTCGGGAGTTTAGGGCCAGAATTTGAGATATAAACGTCTACAGAAGATGCATGCACATATCGACTTTTGAGCACCTAAAAGATCGATTTTCAGTATGTTTTTGGCCTGTATTTTGAAAATACTCTAACACGGAGTAGGGATGTACAGATCCCTTCTGGGACCCCTAAATATCGAATTTTAGGGTATTTTGAGCCTGAATTTGAGATATAAACGGGTACAGAAGATGCATGCACATATCGACTTTTAGGCACCTAAAACATCGATTTTGAGCATGTTTTCGGCCTGTATTTTGTAAATACTCTAACACGGAGTGGGCATTTACAGATTGCTTCTGGGATCCCATAATATCGAATTTTCGGGTGTTTTAGGCCTGAATTTGATATATCGCCTTTACGCACCTAAAATATCGATTTTTAGCATGTTTTGAGCCTATATATTGAAAATATTCTAGCACTGAGTAGGCATGTACAGATCGCTTCAGGGACCCCAAAATATCGAATTTTCGGGTGTTTTGAGCCAGAATTTGAGATATAAACAGATACAGAAGATACATGCACATATCGACTTTTGGGCACCTAAAAGATCGATTTTCAGTATGTTTTTGGCCTGTATTTTGAAAATACTCTAACACGGAGTAGGCATGTACAGATCCCTTCTGGGACCCCTAAATATCGAATTTTCGGGTGTTTTGGGACTGAATTTGAAATATCGACTTTTTGGCACCTAAAATATCGATTTTTAGCATGTTTTTAGCCTATATTTTGATAATAGTCTAGCACTGAGTAGGCATGTACAGATTGCTTCTGGGACCCCAAAATATTGAATTTTCGGGTGTTTTGAGCCTGAATTTGAGATATAAACGGGTACAGAAGATACATGCACATATTGACTTCGGGCATCTAATATATCGATTTTGAGCATGTTTTGGGCCTGTATTTTGAAAATACTCTAACACGGAGTAGGCATGTACAGATCGCTTCTGGGACCCCAAAATATCGAATTTTCGGGTGTTTTGAGCCTGAATTTAAGATATAAACGGGTACTGAAGATGCATGCACATATCGACTTTTGGGCACCTAAAACATGATTTTGATCATGTTTTGGGCCTGTATTTTGAAAATACTCTAACACGGAGTAGGCATGTACACATCGCTACTGGGACTCAAAAATATCGAATTTTCGGGTGTTTTGGGCCTGAATTTGAGATATCGCCCTTACGCACCTAAAATATCGATTTTTAGCATGTTTTAAGCCTATATTTTGAAAATATTCTAGCACTGAGTAGGCATGTACAGATCGCTTCTGGGACCCTAAAATATCGAATTTTCGGGTGTTTTGAGCCTGAATTTGAGATATAAACGGGTACTGAAGATGCATGCACATATCGACTTCTGGGCACCTAAAACATCGATTTTGAGCATGTTTTGGGCCTGTATTTTGAAAATACTCAAACACGGAGTAGGCATGTACAGATCGCTTCTGGGACCCCAAAATATCGAATTTTCGGGTGTTTTGAGCCTGAATTTGAGATATAAACGGGTACTGAAGATGCATGCACATATCGACTTCTGGGCACCTAAAACATCGATTTTGAGCATGTTTTGGGCCTGTATTTTGAAAATACTCTAACACGGAGTACGCATGTACAGATCCCTTCTGGGACCCCTAAATATAGAATTTTCGGATGTTTTGGGACTGAATTTGACATATCGACTTTTTGGCACCTAAAATATCGATTTTTAGCATGTTTTTAGCCTATATTTTGAAAATATTCTAGCACTGAGTAGGCATGTACAGATTACTTCTGGGACCCCAAAATATTGAATTTCGGGTGTTTAAGGCCAGAATTTGAGATATAAACGGGTACAGAAGATGCATGCACATATCGACTTTTGGGCACTTAAAATATCGATTTTCAGTATGTTTTTGGCCTGTATTTTGAAAATACTCTAACACGGAGTAGGCATGTACAGATCGCTTTTGGGACCCAAAAACATCGAATTTTCGGGTGTTTAGGGCCAGAATTTGAGATATAAACAGGTACAGAAGATGCATGCACATATCGACTTTTGGGCACCTAAAAGATCGATTTTCAGTATGTTTTTGGCCTGTATTTTGAAAATACTCTAACACGAATTAGGCATGTACAGATCGCTTCTGGGACCCCAAAATATCGAATTTTCGGGTGTTTTGGGCCTTAATTTGAGATATCGCCTTTACGCACCAAAAATATCGATTTTTAGCATGTTTTGAGCCTATATTTTGAAAATATTCTAGCACTGAGTAGGCATGTACAGATCGCTTCTGGGACCCCAAAATATCGAATTTTCGGGTGTTTTGAGTTTGAATTTGAGATAAAAACGAGTACAGAAGATGCATGCACATATCGACTTTTGGGCACCTCAAATATCGATTTTGAGCATGTTTTGAGCCTATATTTTGAAAACATTCTAGCAATGAGTAGGCATGTACAGATCGCTTCTGGGACCCCAAAATATCGATTTTTCGGGTGTTTAGGGCCAGAATTTGAGATATAAACGGGTACAGAAGATGCATGCACATATCGACTTTTGGGCACCTAAAAGATCGATTTTCAGTGTGTTTTTGGCCTGTATTTTGAAAATACTCTAACACGGAGTAGGCATGTACAGATCCCTTCTGGGGCCCCTAAATATCGAATTTTTGGGTGTTTTGGGACTGAATTTGAGATATCGACTTTTTGGCACCTAAAATATCGATTTTCAGCATGTTTTGGGCCTGTATTTTGAAAATACTCAAACACGGAGTAGGCATGTACAGATCGCTTCTGGGACCCAAAAATATCGAATTTTCGGGTGTTTTGAGCCTGAATTTGAGATATAAACGGGTACTGAAGATGCATGCACATATCGACTTTTGGGCACCTAAAACATCGATTTTGAGCATGTTTTGGGCCTGTATTTTGAAAATACTCTAACACGGAGTACGCATGTACAGATAGCTTCTGGGACCCCTAAATATCGAATTTTCGGGTGTTTTGGGACTGAATTTGAGATATCGCCTTTACGCACCTAAAATATCGATTTTTAGCATGTTTTGAGCCTATATTTTGAAAATATTCTAGCACTGAGTAGGCATGTACAGATCGCTTCTAGGACCCCTAAATATCGAATTTTCGGGTGTTTTGGGCCTTAATTTGAGATATCGACTTTTTGGCACCTAAAACATCGATTTTCAGCATGTTTTGGGCCTGTATTTTGAAAATACTCAAACACGGAGTAGGCATGTACAGATCGCTTCTGGGACCCCAAAATATCGAATTTTCGGGTGTTTTGAGCCTGAATTTGAGATATAAACGGGTACTGAAGATGCATGCACATATCGACTTCTGGGCACCTAAAACATCGATTTTGAGCATGTTTTGGGCCTGTATTTTGAAAATACTCTAACACGGAGTACGCATGTACAGATAGCTTCTGGGACCCCTAAATATCGAATTTTCGGGTGTTTTGGGACTGAATTTGAGATATCGCCTTTACGCACCTAAAATATCGATTTTTAGCATGTTTTGAGCCTATATTTTGAAAATATTCTAGCACTGAGTAGGCATGTACAGATTGCTTCTGGGACCCCAAAATATTTAATTTTCGGGTGTTTTGAGCCTGAATTTGAGATATAAACGGGTACAGAAGATACATGCACATATTGACTTTGGGCATCTAAAATATCGATTTTCAGCATGTTTTGGGCCTGTATTTTGAAAATACTCTAACACCGAGTAGGCATGTACAGATCGCTTCTGGGACACCAAAATATCGAATTTTCGGTTGTTTTGAGCCTGAATTTGAGATATAAACGGGTACTGAAGATGCATGCATATATCGACTTTTGGGCACCTAAAACATCGATTTTGAGCATGTTTTTTGGCCTGTATTTTGAAAATACTCTAACACGGAGTAGGCATGTACACATCGCTTCTGGGACCCCTAAATATCGAATTTTCGGGTGTTTTGGGCCTGAATTTGAGATATCGCCTTTACGCACCTAAAATATCGATTTTTAGCATGTTTTGAGCCTATATTTTGAAAATATTCTAGCACTGAGTAGGCATGTACAGATCGCTTCTAGGACCCCTAAATATCGAATTTTCGGGTGTTTTGGGCCTTAATTTGAGATATCGACTTTTTGGCACCTAAAATATCGATTTTTAGCATGTTTTTAGCCTATATTTTGAAAATATTCTAGCACTGAGTAGGCATGTACAGATTGCTTCTGTGACCCCAAAATATCGAATTTTCGGGTGTTTTGAGCCTGAATTTGAGATATAAACGGGTACTGATGGTGCATACACATATCGACTTTTTGGCTCCTAAAACATCGATTTTGAGCATGTTTTATGCCTGTATTTTGAAAATACTCTAACACGGATTAGGCATGTACAGATCCCTTCTGGGACCCCTAAATATAGAATTTTCGGATGTTTTGGGACTGAATTTGACATATCGACTTTTTGGCACCTAAAATAACGATTTTTAGCATGTTTTTAGCCTATATTTTGAAAATATTCTAGCACTGAGTAGGCATGTACAGATTACTTCTGGGACCCCAAAATATTGAATTTTCGGGTGTTTAAGGCCAGAATTTGAGATATAAACGGGTACAGAAGACGCATGCACATATAAACTTTTGGGCACTTAAAATATCGATTTTCAGTATGTTTTTGGCCTGTATTTTGAAAATACTCTAACACGGAGTAGGCATGTACAGATTGCTTCTGGGACCCAAAAATATCGAATTTTCGGGTGTTTAGGGCCAGAATTTGAGATATAAACGGGTACGGAAGATGCATGCACATATCGACTTTTGGGCACCTAAAAGATCGATTTTCAGTATGTTTTTGGCCTGTATTTTGAAAATACTCTAACACGAATTAGGCATGTACAGATCGCTTCTGGGACCCCAAAATATCGAATTTTCGGGTGTTTTGGGCCTTAATTTGAGATATCGCCTTTACGCACCAAAAATATCGATTTTTAGCATGTTTTGAGCCTATATTTTGAAAATATTCTAACACTGAGTAGGCATGTACAGATCGCTTCTGGGACCCCAAAATATCGAATTTTCGGGTGTTTTGAGTTTGAATTTGAGATATAAACGAGTACAGAAGATGCATGCACATATCGACTTATGGGTACCTCAAATATCGATTTTGAGCATGTTTTGACCCTATATTTTGAAAACATTCTAGCAATGAGTAGGCATGTACAGATCGCTTCTGGGACCCCAAAATATCGATTTTTCGGGTGTTTAGGGCCAGAATTTGAGATATAAACGGGTACAGAAGATGCATGCACATATCGACTTTTGGGCACCTAAAAGATCGATTTTCAGTGGGTTTTTGGCCTGTATTTTGAAAATACTCTAACACGGAGTAGGCATGTACAGATCCCTTCTGGGGCCCCTAAATATCGAATTTTTGGGTGTTTTGGGACTGAATTTGAGATATCGACTTTTTGGCACCTAAAATATCGATTTTTAGCACGTTTTTAGCCTATATTTTGAAAATATTCTAGCACTGAGTAGGCATGTATAGATTGCTTCTGGGACCCCAAAATATTGAATTTTCGGGTGTTTTGAGCCTGAATTTGATATATAAACGGGTACAGAAGATGCATGCACATATTAACTTTGGGCATCTAAAATATCGATTTTCAACATGTTTTGGGCATGTATTTTGAAAATACTCTAACACGGAGTAGGGATGTACAGATCCCTTTTGGGACCCCTAAATATCGAATTTTCGGTTGTTTTGAGCCTGAATTTGAGATATAAACGGGTACTGAAGATGCATGCACATATCGACTTTTGGGCACCTAAAACATCGATTTTGAGCATGTTTTGGGCCTGTACTTTGAAAATACTCTAACACGGAGTACGCATGTACAGATCGCTTCTGGGACCCCAAAATATCGAATTTTCGGGTGTTTTGGGCCTGAATTTGAGATATCGCCTTTACGCACCTAAAATATCGATTTTTAGCATGTTTTGAGCCTATATTTTGAAAATATTCTAGCACTGAGTAGGCATGTACAGATCGCTTCAGAGACCCCAAAATATCCAATTTTCGGATGTTTTGAGCTTGAATTTGAGATATAAACGAGTACAGAAGATTCATACACATATCGACTTTTGGGCACCTAAAATATCGAATTTGAGCATGTTTTGAGCCTATAATTTGAAAACATTCTAGCACTGAGTAGGCATGTACAGATTGCTTCTGGGACCCCAAAATATTTAATTTTCGGGTGTTTTGAGCCTGAATTTGAGATATAAACGGGTACAGAAGATACATGCACATATTGACTTTGGGCATCTAAAATATCGATTTTCAGCATGTTTTGGGCCTGTATTTTGAAAATACTCTAACACCGAGTAGGCATGTACAGATCGCTTCTGGGACACCAAAATATCGAATTTTCGGTTGTTTTGAGCCTGAATTTGAGATATAAACGGGTACTGAAGATGCATGCATATATCGACTTTTGGGCACCTAAAACATCGATTTTGAGCATGTTTTTTGGCCTGTATTTTGAAAATACTCTAACACGGAGTAGGCATGTACACATCGCTTCTGGGACCCCTAAATATCGAATTTTCGGGTGTTTTGGGCCTGAATTTGAGATATCGCCTTTACGCACCTAAAATATCGATTTTTAGCATGTTTTGAGCCTATATTTTGAAAATATTCTAGCACTGAGTAGGCATGTACAGATCGCTTCTAGGACCCCTAAATATCGAATTTTCGGGTGTTTTGGGCCTTAATTTGAGATATCGACTTTTTGGCACCTAAAATATCGATTTTTAGCATGTTTTTAGCCTATATTTTGAAAATATTCTAGCACTGAGTAGGCATGTACAGATTACTTCTGGGACCCCAAAATATTGAATTTCGGGTGTTTAAGGCCAGAATTTGAGATATAAACGGGTACAGAAGATGCATGCACATATCGACTTTTGGGCACTTAAAATATCGATTTTCAGTATGTTTTTGGCCTGTATTTTGAAAATACTCTAACACGGAGTAGGCATGTACAGATCGCTTTTGGGACCCAAAAACATCGAATTTTCGGGTGTTTAGGGCCAGAATTTGAGATATAAACAGGTACAGAAGATGCATGCACATATCGACTTTTGGGCACCTAAAAGATCGATTTTCAGTATGTTTTTGGCCTGTATTTTGAAAATACTCTAACACGAATTAGGCATGTACAGATCGCTTCTGGGACCCCAAAATATCGAATTTTCGGGTGTTTTGGGCCTTAATTTGAGATATCGCCTTTACGCACCAAAAATATCGATTTTTAGCATGTTTTGAGCCTATATTTTGAAAATATTCTAGCACTGAGTAGGCATGTACAGATCGCTTCTGGGACCCCAAAATATCGAATTTTCGGGTGTTTTGAGTTTGAATTTGAGATAAAAACGAGTACAGAAGATGCATGCACATATCGACTTTTGGGCACCTCAAATATCGATTTTGAGCATGTTTTGAGCCTATATTTTGAAAACATTCTAGCAATGAGTAGGCATGTACAGATCGCTTCTGGGACCCCAAAATATCGATTTTTCGGGTGTTTAGGGCCAGAATTTGAGATATAAACGGGTACAGAAGATGCATGCACATATCGACTTTTGGGCACCTAAAAGATCGATTTTCAGTGTGTTTTTGGCCTGTATTTTGAAAATACTCTAACACGGAGTAGGCATGTACAGATCCCTTCTGGGGCCCCTAAATATCGAATTTTTGGGTGTTTTGGGACTGAATTTGAGATATCGACTTTTTGGCACCTAAAATATCGATTTTCAGCATGTTTTGGGCCTGTATTTTGAAAATACTCAAACACGGAGTAGGCATGTACAGATCGCTTCTGGGACCCAAAAATATCGAATTTTCGGGTGTTTTGAGCCTGAATTTGAGATATAAACGGGTACTGAAGATGCATGCACATATCGACTTTTGGGCACCTAAAACATCGATTTTGAGCATGTTTTGGGCCTGTATTTTGAAAATACTCTAACACGGAGTACGCATGTACAGATAGCTTCTGGGACCCCTAAATATCGAATTTTCGGGTGTTTTGGGACTGAATTTGAGATATCGCCTTTACGCACCTAAAATATCGATTTTTAGCATGTTTTGAGCCTATATTTTGAAAATATTCTAGCACTGAGTAGGCATGTACAGATCGCTTCTAGGACCCCTAAATATCGAATTTTCGGGTGTTTTGGGCCTTAATTTGAGATATCGACTTTTTGGCACCTAAAACATCGATTTTCAGCATGTTTTGGGCCTGTATTTTGAAAATACTCAAACACGGAGTAGGCATGTACAGATCGCTTCTGGGACCCCAAAATATCGAATTTTCGGGTGTTTTGAGCCTGAATTTGAGATATAAACGGGTACTGAAGATGCATGCACATATCGACTTCTGGGCACCTAAAACATCGATTTTGAGCATGTTTTGGGCCTGTATTTTGAAAATACTCTAACACGGAGTACGCATGTACAGATAGCTTCTGGGACCCCTAAATATCGAATTTTCGGGTGTTTTGGGACTGAATTTGAGATATCGCCTTTACGCACCTAAAATATCGATTTTTAGCATGTTTTGAGCCTATATTTTGAAAATATTCTAGCACTGAGTAGGCATGTACAGATTGCTTCTGGGACCCCAAAATATTTAATTTTCGGGTGTTTTGAGCCTGAATTTGAGATATAAACGGGTACAGAAGATACATGCACATATTGACTTTGGGCATCTAAAATATCGATTTTCAGCATGTTTTGGGCCTGTATTTTGAAAATACTCTAACACCGAGTAGGCATGTACAGATCGCTTCTGGGACACCAAAATATCGAATTTTCGGTTGTTTTGAGCCTGAATTTGAGATATAAACGGGTACTGAAGATGCATGCATATATCGACTTTTGGGCACCTAAAACATCGATTTTGAGCATGTTTTTTGGCCTGTATTTTGAAAATACTCTAACACGGAGTAGGCATGTACACATCGCTTCTGGGACCCCTAAATATCGAATTTTCGGGTGTTTTGGGCCTGAATTTGAGATATCGCCTTTACGCACCTAAAATATCGATTTTTAGCATGTTTTGAGCCTATATTTTGAAAATATTCTAGCACTGAGTAGGCATGTACAGATCGCTTCTAGGACCCCTAAATATCGAATTTTCGGGTGTTTTGGGCCTTAATTTGAGATATCGACTTTTTGGCACCTAAAATATCGATTTTTAGCATGTTTTTAGCCTATATTTTGAAAATATTCTAGCACTGAGTAGGCATGTACAGATTGCTTCTGTGACCCCAAAATATCGAATTTTCGGGTGTTTTGAGCCTGAATTTGAGATATAAACGGGTACTGATGGTGCATACACATATCGACTTTTTGGCTCCTAAAACATCGATTTTGAGCATGTTTTATGCCTGTATTTTGAAAATACTCTAACACGGATTAGGCATGTACAGATCCCTTCTGGGACCCCTAAATATAGAATTTTCGGATGTTTTGGGACTGAATTTGACATATCGACTTTTTGGCACCTAAAATAACGATTTTTAGCATGTTTTTAGCCTATATTTTGAAAATATTCTAGCACTGAGTAGGCATGTACAGATTACTTCTGGGACCCCAAAATATTGAATTTTCGGGTGTTTAAGGCCAGAATTTGAGATATAAACGGGTACAGAAGACGCATGCACATATAAACTTTTGGGCACTTAAAATATCGATTTTCAGTATGTTTTTGGCCTGTATTTTGAAAATACTCTAACACGGAGTAGGCATGTACAGATTGCTTCTGGGACCCAAAAATATCGAATTTTCGGGTGTTTAGGGCCAGAATTTGAGATATAAACGGGTACGGAAGATGCATGCACATATCGACTTTTGGGCACCTAAAAGATCGATTTTCAGTATGTTTTTGGCCTGTATTTTGAAAATACTCTAACACGAATTAGGCATGTACAGATCGCTTCTGGGACCCCAAAATATCGAATTTTCGGGTGTTTTGGGCCTTAATTTGAGATATCGCCTTTACGCACCAAAAATATCGATTTTTAGCATGTTTTGAGCCTATATTTTGAAAATATTCTAACACTGAGTAGGCATGTACAGATCGCTTCTGGGACCCCAAAATATCGAATTTTCGGGTGTTTTGAGTTTGAATTTGAGATATAAACGAGTACAGAAGATGCATGCACATATCGACTTATGGGTACCTCAAATATCGATTTTGAGCATGTTTTGACCCTATATTTTGAAAACATTCTAGCAATGAGTAGGCATGTACAGATCGCTTCTGGGACCCCAAAATATCGATTTTTCGGGTGTTTAGGGCCAGAATTTGAGATATAAACGGGTACAGAAGATGCATGCACATATCGACTTTTGGGCACCTAAAAGATCGATTTTCAGTGGGTTTTTGGCCTGTATTTTGAAAATACTCTAACACGGAGTAGGCATGTACAGATCCCTTCTGGGGCCCCTAAATATCGAATTTTTGGGTGTTTTGGGACTGAATTTGAGATATCGACTTTTTGGCACCTAAAATATCGATTTTTAGCACGTTTTTAGCCTATATTTTGAAAATATTCTAGCACTGAGTAGGCATGTATAGATTGCTTCTGGGACCCCAAAATATTGAATTTTCGGGTGTTTTGAGCCTGAATTTGATATATAAACGGGTACAGAAGATGCATGCACATATTAACTTTGGGCATCTAAAATATCGATTTTCAACATGTTTTGGGCATGTATTTTGAAAATACTCTAACACGGAGTAGGGATGTACAGATCCCTTTTGGGACCCCTAAATATCGAATTTTCGGTTGTTTTGAGCCTGAATTTGAGATATAAACGGGTACTGAAGATGCATGCACATATCGACTTTTGGGCACCTAAAACATCGATTTTGAGCATGTTTTGGGCCTGTACTTTGAAAATACTCTAACACGGAGTACGCATGTACAGATCGCTTCTGGGACCCCAAAATATCGAATTTTCGGGTGTTTTGGGCCTGAATTTGAGATATCGCCTTTACGCACCTAAAATATCGATTTTTAGCATGTTTTGAGCCTATATTTTGAAAATATTCTAGCACTGAGTAGGCATGTACAGATCGCTTCAGAGACCCCAAAATATCCAATTTTCGGATGTTTTGAGCTTGAATTTGAGATATAAACGAGTACAGAAGATTCATACACATATCGACTTTTGGGCACCTAAAATATCGAATTTGAGCATGTTTTGAGCCTATAATTTGAAAACATTCTAGCACTGAGTAGGCATGTACAGATTGCTTCTGGGACCCCAAAATATTTAATTTTCGGGTGTTTTGAGCCTGAATTTGAGATATAAACGGGTACAGAAGATACATGCACATATTGACTTTGGGCATCTAAAATATCGATTTTCAGCATGTTTTGGGCCTGTATTTTGAAAATACTCTAACACCGAGTAGGCATGTACAGATCGCTTCTGGGACACCAAAATATCGAATTTTCGGTTGTTTTGAGCCTGAATTTGAGATATAAACGGGTACTGAAGATGCATGCATATATCGACTTTTGGGCACCTAAAACATCGATTTTGAGCATGTTTTTTGGCCTGTATTTTGAAAATACTCTAACACGGAGTAGGCATGTACACATCGCTTCTGGGACCCCTAAATATCGAATTTTCGGGTGTTTTGGGCCTGAATTTGAGATATCGCCTTTACGCACCTAAAATATCGATTTTTAGCATGTTTTGAGCCTATATTTTGAAAATATTCTAGCACTGAGTAGGCATGTACAGATCGCTTCTAGGACCCCTAAATATCGAATTTTCGGGTGTTTTGGGCCTTAATTTGAGATATCGACTTTTTGGCACCTAAAATATCGATTTTTAGCATGTTTTTAGCCTATATTTTGAAAATATTCTAGCACTGAGTAGGCATGTACAGATTGCTTCTGTGACCCCAAAATATCGAATTTTCGGGTGTTTTGAGCCTGAATTTGAGATATAAACGGGTACTGATGGTGCATACACATATCGACTTTTTGGCTCCTAAAACATCGATTTTGAGCATGTTTTATTCCTGTATTTTGAAAATACTCTAACACGGATTAGGCATGTACAGATCCCTTCTGGGACCCCTAAATATAGAATTTTCGGATGTTTTGGGACTGAATTTGACATATCGACTTTTTGGCACCTAAAATAACGATTTTTAGCATGTTTTTAGCCTATATTTTGAAAATATTCTAGCACTGAGTAGGCATGTACAGATTACTTCTGGGACCCCAAAATATTGAATTTTCGGGTGTTTAAGGCCAGAATTTGAGATATAAACGGATACAGAAGATGCATGCACATATCGACTTTTGGGCACTTAAAATATCGATTTTCAGTATGTTTTTGGCCTGTATTTTGAAAATACTCTAACACGGAGTAGGCATGTACAGATTGCTTCTGGGACCCAAAAATATCGAATTTTCGGGTGTTTAGGGCCAGAATTTGAGATATAAACGGGTACAGAAGATGCATGCACATATCGACTTTTGGGCACCTAAAAGATCGATTTTCAGTATGTTTTTGGCCTGTATTTTGAAAATACTCTAACACGAATTAGGCATGTACAGATCGCTTCTGGGACCCCAAAATATCGAATTTTCGGGTGTTTTGGGCCTTAATTTGAGATATCGCCTTTACGCACCAAAAATATCGATTTTTAGCATGTTTTGAGCCTATATTTTGAAAATATTCTAGCACTGAGTAGGCATGTACAGATCGCTTCTGGGACCCCAAAATATCGAATTTTCGGGTGTTTTGAGTTTGAATTTGAGATATAAACGAGTACAGAAGATGCATGCACATATCGACTTTTGGGTACCTTAAATATCGATTTTGAGCATGTTTTGAGCCTATATTTTGAAAACATTCTAGCAATGAGTAGGCATGTACAGATCGCTTCTGGGACCCCAAAATATCGATTTTTCGGGTGTTTAGGGCCAGAATTTGAGATATAAACGGGTACAGAAGATGCATGCACATATCGACTTTTGGGCACCTAAAAGATCGATTTTCAGTTTGTTTTTGGACTGTATTTTGAAAATACTCTAACACGGAGTAGGCATGTACAGATCTCTTCTGGGGCCCCTAAATATCGAATTTTTGGGTGTTTTGGGACTGAATTTGAGATATCGACTTTTTGGCACCTAAAATATCGATTTTTAGCACGTTTTTAGCCTATATTTTGAAAATATTCTAGCACTGAGTAGGCATGTATAGATTGCTTCTGGGACCCCAAAATATTGAATTTTCGGGTGTTTTGAGCCTGAATTTGATATATAAACGGGTACAGAAGATGCATGCACATATTGACTTTGGGCATCTAAAATATCGATTTTCAACATGTTTTGTGCCTGTATTTTGAAAATACTCTAACACGGAGTAGGGATGTACAGATCCCTTCTGGGACCCCAAAATATCGAATTTTCGGTTGTTTTGAGCCTGAATTTGAGATATAAACGGGTACTGAAGATGCATGCACATATCGACTTTTGGGCACCTAAAACATCGATTTTGAGCATGTTTTGAGCCTGTATTTTGAAAATACTCTAACACGGAGTACGCATGTGCAGATCGCTTCTGGGACCCCAAAATATCGAATTTTCGGGTGTTTTGGGCCTGAATTTGAGATATCGCCTTTACGCACCTAAAATATCGATTTTTAGCATGTTTTGAGCCTATATTTTGAAAATATTCTAGCACTGAGTAGGCATGTACAGATCGCTTCAGAGACCCCAAAATATCCAATTTTCGGATGTTTTGAGCTTGAATTTGAGATATAAACGAGTACAGAAGATTCATACACATATCGACTTTTGGGCACCTAAAATATCGAATTTGAGCATGTTTTGAGCCTATATTTTGAAAACATTCAAGCACTGAGTAGGCATGTACAGATCGCTTCTGGGACCCCAAAATATTGAATTTTGGGGTGTTTAGGGCCAGAATTTGAGATATAAAAGGGTACAGAAGATGCATGCACATATCGACTTTTGGGCACCTAAAAGATCGATTTTCAGTATGTTTTTGGCCTGTATTTTGAAAATACTCTAACACGGAGTAGGCATGTACAGATTGCTTCTGGGACCCCTAAATATCGAATTTTCGGGTGTTTTGGGACTGAATTTGAGATATCGACTTTTTGGCACCTAAAATTTCGATTTTTAGCATGTTTTTAGCATATATTTTAAAAATATTCGAGCACTGAGTAGGCATGTACAGATTGCTTCTGGGACCCCAAAATATTGAATTTTCGGGTGTTTTGAGCCTGAATTTGAGATATTAACGGGTACAGAAGATACATGCACATATTGACTTTGGGCATCTAAAATATCGATTTTCAGCATGTTTTGGGCATGTATTTTGAAAATACTTTAGCACTGAGTAGGCATGTACAGATCGCTTCTGAGACCCCAAAATATCGAATTTTCGGGTGTTTTGAGCCTGAATTTGAGATATAAACGAGTACAGAAGATGCTGCACATATCGACTTTTGGGCACCTAAAATATAGATTTTGAGCATGTTTTGAGCCTATATTTTGAAAACATTCTAGCACTGAGTAGGCATGTACAGATCGCTTCTGGGACCCAAAAATATCGAATTTCAGGGTGTTTAGGGCCAGAATTTGAGATATAAACGGGTACAGAAGATACATGCACATATTGACTTTGGGCATCTAAAATATCGATTTTCAGCATGTTTTGGGCATGTATTTTAAAAATACTCTAACACGGAGTAGGCATGTACAGATCGCTTCTGGGACCCCAAAATATTAAATTTCGGGTGTTTTGAGCCTGAATTAGAGTTATAAACGGGTACTGAAGATGCATGCACATATCGACTTTTTGGCACCTAAAACATCGATTTTAAGCATGTTTTGGGCCTGTATTTTGAAAATACTCTAACACGGAGTAGGCATGTACACATCGCTTCTGGGACCCCAAAATATCGAATTTTCGGGTGTTTTGAGCCTGAATTTGAGATCTAAACGGGTACTGAAGGTGCATGCACATATCGACTTTTTGGCACCTAAAACAACGATTTTGAGCATGTTTTGGGCCTGTATTTTGAAAATACTCTAACACTGAGTAGGCATGTACAGATCGCTTCTGGGCCCCCTATATATAGAATTTTCGTGTGTTTTGGGCCTTAATATGAGATATCGACTTTTTGGCACCTAAAATATCGATTTTTATCATGTTTTTAGCCTATATTTATTCAAAATATTCTAGCAGTGAGTAGGCATGTACAGATAGCTTATGGGACCCCAAAATATTGAATTTTCGGGTGTTTTGAGCCAGAATTTGAGATATAAACTGGTACAGAAGATGCATGCACATATCGACTTTTGGGCACCTAAAATATCGATTTTGAGCATGTTTTAAGCCTATATTTTGAAAACATTCTAGCACTGAGTATGCATGTACAGATCGCTTCTGGGACCCAAAAATTTCGAATTTTCGGGTGTTTAGGGCCAGAATTTGAGATATAAACGGGTACAGAAGATGCATGCACATATCGACTTTTGGGCACCTATAAGATCGATTTTCAGTATGTTTTTGGCCTGTATTTTGAAAATACTCTAACACGGAGTAGGCATGTACAGATCCCTTCTGGGACCCCTAAATATCGAATTTTCGATTTTTTTTGAGCCTGAATTTGAGATATAAACGGGTACAGAAGATGCATGCACATATCGTCTTTTGGGCACCTAAAACATCGATTTTCAGCATGTTTTGGGCCTGTATTTGGTAAATACTCTAACACGGTGTGGGCATGTACAGATCGCTTCTGGGACCCCATAATATCGAATTTTCGGGTGTTTTGAGCCTGAATTTGAGATATCGCCTTTACGCACCTAAAATATCGATTTTTAGCATGTTTTGAGCCTATATTTTGAAAATATTCTAGCACTGAGTAGGCATGTACAGATCGCTTCTGGGACCCAAAAATATCGAATTTTCGGGTGTTTTGAGCCTGAATTTGAGATATGAACAAGAACAGAAGATGCATGCACATATCGCCTTTTGGGCACCTAAAATATCGATTTTCAGCATGTTTTGAGCCTATATTTTGAAAACATTCTAGCACTGAGTAGGCATGTACAGATCGCTTCTGGGACCCCAAAATATCGAATTTTCGGGTGTTTAGGGCCAGAATTTGAGATATAAATGGGTACTGAAGATGCATGCACATATCGACTTTTGGGCACCTAAAACATCGATTTTGAGCATGTTTTGGGCCTGTATTTTGAAAATACTCTAACACGGAGTACGCATGTACAGATCGCTTCTGGGCCCCCTAAATATAGAATTTTCGTGTGTTTTGGGCCTTAATTTGAGATATCGCCTTTATGCACCTAAAATATCGATTTTTAGCAGTTTTTGAGCCTATATTTTGAAAATATTCTAGCACTGAGTAGGCATGTACACATTGCTTCTGGGACCCCAAAATATCGAATTTTCGGGTGTTTTGAGCCTGAATTTGAGATATAAACGAGTACAGAAGATACATGCACATATTGACTTTTGTGCACTTAAAATATCGATTTTGAGCATGTTTTGAGCCTATATTTTGAAAACATTCTAGCACTGAGTAGGCATGTACAGATCGCTTCTGGGACCCAAAAATATCGAATTTTCGGGCGTTTAGGGCCAGAATTTGAGATATAAACGGGTACAGAAGATGCATGCACATATCGACTTTTGGGCACCTATAAGATCGATTTTCAGTATGTTTTTGGCCTGTATTTTGAAAATACTCTAACACGGAGTAGGCATGTACAGATCCCTTCTGGGACCCCTAAATATCGAATTTTCGGGTGTTTTGGGACTGAATTTGAAATATCGCCTTTACGCACCAAAAATATCGATTTTTAGCATGTTTTGAGCCTATATTTTGAAAATATTCTAGCACTGAGTAGGCATGTACAGATCGCTTCTGGGACCCCAAAATATCGAATTTTCGGGTGTTTTGAGCCTGAATTTGAGATATAAACAGGTACAGAAGATGCATGCACATATCGAATTTTGGGTACCTCAAATATCGATTTTGAGCATGTTTTGAGCCTATATTTTGAAAACATTCTAGCAATGAGTAGGCATGTACAGATCGCTTCTGGGACCCCAAAATATCGATTTTTCGGGTGTTTAGGGCCAGAATTTGAGATATAAACGGGTACAGAAGATGCATGCACATATCGACTTTTGGGCACCTAAAAGATCGATTTTCAGTGTGTTTTTGGCCTGTATTTTGAAAATACTCTAACACGGAGTAGGCATGTACAGATCCCTTCTGGGGCCCCTAAATATCGAATTTTTGGGTGTTTTGGGACTGAATTTGAGATATCGACTTTTTGGCACCTAAAATATCGATTTTTAGCACGTTTTTAGCCTATATTTTGAAAATATTCTAGCACTGAGTAGGCATGTATAGATTGCTTCTGGGACCCCAAAATATTGAATTTTCGGGTGTTTTGAGCCTGAATTTGAAATATAAACGGGTACAGAAGATGCATGCACATATTGACTTTGGGCATCTAAAATATCGATTTTCAACATGTTTTTGGCCTGTATTTTGAAAATACTCTAACACGGAGTAGGGATGTACAGATCCCTTCTGGGACCCCTAAATATCGAATTTTCGGTTGTTTTGAGCCTGAATTTGAGATATAAACGAGTACAGAAGATGCATGCACATATCGACTTTTGGGCACCTAAAATATAGATTTTGAGCATGTTTTGAGCCTATATTTTGAAAACATTCTAGCACTGAGTAGGCATGTACAGATCGCTTCTGGGACCCAAAAATATCGAATTTCAGGGTGTTTAGGGCCAGAATTTGAGATATAAACGGGTACAGAAGATACATGCACATATTGACTTTGGGCATCTAAAATATCGATTTTCAGCATGTTTTGCGCCTGTATTTTAAAAATACTCTAACACGGAGTAGGCATGTACAGATCGCTTCTGGGACCCCAAAATATTGAAATTTCGGGTGTTTTGAGCCTGAATTAGAGTTATAAACGGGTACTGAAGATGCATGCACATATCGACTTTTTGGCACGTAAAACATCGATTTTAAGCATGTTTTGGGCCTGTATTTTGAAAATACTCTAACACGGAGTAGGCATGTACACATCGCTTCTGGGACCCCAAAATATCGAATTTTCGGGTGTTTTGAGCCTGAATTTGAGATCTAAACGGGTACTGAAGGTGCATGCACATATCGACTTTTTGGCACCTAAAACAACGATTTTGAGCATGTTTTGGGCCTGTATTTTGAAAATACTCTAACACTGAGTAGGCATGTACAGATCGCTTCTGGGCCCCCTATATATAGAATTTTCGTGTGTTTTGGGCCTTAATATGAGATATCGACTTTTTGGCACCTAAAATATCGATTTTTATCATGTTTTTAGCCTATATTTATTCAAAATATTCTAGCAGTGAGTAGGCATGTACAGATAGCTTATGGGACCCCAAAATATTGAATTTTCGGGTGTTTAGGGCCAGAATTTGAGATATAAACGGGTACAGAAGATGCATGCACATATCGACTTTTGGGCACCTATAAGATCGATTTTCAGTATGTTTTTGGCCTGTATTTTGAAAATACTCTAACACGGAGTAGGCATGTACAGATCCCTTCTGGGACCCCTAAATATCGAATTTTCGGTTTTTTTTTAGCCTGAATTTGAGATATAAACGGGTACAGAAGATGCATGCACATATCGTCTTTTGGGCACCTAAAACATCGATTTTCAGCATGTTTTGGGCCTGTATTTGGTAAATACTCTAACACGGAGTGGGCATGTACAGATCGCTTCTGGGACCCCATAATATCGAATTTTCGGGTGTTTTGAGCCTGAATTTGAGATATCGCCTTTACGCACCTAAAATATCGATTTTTAGCATGTTTTGAGCCTATATTTTGAAAATATTCTAGCACTGAGTAGGCATGTACAGATCGCTTCTGGGACCCAAAAATATCGAATTTTCGGGTGTTTTGAGCCTGAATTTGAGATATGAACAAGAACAGAAGATGCATGCACATATCGCCTTTTGGGCACCTAAAATATCGATTTTCAGCATGTTTTGAGCCTATATTTTGAAAACATTCTAGCACTGAGTAGGCATGTACAGATCGCTTCTGGGACCCCAAAATATCGAATTTTCGGGTGTTTAGGGCCAGAATTTGAGATATAAATGGGTACTGAAGATGCATGCACATATCGACTTTTGGGCACCTAAAACATCGATTTTGAGCATGTTTTGGGCCTGTATTTTGAAAATACTCTAACACGGAGTACGCATGTACAGATCGCTTCTGGGCCCCCTAAATATAGAATTTTCGTGTGTTTTGGGCCTTAATTTGAGATATCGCCTTTATGCACCTAAAATATCGATTTTTAGCAGTTTTTGAGCCTATATTTTGAAAATATTCTAGCACTGAGTAGGCATGTACACATTGCTTCTGGGACCCCAAAATATCGAATTTTCGGGTGTTTTGAGCCTGAATTTGAGATATAAACGAGTACAGAAGATACATGCACATATTGACTTTTGTGCACTTAAAATATCGATTTTGAGCATGTTTTGAGCCTATATTTTGAAAACATTCTAGCACTGAGTAGGCATGTACAGATCGCTTCTGGGACCCAAAAATATCGAATTTTCGGGCGTTTAGGGCCAGAATTTGAGATATAAACGGGTACAGAAGATGCATGCACATAATGACTTTTGGGCACCTATAAGATCGATTTTCAGTATGTTTTTGGCCTGTATTTTGAAAATACTCTAACACGGAGTAGGCATGTACAGATCCCTTCTGGGACCCCAAAATATCGATTTTTCGGGTGTTTAGGGCCAGAATTTGAGATATAAATGGGTAGTGAAGATGCATGCACATATCGACTTCTGGGAACCTAAAACATCGATTTTGAGCATGTTTTGGGCCTGTATTTTGAAAATACTCTAACACGGAGTACGCATGTACAGATCGCTTCTGGGACCCCTAAATATCGAATTTTCGGGTGTTTTGGGACTGAATTTGAAATATCGCCTTTATTCACCTAAAATATCGATTTTTAGCATGTTTTGAGCCTATATTTTGAAAATATTCTAGCACTGAGTAGGCTTGTACAGATTGCTTTTGGGACCCCAAAATATTGAATTTTCGGGTGTTTTGAGCCTGAATTTGAGATATAAACGGGTACAGAAGATACATGCACATATTGACTTTTGGGCACTTAAAATATCGATTTTGAGCATGTTTTGAGCCTATATTTTGAAAATACTCTAACACGGAGTAGGCATGTACAGATCGCTTCTGAGACCCCAAAATATCAAATTTTCGGGTGTTTTGAGCCTGAATTTGAGATATAAACGGGTACTGAAGATGCATGCACATATCGACTTTTGGGCACCTAAAACATCGATTTTAAGCATGTTTTGGGCCTGTATTTTGAAAATACTCTAACACGGAGTACGCATGTACAGATCGCTTCTGGGACCCCTAAATATCGAATTTTCGGGTGTTTTGGGACTGAATTTGAGATATCGCCTTTACGCACCTAAAATATCGATTTTTAGCATGTTTTGAGCCTATATTTTGAAAATATTCTAGCACTGAGTAGGCATGTACAGATTGCTTCTGGGACCCTAAAATATTGAATTTTCGGGTGTTTTGAGCCTGAATTTGAGATATAAACGGGTACAGAAGATACATGCACATATTGACTTTGGGAATCTAAAATATCGATTTTCAGCATGTTTTGGGCCTGTATATTGAAAATACTCTAACACGGAGTAGGCATGTACAGATCGCTTCTGGGACCCCAAAATATCGAATTTTCGGGTGTTTTGAGCCTGAATTTGAGATATAAACGAGTACTGAAGATGCATGCACATATCGACTTTTGGGCACCTAAAATATCGATTTTGAGCATGTTTTGGGCCTGTATTTTGAAAATACTCTAACACGGAGTACGCATGTACAGATCGCTTCTGGGACCCCTAAATATCGAATATTCGGGTGTTTTGGGACTGAATTTGAGATATCGCCTTTACGCACCTAAAATATCGATTTTTAGCATGTTTTGAGCCTATATTTTGAAAATATTCTAGCACTGAGTAGGCATGTACAGATTGCTTCTGGGACCCCAAAATATAGAATTTTCGGGTGTTTTGAGCCTGAATTTGAGATATAAACGGGTACAGAAGATACATGCACATATTGACTTTTGGGCACTTAAAATATCGATTTTGAGCATGTTTTGAGCCTATATTTTGAAAACATTCTAGCACTGAGTAGGCATGTACAGATCGCTTCTGGGACCCAAAAATATCGAATTTTCGGGTGTTTAGGGCCAGAATTTGAGATATAAACGGGTACAGAAGATGCATGCACATATCGACTTTTGGGCACCTAAAAGATCGATTTTCAGTATGTTTTTGGCCTGTATTTTGAAAATACTCTAACACGGAGTAGGCATGTACAGATCCCTTCTGGGACCCCTAAATATCGAATTTTCGGGTGTTTTGGGACTGAATTTGAGATATCGCCTTTACGCACTTAAAATATCGATTTTTAGCATCTTTTGAGCCTATATTTTGAAAATATTCTAGCACTGAGTAGGCATGTACAGATTGCTTCTGGGACCCTAAAATATTGAATTTTCGGGTGTTTTGAGCCTGAATTTGAGATATAAACGGGTACAGAAGATACATGCACATATGTACTTTGGGAATCTAAAATATCGATTTTCAGCATGTTTTGGGCCTGTATTTTGAAAATACTCTAACACGGAGTAGGCATGTACAGATAGCTTCTGGGACCCTAAAATATCGAATTTTCGGGTGTTTTGAGCCTGAATTTGAGATATAAACGGGTACTGAAGATGCATGCACATATCGACTTTTGGGCACCTAAAACATCGATTTTGAGCATGTTTTGGGCCTGTATTTTGAAAATACTCTAACACGGAGTACGCATGTACAGATCGCTTCTGGGACCCCTAAATATCGAATTTTCGGGTGTTTTGGGACTGAATTTGAGATATCGCCTTTACGCACCTAAAATATCGATTTTTAGCATGTTTTGAGCCTATATTTTGAAAATATTCTAGCACTGAGTAGGCATGTACAGATTGCTTCTGGGACCCCAAAATATTGAATTTTCGGGTGTTTTGAGCCAGAATTTGAGATATAAACGGGTACAGAAGATTCATGCACATATTGACTTTTGGGCACTTAAAATATCGATTTTGAGCATGTTTTGAGCCTATATTTTGAAAACATTCTAGCACTGAGTAGGCATGTACAGATCGCTTCTGGGACCTAAAAATATCGAATTTTCGGGTGTTTAGGGCCAGAATTTGAGATATAAACGTGTACAGAAGATGCATGCACATATCGACTTTTGGGCACCTAAAACATCGATTTTCAGTATGTTTTTGGCCTGTATTTTGAAAATACTCTAACACGGAGTAGGCATGTACAGATCCCTTCTGGGACCACTAAATATCGAATTTTCGGGTGTTTTGGGACTGAATTTGAGATATCGCCTTTACGCACTTAAAATATCGATTTTTAGCATGTTTTGAGCCTATATTTTGAAAATATTCTAGCACTGAGTAGGCATGTACAGATTGCTTCTGGGACCCCAAAATATTGAATTTTCGGGTGTTTTGAGCCTGAATTTGAGATATAAACGGGTACAGAAGATACATGCACATATTGACTTTGGGCATCTAAAATATCGATTTTCAGCATGTTTTAGGCATGAATTTTGAAAATACTCTAACACGGAGTAGGCATGTACAGATCGCTTCTGGGACCCCAAAGTATCGAATTTTCGGGTGTTTTGAGCCTGAATTTGAGATATAAACGGGTACTGAAGATGCATGCACATATCGACTTTTTGGCACCTAAAACATCGATTTTGAGCATGTTTTGGGCCTGTATTTTGAAAATACTCTAACACTGAGTACAGATCGCTTCTGGGACGCCTAAATATCGAATTTTCGGGTGTTTTGGGCCTTAATTTGAGATATCGACTTTTTGGCACCTAAAATATCGATTTTTAGCATGTATTTAGCCTATATTTTGAAAATATTCTAGCACTGAGTAGGCATGTACAGATTGCTTCTGGGACCCCAAAATATCGAATTTTCGGGTGTTTTGAGCCTGAATTTGAGATATAAACGGGTACTGAAGGTGCATGCACATATCGACTTTTTTGCACCTAAAACATCGATTTTGAGCATTATTTTGGGCCTGTATTTTGAAAATACTCTAACACGGAGTAGGCATGTACAGATCGCTTTTGGGACCCCTAAATATAGAATTATCGGGTGTTTTGGGCCTTAATTTGAGATATCGACTTTTTGGCACCTAAAATATCGATTTTTATCATGTTTTTAGTCTATATTTATTCAAAATATTCTAGCACTGAGTAGGCATGTACAGATTGCTTCTGGGACCCTAAAATATTGAATTTTCGGGTGTTTTGAGCCTGAATTTGAGATATAAACGGGTACAGAAGATACATGCACATATTGACTCTGGGAATCTAAAATATCGATTTTCAGCATGTTTGGGCCTGTATTTTGAAAATACTCTAACACGGAGTAGGCATGTACAGATCGCCTCAGGGACCCCAAAATATCGAATTTTCGGGTGTTTTGAGCCTTAATTTGAGATATAAACGGGTACTGAAGATGCATGCACATATCGACTTTTGGGCACCTAAAACATCGATTTTGAGCATGTTTTGGGCCTGTATTTTGAAAATACTCTAACACGGAGTACGCATGTACAGATCGCTTCTGGGACCCCTAAATATCGAATTTTCGGGTGTTTTGGGACTGAATTTGAGATATCGCCTCTACGCACATAAAATATCGATTTTTAGCATGTTTTGAGCCTATATTTTGAAAATATTCTAGCACTGAGTAGGCATGTACAGATTGCTTCTGGGACCCCAAAATATTGAATTTTCGGGTGTTTTGAGCCTGAATTTGAGATATAAACGGGTACAGAAGATACATGCACATTTTGACTTTGGGAATCTAAAATATCGATTTTCAGCATGTTTTGGGCCTGTATTTTGAAAATACTCTAACACGGAGTAGGCATGTACAGATAGCTTCTGGGACCCCAAAATATCGAATTTTCGTGTGTTTTGAGCCTGAATTTGAGATATAAACGGGTACTGAAGATGCATGCACATATCGACTTTTGGGCACCTAAAACATCGATTTTGAGCATGTTTTGGGCCTGTATTTTGAAAATACTCTAACACGGAGTACGCATGTACAGAACCCTTCTGGGACCCCTAAATATCGAATTTTCGGGTGTTTTGGGACTGAATTTGAGATATCGCCTTTACGCACCAAAAATATCGATTTTTAGCATGTTTTGAGCCTATATTTTGAAAATATTCTAGCACTGAGTAGGCATGTACAGATTGCTTCTGGGACCCCAAAATATTGAATTTTCGGGTGTTTTGAGCCTGAATTTGAGATTTAAACGGGTACAGAAGATACATGCACATATTGACTTTTGGGCACTTAAAATATCGATTTTCAGCATGTTTTGAGCCTATATTTTGAAAACATTCTAGCACTGAGTAGGCATGTACAGATCGCTTCTGGGACCCAAAAATATCGAATTTTCGGGTGTTTAGGGCCAGAATTTGAGATATAAACGGGTACAGAAGATGCATGCACATATCGACTTTTGGGCACCTAAAAGATCGATTTTCAGTATGTTTTTGGCCTGTATTTTGAAAATACTCTAACACGGAGTAGGCATGTACAGATCGCCTCTGGGACCCCAAAATATCGAATTTTCGGGTGTTTTGAGCCTGAATTTGAGATATAAACGGGTACTGAAGATGCATACACATATCGACTTTTGGGCACCTAAAACATCGATTTTGAGCATGTTTTGGGCCTGTATTTTGAAAATACTCTAACACGGAGTACGCATGTACAGATCGCTTCTGGGACCCCTAAATATCGAATTTTCGGGTGTTTTGGGACTGAATTTGAGATATCGCCTTTACGCACATAAAATATCGATTTTTAGCATGTTTTGAGCCTATATTTTGAAAATATTCTAGCACTGAGTAGGCATGTACAGATTGCTTCTGGGACCCCAAAATATTGAATTTTTGGGTGTTTTGAGCCTGAATTTGAGATATAAACGGGTACAGAAGATACATGCACATATTGACTTTTGGGCACTTAAAATATCGATTTTGAGCATGTTTTGAGCCTTTATTTTGAAAACATTCTAGCACTGAGTAGGCATGTACAGATCGCTTCTGGGACCCCAAAATATCGAATTTTCGGGTGTTTAGGGCAAGAATTTGAGATATAAACGGGTACAGAAGATGCATGCACATATCGACTTTTGAGCACCTAAAAGATCGATTTTCAGTATGTTTTTGGCCTGTATTTTGAAAATACTCTAACACGGAGTAGGCATGTACAGATCCCTTCTGGGACCCCTAAATATCGAATTTTCGGGTGTTTTGGGACTGAATTTGAGATATCGCCTTTACGCACTTAAAATATCGATTTTTAGCATGTTTTGAGCCTATATTTTGAAAATATTCTAGCACTGAGTAGGCATGTACAGATTGCTTTTGGGACCCTAAAATATTGAATTTTCGGGTGTTTTGAGCCTGAATTTGAGATATAAACGGGTACAGAGGATACATGCACATATTGACTTTGGGCATCTAAAATATCGATTTTCAGCATGTTTTGGGCCTGTATTTTGAAAATACTCTAACACGGAGTAGGCATGTACAGATAGCTTCTGGGACCCCAATATATCGAATTTTCGTGTGTTTTGAGCCTGAATTTGAGATATAAACGGGTACTGAAGATGCATGCACATATCGACTTTTTTGCACCTAAAACATCGATTTTGAGCATGTTTTGGGCCTGTATTTTGAAAATACTCTAACACTGAGTACAGATCGCTTCTGGGACGCCTAAATATCGAATTTTCGGGTGTTTTGGGCCTTAATTTGAGATATCGACTTTTTGGCACCTAAAATATCGATTTTTAGCATGTATTTAGCCTATATTTTGAAAATATTCTAGCACTGAGTAGGCATGTACAGATTGCTTCTGGGACCCCAAAATATCGAATTTTCGGGTGTTTTGAGCCTGAATTTGAGATATAAACGGGTACTGAATGTGCATGCACATATCGACTTTTTTGCACCTAAAACATCGATTTTGAGCATTATTTTGGGCCTGTATTTTGAAAATACTCTAACACGGAGTAGGCATGTACAGATCGCTTTTGGGACCCCTAAATATAGAATTATCGGGTGTTTTGGGCCTTAATTTGAGATATCGACTTTTTGGCACCTAAAATATCGATTTTTATCATGTTTTTAGTCTATATTTATTCAAAATATTCTAGCACTGAGTAGGCATGTACAGATTGCTTCTG
This sequence comes from Petrolisthes cinctipes, assembly GCA_033782935.1. Classification (NCBI taxonomy): domain Eukaryota; kingdom Metazoa; phylum Arthropoda; class Malacostraca; order Decapoda; family Porcellanidae; genus Petrolisthes; species Petrolisthes cinctipes. Next base: position 58,895 of record JAWQEG010002020.1, on the reverse strand, counting down.
GGACCCTAAAATATTGAATTTTCGGGTGTTTTGAGCCTGAATTTGAGATATAAACGGGTACAGAAGATACATGCACATATTGACTCTGGGAATCTAAAATATCGATTTTCAGCATGTTTGGGCCTGTATTTTGAAAATACTCTAACACGGAGTAGGCATGTACAGATCGCCTCAGGGACCCCAAAATATCGAATTTTCGGGTGTTTTGAGCCTGAATTTGAGATATAAACGGGTACTGAAGATGCATGCACATATCGACTTTTGGGCACCTAAAACATCGATTTTGAGCATGTTTTGGGCCTGTATTTTGAAAATACTCTAACACGGAGTACGCATGTACAGATCGCTTCTGGGACCCCTAAATATCGAATTTTCGGGTGTTTTGGGACTGAATTTGAGATATCGCCTTTACGCACATAAAATATCGATTTTTAGCATGTTTTGAGCCTATATTTTGAAAATATTCTAGCACTGAGTAGGCATGTACAGATTGCTTCTGGGACCCCAAAATATTGAATTTTCGGGTGTTTTGAGCCTGAATTTGAGATATAAACGGGTACAGAAGATACATGCACATTTTGACTTTGGGAATCTAAAATATCGATTTTCAGCATGTTTTGGGCCTGTATTTTGAAAATACTCTAACACGGAGTAGGCATGTACAGATAGCTTCTGGGACCCCAAAATATCGAATTTTCGTGTGTTTTGAGCCTGAATTTGAGATATAAACGGGTACTGAAGATGCATGCACATATCGACTTTTGGGCACCTAAAACATCGATTTTGAGCATGTTTTGGGCCTGTATTTTGAAAATACTCTAACACGGAGTACGCATGTACAGAACCCTTCTGGGACCCCTAAATATCGAATTTTCGGGTGTTTTGGGACTGAATTTGAGATATCGCCTTTACGCACCTAAAATATCGATTTTTAGCATGTTTTGAGCCTATATTTTGAAAATATTCTAGCACTGAGTAGGCATGTACAGATTGCTTCTGGGACCCCAAAATATTGAATTTTCGGGTGTTTTGAGCCTGAATTTGAGATTTAAACGGGTACAGAAGATACATGCACATATTGACTTTTGGGCACTTAAAATATCGATTTTCAGCATGTTTTGAGCCTATATTTTGAAAACATTCTAGCACTGAGTAGGCATGTACAGATCGCTTCTGGGACCCAAAAATATCGAATTTTCGGGTGTTTAGGGCCAGAATTTGAGATATAAACGGGTACAGAAGATGCATGCACATATCGACTTTTGGGCACCTAAAAGATCGATTTTCAGTATGCTTTTGGCCTGTATTTTGAAAATACTCTAACACGGAGTAGGCATGTACAGATCCCTTCTGGGACCCCAAAATATCGAATTTTCGGGTGTTTTGAGCCTGAATTTGATATATAAACGGGTACTGAAGATGCATGCACATATCGACTTTTGGGCACCTAAAACATCGATTTTGAGCATGTTTTGGGCCTGTATTTTGAAAATACTCTAACACGGAGTACGCATGTACAGATCGCTTCTGGGACCCCTAAATATCGAATTTTCGGGTGTTTTGGGACTGAATTTGAGATATCGCCTTTACGCACCTAAAATATCGATTTTTAGCATGTTTTGAGCCTATATTTTGAAAATATTCTAGCACTGAGTACGCATGTACAGATTGCTTCTGGGACCCCAAAATATTGAATTTTCGGGTGTTTTGAGCCTGAATTTGAGATATAAACGGGTACAGAAGATACATGCACATATTGACTTTGGGCATCTAAAATATCGATTTTCAGCATGTTTTGGGCATGTATTTTGAAAATACTCTAACACGGAGTAGGCATGTACAGATCGCTTCTGGGACCCCAAAATATCGAATTTTCGGGTGTTTTGAGCCTGAATTTGAGATATAAACGGGTACTGAAGATGCATGCACATATCGACTTTTTGGCACTTAAAACATCGATTTTGAGCATGTTTTGGGCCTGTATTTTGAAAATACTCTAACACGGAGTAGGCATGTACAGATCGCTTCAGGGACCCCTAAATATCGAATTTTCGGGTGTTTTGGGCCTGAATTTGAGATATCGACTTTTTGGCACCTAAAATATCGATTTTTAGCATGTTTTGAGCCTATATTTTGAAAATATTCTAGCACTGAGTAGGCATGTACAGATTGCTTCTGGGACCCCAAAATATCGAATTTTCGGGTGTTTTGAGCATGAATTTGAGATATAAACGGGTACTGAAGGTGCATGCACATATCGACTTTTTTGCACCTAAAACATCGTTTTTGAGCATGTTTTGGGCCTGTATTTTGAAAATACTCTAACACGGAGTAGGCATGTACAGATCGCTTTTGGGACCCCTAAATATAGAATTTTCGGGTGTTTTGGGCCTTAATTTGAGATATCGACTTTTGGGCACTTAAAATATCGATTTTGAGCATGTTTTGAGCCTATATTTTGAAAACATTCTAGCACTGAGTAGGCATGTACAGATCGCTTCTGGGACCCAAAAATATCGAATTTTCGGGTGTTTTGAGCCTGAATTTGAGATATAAACGGGTACAGAAGATACATGCACATATTGACTTTTGGGCACTTAAAATATCGATTATGAGCATGTTTTGAGCCTATATTTTGAAAACATTTTAGCACTGAGTAGGCATGTACAGATCGCTTCTGATACCCAAAAATATCGAATTTTCGGGTGTTTAGGGCCAGAATTTGAGATATAAATGGGTACTGAAGATGCATGCACCTATCGACTTTTGGGCACCTAAAAGATCGATTTTCAGTATGTTTTTGGCCTGTATTTTGAAAATACTCTAACACGGAGTAGGCATGTACAGATCCCTTCTGGGACCCCTAAATATCGAATTTTCGGGTGTTTTGGGACTGAATTTGAGATATCGCCTTTACACACTTAAAATATCGATTTTTAGCATGTTTTGAGCCTATATTTTGAAAATATTCTAGCACTGAGTAGGCATGTACAGATTGCTTCAGGGACCCTAAAATATTGAATTTTCAGGTGTTTTGAGCCTGAATTTGAGATATAAACGGGTACAGAAGATACATGCACATATTGACTTTGGGAATCTAAAATATCGATTTTCAGCATGTTTTGGGCCTGTATTTTGAAAATACTCTAACACGGAGTAGGCATGTACAGATCGCTTCTGGGACCCCAAAATATCGAATTTTCGGGTGTTTTGAGCCTGAATTTGAGATATAAACGGGTACTTAAGATGCACGCACATATCGACTTTTGGGCACCTAAAACATCGATTTTGAGCATGTTTTGGGCCTGTATTTTGAAAATACTCTAACACGGAGTACGCATGTACAGATCGCTTCTGGGACCCCTAAATATCGAATTTTCGGGTGTTTTGGGACTGAATTTGAGATATCGCCTTTACGCACCTAAAATATCGATTTTTAGCATGTTTTGAGCCTATATTTTGAAAATATTCTAGCACTGAGTAGGCATGTACAGATTGCTTCTGGGACCCTAAAATATTGAATTTTCGGGTGTTTTGAGCCTGAATTTGAGATATAAAAGGGTACAGAAGATACATGCACATATTGACTTTGGGCATCTAAAATATCGATTTTCAGCATGTTTTGGGCCTGTATTTTGAAAATACTCTAACACGGAGTAGGCATGTACAGATCGCTTCTGGGACCCCAAAATATCGAATTTTCGGGTGTTTTGAGCCTGAATTTGAGATATAAACGGGTACTGAAGATGCATGCACATATCGACTTTTTGGCACCTAAAACATCGATTTTGAGCATGTTTTGGGCCTGTATTTTGAAAATACTTTTACACAGAATAGGCATGTACACATCGCTTCTGGGACCCCAAAATATCGAATTTTCGGGTGTTTTGGGCCTGAATTTGAGATATCGCCTTTACGCACCTAAAATATCGATTTTTAGCATGTTTTTAGCCTATATTTTGAAAATATTCTAGCACTGAGTAGGCATTTACAGATTGCGTCTGGTACCCCAAAATATCGAATTTTCGGGTGTTTTGAGCCTGAATTTGAGATATAAACGGGTACTGAAGGTGCATGCACATATCGACTTTTGGGCACCTAAAAGATCGATTTTCAGTTTGTTTTTGGCCTGTATTTTGAAAATACTCTAACACGGAGTAGGCATGTACAGATCCCTTCTGGGACCCCTAAATATCGAATTTTCGGGTGTTTTGGGAATGAATTTGAGATATCGACTTTTTTGCAACTAAAATATCGATTTTTAGCATGTTTTTAGCCTATATTTTGAAAATATTCTAGCACTGAGTAGGCATGTACAGATTGCTTCTGGAACCCCAAAATATTGAATTTTCGGGTGTTTTGAGCCTGCATTTGGGATATAAACGGGTACAGAAGATACATGCACATATTGACTTTTTTGCACCTAAAATATCGATTTTTAGCATGTTTTTAGAATATATTTTGAAAATATTCTAGCACTGAGTAGGCATGTACAGATTGCTTCTGGAACCCCAAAATATTGAATTTTCGGGTGTTTTGAGCCTGCATTTGAGATGTAAACGGGTACAGAAGATACATGCACATATTGACTTTGGGCATCTAAAATATCGATTTTCAGCATGTTTTGGGCCTGTATTTTGAAAATACTCTAACACGGAGTAGGCATGTACAGATCGCTTCTGGGACCCCAAAATATCGAATTTTCGGGTGTTTTGAACCTGAATTTGAGATATAAACGGGTACTGAAGATGCATGCACATATCGACTTTTGGGCACTTAAAATATCGATTTTTAGCATGTTTTGAGCCTATATTTTGAAAATATTCTAGCACTGAGTAGGCATGTACAGATTGCTTCTGGGACCCCAAAATATTGAATTTTCGGGTATTTTGAGCCTGAATTTGAGATATAAACGGGTACAGAAGATACATGCACATATTGACTTTGGGAATCTAAAATATCGATTTTCAGCATGTTTTGGGCCTGTATTTTGAAAATACTCTAACACGGAGTAGGCATGTACAGATCGCTTCTGGGACCCAAAAATATCGAATTTTCGGGTGTTTAGGGCCAGAATTTGAGATATAAACGGGTACAGAAGATGCATGCACATATCGACTTTTGGGCACCTAAAAAATCGATTTTCAGTATGTTTTTGGCCTGTATTTTGAAAATACTCTAACACGGAGTAGGCATGTACAGATCCCTTCTGGGACCCCTAAATATCGAATTTTCGGGTGTTTTGGGACTGAATTTGAGATATCGCCTTTACGCACCTAAAATATCGATTTTTAGCATGTTTTGAGCCTATATTTTGAAAATATTCTAGCACTGAGTAGGCATGTACAGATTGCTTCTGGGACCCCAAAATATTGAATTTTCGGGTGTTTTGAGCCTGAATTTGAGATATAAACGGGTACAGAAGATACATGCACATATTGACTTTGGGCATCTAAAATATCGATTTTCAGCATGTTTTGGGCATGTATTTTGAAAATACTCTAACACGGAGTAGGCATGTACAGATCGCTTCTGGGACCCCAAAATATCGAATTTTCGGGTGTTTTGAGCCTGAATTTGAGATATAAACGGGTACTGAAGATGCATGCACATATCGACTTTTTGGCACCTAAAACATCGATTTTGAGCATGTTTTGGGCCTGTATTTTGAAAATACTCTAACACGGAGTAGGCATGTACAAATCGCTTCTGGGACCCCTAAATATCGAATTTTCGGGTGTTTTGGGCCTTAATTTGAGATATCGACTTTTTGGCACCTAAAATATCGATTTTTAGCATGTATTTAGCCTATATTTTGAAAATATTCTAGCACTGAGTAGGCATGTACAGATTGCTTCTGGGACCCCAAAATATCGAATTTTCGGGTGTTTTGAGCCTGAATTTGAGATATAAACGTGTACTGAAGGTGCATGCACATATCGACTTTTTTGCACCTAAAACATCGATTTTGAGCATTATTTTGGGCCTGTATTTTGAAAATACTCTAACACGGAGTAGGCATGTACAGATCCCTTCTGGGACCCCTAAATATCGAATTTTCGGGTGTTTTGGGACTTAATTTGAGATATCGCCTTTACGCACTTAAAATATCGATTTTCAGCATGTTTTGAGCCTATATTTTGAAAATATTCTAGCACTGAGTAGGCATGTACAGATTGCTTCTGGGACCCTAAAATATTGAATTTTCGGGTGTTTTGAGCCTGAATTTGAGATATAAACGGGTACAGAAGATACATGCACATATTGACTTTGGGAATCTAAAATATCGATTTTCAGCATGTTTTGGGCCTGTATTTTGAAAATACTCTAACACGGAGTAGGCATGTACAGATCGCTTCTGGGACCCCAAAATATCGAATTTTCGGGTGTTTTGAGCCTGAATTTGAGATATAAACGGGTACTGAAGATGCATGCACATATCGACTTTTGGGCACCTAAAACATCGATGTTGAGCATGTTTTGTGCCTGTATTTTGAAAATACTCTAACACGGAGTACGCATGTACAGATCGCTTCTGGGACCCCTAAATATCGAATTTTCGGGTGTTTTGGGACTCAATTTGAGATATCGCCTTTACGCACCTAAAATATCGATTTTTAGCATGTTTTGAGCCTATATTTTGAAAATATTCTAGCACTGAGTAGGCATGTACAGATTGCTTCTGGGACCCCAAAATATTGAATTTTCGGGTGTTTTGAGCCTGAATTTGAGATATAAACGGGTACATAAGATACATGCACATATTGACTTTGGGAATCTAAAATATCGATTTTTAGCATGTTTTGGGCCTGTATTTTGAAAATACTCTAACACGGAGTAGGCATGTACAGATCGCTTCTGAGACCCCAAAATATCGAATTTTCGGGTGTTTTGAGCCTGAATTTGAGATATAAACGGGTACTGAAGATGCATGCACATATCGACTTTTGGGCACCTAAAACATCGATGTTGAGCATGTTTTGGGCCTGTACTTTGAAAATACTCTAACACGGAGTACGCATGTACAGATCGCTTTTGGGACCCCTAAATATAGAATTTTCGGGTGTTTTGGGCCTTAATTTGAGATATCGGCTTTTTGTCACCTAAAATATCGATTTTTAGCATGTTTTTAGTCCATATTTATTCAAAATATTCTAGCACTGAGTAGGCATGTACAGATTGCTTCTGGGACCCTAAAATATTGAATTTTCGGGTGTTTTGAGCCTGAATTTGAGATATAAACGGGTACAGAAGATACATGCACATATTGACTCTGGGAATCTAAAATATCGATTTTCAGCATGTTTTGGGCCTGTATTTTGAAAATACTCTAACACGGATTAGGCATGTACAGATCGCTTCTGGGACCCCAAAATATCGAATTTTCGGGTGTTTTGAGCCTGAATTTGAGATATAAACGGGTACTGAAGATGCATGCACATATCGACTTTTGGGCACCTAAAACATCGATGTTGAGCATGTTTTGTGCCTGTATTTTGAAAATACTCTAACACGGAGTACGCATGTACAGATCGCTTCTGGGACCCCTAAATATCGAATTTTCGGGTGTTTTGGGACTCAATTTGAGATATCGCCTTTACGCACCTAAAATATCGATTTTTAGCATGTTTTGAGCCTATATTTTGAAAATATTCTAGCACTGAGTAGGCATGTACAGATTGCTTCTGGGACCCCAAAATATTGACTTTTCGGGTGTTTTGAGCCTGAATTTAAGATATAAACGGGTACAGAAGATACATGCACATATTGACTTTTGGGCACTTAAAATATCGATTATGAGCATGTTTTGAGCCTATATTTTGAAAACATTCTAGCACTGAGTAGGCATGTACAGATCGCTTCTGGGACCCAAAAATATCGAATTTTCGGGTGTTTAGGGCAAGAATTTGAGATATAAACGGGTATAGAAGATGCATGCACATATCGACTTTTGGGCACCTAAAACATCGTTTTTGAGCATGTTTTGGGCTTGTATTTTGAAAATACTCTAACACAGAGTAGGCATGTACAGATCGCTTTTGGGACCCCTAAATATAGAATTTTCGGGTGTTTTGGGCCTTAATTTAAGATATCGACTTTTTGGCACCTAAAATATCGATTTTTATCATGTTTTTAGTCTATATTTATTTAAAATATTCTAGCACTGAGTAGGCATGTACAGATTGCTTCTGGGACCCCAAAATATTGAATTTTCGGGTGTTTAGGGCCAGAATTTGAGATATAAACGGGTACAGAAGATTCATGCACATATCGACTTTTGGGCACTTAAAATATCGATTTTGAGCATGTTTTTGGCCTGTATTTTGAAAATACTCTAACACGGAGTAGGCATGTACAGATCCCTTCTGGGACCCCTAAATATCGAATTTTCGGGTGTTTGGGGACTGAATTTGAGATATCGCCTTTACGCACTTAAAATATCGATTTTTAGCATGTTTTGAGCCTATATTTTGAAAATATTCTAGCACTGAGTAGGCATGTACAGATTGCTTCTGGGACCCTAAAATATTGAATTTTCGGGTGTTTTGAGCCTGAATTTGAAATATAAACGGGTACAGAAGATACATGCACATATTGACTTTGGGAATCTAAAATATCGATTTTCAGCATGTTTTGGGCCTGTATTTTGAAAATACTCTAACACGGAGTAGGCATGTACAGATCGCTTCTGGGACCCCAAAATATCGAATTTTCGGGTGTTTTGAGCCTGAATTTGAGATATAAACGGGTACTGAAGATGCATGCACATATCGACTTTTGGGCACCTAAAACATCGATGTTGAGCATGTTTTGTGCCTGTATTTTGAAAATACTCTAACACGGAGTACGCATGTACAGATCGCTTCTGGGACCCCTAAATATCGAATTTTCGGGTGTTTTGGGACTGAATTTGAGATATCGCCTTTACGCACCTAAAATATCGATTTTTAGCCTGTTTTGAGCCTATATTTTGAAAATACTCTAACACGGAGTAGGCATGTACAGATCGCTTCTGGGACCCCAAAATATCGAATTTTCGGGTGTTTTGAGCCTGAATTTGAGATATAAACGGGTACTGAAGATGCATGCACATATCGACTTTTGGGCACCTAAAACATCGATTTTGAGCATGTTTTGGGCCTGTATTTTGAAAATACTCTAACACGGAGTACGCATGTACAGATCGCTTCTGGGACCCCTAAATATCGAATTTTCGGGTGTTTTGGGACTGAATTTGAGATATCGCCTTTACGCACCTAAAATATCGATTTTTAGCATGTTTTGAGCCTATATTTTGAAAATATTCTAGCACTGAGTAGGCATGTACAGATTGCTTCTGGGACCCCAAAATATTGACTTTTCGGGTGTTTTGAGCCTGAATTTAAGATATAAACGGGTACAAAAGATACATGCACATATTGACTTTTGGGCACTTAAAATATCGATTATGAGCATGTTTTGAGCCTATATTTTGAAAACATTCTAGCACTGAGTAGGCATGTACAGATCGCTTCTGGGACCCAAAAATATCGAATTTTCGGGTGTTTAGGGCAAGAATTTGAGATATAAACGGGTACTGAAGATGCATGCACATATCGACTTTTGGGCACCTAAAACATCGATGTTGAGCATGTTTTGTGCCTGTATTTTGAAAATACTCTAACACGGAGTACGCATGTACAGATCGCTTCTGGGACCCCTAAATATCGAATTTTCGGGTGTTTTGGGACTGAATTTGAGATATCGCCTTTACGCACCTAAAATATCGATTTTTAGCATGTTTTGAGCATATATTTTGAAAATATTCTAGCACTGAGTAGGCATGTACAGATTGCTTCTGGGACCCCAAAATATTGAATTTTCGGGTGTTTTGAGCCTGAATTTGAGATATAAACGGGTACAGAAGATACATGCACATATTGACTTTGGGCATCTAAAATATCGATTTTCAGCATGTTTTGGGCCTGTATTTTGAAAATACTCTAACACGGAGTAGGCATGTACAGATCGCTTCTGGGACCCCAAAATATCGAATTTTCGGGTGTTTTGAGCCTGAATTTGAGATATAAACGGGTACTGAAGATGCATGCACCTATCGACTTTTGGGCACCTAAAACATCGATTTTGAGCATGTTTTGGGCCTGTATTTTGAAAATAATCTAACACGGAGTACGCATGTACAGATTGCTTCTGGGACCCCTAAATATCGAATTTTCGGGTGTTTTGGGACTAAATTTGAAATATCGCCTTTACGCACCTAAAATATCGATTTTTAGCATGTTTTGAGCCTATATTTTGAAAATATTCTAGCACTGAGTAGGCATGTACAGATTGCTTCTGGGACCCCAAAATATTGAATTTTCGGGTGTTTTGAGCATGAATTTGAGATATAAACGGGTACAGAAGATACATGCACATATTGACTTTTGGGCACTTAAAATATCGATTATGAGCATGTTTTGAGCCTATATTTTGAAAACATTCTAGCACTGAGTAGGCATGTACAGATCGCTTCTGGGACCCAAAAATATCGAATTTTCGGGTGTTTTGGGCCAGAATTTGAGATATAAACGGGTACTGAAGATTCATGCACCTATCGACTTTTGGGCACCTAAAAGATCGATTATCAGTATGTTTTTGGCCTGTAATTTGAAAATACTCTAACACGGAGTAGGCATGTACAGATCCCTTCTGGGACCCCTAAATATCGATTTTTCGGGTGTTTTGGGACTGAATTTGAGATATCGCCTTTACGCACTTAAAATATCGATTTTTAGCATGTTTTGAGCCTATATTTTGAAAATACTCTAACACGGAGTACGCATGTACAGATCGCTTCTGAGACCCCTAAATATCGAATTTTCGGGTGTTTTGGGACTGAATTTGAGATATCGCCTTTACGCACCTAAAATATCGATTTTTAGCATGTTTTGAGCCTATATTTTGAAAATATTCTAGCACTGAGTAGGCATGTACAGATTGCTTCTGGGACCCCAAAATATTGACTTTTCGGGTGTTTTGAGCCTGAATTTAAGATATAAACGGGTACAAAAGATACATGCACATATTGACTTTTGGGCACTTAAAATATCGATTATGAGCATGTTTTGAGCCTATATTTTGAAAACATTCTAGCACTGAGTAGGCATGTACAGATCGCTTCTGGGACCCAAAAATATCGAATTTTCGGGTGTTTAGGGCAAGAATTTGAGATATAAACGGGTACTGAAGATGCATGCACATATCGACTTTTGGGCACCTAAAACATCGATGTTGAGCATGTTTTGTGCCTGTATTTTGAAAATACTCTAACACGGAGTACGCATGTACAGATCGCTTCTGGGACCCCTAAATATCGAATTTTCGGGTGTTTTGGGACTGAATTTGAGATATCGCCTTTACGCACCTAAAATATCGATTTTTAGCATGTTTTGAGCATATATTTTGAAAATATTCTAGCACTGAGTAGGCATGTACAGATTGCTTCTGGGACCCCAAAATATTGAATTTTCGGGTGTTTTGAGCCTGAATTTGAGATATAAACGGGTACAGAAGATACATGCACATATTGACTTTGGGCATCTAAAATATCGATTTTCAGCATGTTTTGGGCCTGTATTTTGAAAATACTCTAACACGGAGTAGGCATGTACAGATCGCTTCTGGGACCCCAAAATATCGAATTTTCGGGTGTTTTGAGCCTGAATTTGAGATATAAACGGGTACTGAAGATGCATGCACCTATCGACTTTTGGGCACCTAAAACATCGATTTTGAGCATGTTTTGGGCCTGTATTTTGAAAATAATCTAACACGGAGTACGCATGTACAGATTGCTTCTGGGACCCCTAAATATCGAATTTTCGGGTGTTTTGGGACTAAATTTGAAATATCGCCTTTACGCACCTAAAATATCGATTTTTAGCATGTTTTGAGCCTATATTTTGAAAATATTCTAGCACTGAGTAGGCATGTACAGATTGCTTCTGGGACCCCAAAATATTGAATTTTCGGGTGTTTTGAGCATGAATTTGAGATATAAACGGGTACAGAAGATACATGCACATATTGACTTTTGGGCACTTAAAATATCGATTATGAGCATGTTTTGAGCCTATATTTTGAAAACATTCTAGCACTGAGTAGGCATGTACAGATCGCTTCTGGGACCCAAAAATATCGAATTTTCGGGTGTTTTGGGCCAGAATTTGAGATATAAACGGGTACTGAAGATTCATGCACCTATCGACTTTTGGGCACCTAAAAGATCGATTATCAGTATGTTTTTGGCCTGTAATTTGAAAATACTCTAACACGGAGTAGGCATGTACAGATCCCTTCTGGGACCCCTAAATATCGATTTTTCGGGTGTTTTGGGACTGAATTTGAGATATCGCCTTTACGCACTTAAAATATCGATTTTTAGCATGTTTTGAGCCTATATTTTGAAAATATTCTAGCACTGAGTAGGCATGTACAGATTGCTTCTGGGACCCTAAAATATTGAATTTTCGGGTGTTTTGAGCCTGAATTTGAGATATAAACGGGTACAGAAGATACATGCACATATTGACTTTGGGCATCTAAAATATCGATTTTCAGCATGTTTTGGGCCTGTATTTTGAAAATACTCTAACACGGTGTAGGCATGTACAGATTGCTTCTGTGACCCCAAAATATCGAATTTTCGGGTGTTTTGAGCCTGAATTTGAGATATAAACGGGTACTTAAGATGCATGCACATATCGACTTTTGGGCACCTAAAACATCGATTTTGAGCATGTTTTGGGACTGTATTTTGAAAATACTCTAACACGGAGTACGCATGTACAGATCGCTTCTGAGACCCCTAAATATCGAATTTTCGGGTGTTTTGGGACTGAATTTGAGATATCGCCTTTACGCACATAAAATATCGATTTTTAGCATGTTTTGAGCCTATATTTTGAAAATATTCTAGCACTGAGTAGGCATGTACAGATTGCTTCTGGGACCCCAAAATATTGAATTTTCGGGTGTTTTGAGCCTGAATTTGAGATATAAACGGGTACAGAAGATACATGCACATATTGACTTTGGGCATCTAAAATATCGATTTTCAGCATGGTTTGGGCCTGTATTTTGAAAATACTCTAACACGGAGTAGGCATGTACAGATTGCTTCTGTGACCCCAAAATATCGAATTTTCGGGTGTTTTGAGCCTGAATTTGAGATATAAACGGGTACTGAAGATGCATGCACATATCGACTTTTGGGCACCTAAAACATCGATTTTGAGCATGTTTTGGGCCTGTATTTTGAAAATACTCTAACAAGGAGTACGCAAGTACAGATCGCTTCTGGGACCCCTAAATATCGAATTTTCAGGTGTTTTGGGACTGAATTTGAGATATCGCCTTTACGCACCTAAAATATCGATTTTTAGCATTTTTTGAGCCTATATTTTGAAAATATTCTAGCACTGAGTAAGGCATGTACAGATTGCTTCTGGGACCCCAAAATATTGAATTTTCGGGTGTTTTGAGCCTGAATTAGAGATATAAACGGGTACAGAAGATACATGCACATATTGACTTTTGGGCACTAAAAATATCGATTATGAGCATGTTTTGAGCCTATATTTTGAAAACATTCTAGCACTGAGTAGGCATGTACAGATCGCTTCTGGGACCCAAAAATATCGAATTTTCGGGTGTTTAGGGCCAGAATTTGAGATATAAACCGGTACTGAAGATGCATGCACCTATAGACTTATGGGCACCTAAAAGATCGATTTTCAGTATGTTTTTGGCCTGTATTTTGAAAATACTCTAACACGGAGTAGGCATGTACAGATCCCTTCTGGGACCCCTAAATATCGAATTTTCGGGTGTTTTGGGACTGAATTTGAGATATCGCCTTTACGCACTTAAAATATCGATTTTTAGCATGTTTTGAGCCTATATTTTGAAAATATTCTAGCACTGAGTAGGCATGTACAGCTTGCTTCTGGGACCCTAAAATATTGAATTTTCGGGTGTTTTGCGCCTGAATTTGAGATATAAACGGGTACAGAAGATACATGCACATATTGACTTTGGGAATCTAAAATATCGATTTTCAGCATGTTTTGGGCCTGTATTTTGAAAATACTCTAACACGGAGTAGGCATGTACAGATCGCTTCAGGGACCCCAAAATATCGAATTTTCGGGTGTTTTGAGCCTGAATTTGAGATATAAACGGGTACTTAAGATGCATGCACATATCGACTTTTGGGCACCTAAAACATCGATTTTGAGCATGTTTTGGGCCTGTATTTTGAAAATACTCTAACACGGAGTATGCATGTACAGATCGCTTCTGAGACCCCTAAATATCGAATTTTCGGGTGTTTTGGGACTGAATTTGAGATATCGCCTTTACGCACATAAAATATCGATTTTTAGCATGTTTTGAGCCTATATTTTGAAAATATTCTAGCACTGAGTAGGCATGTACAGATTGCTTCTGGGACCCCAAAATATTGAATTTTCGGGTGTTTTGAGCCTGAATTTGAGATATAAACGGGTACAGAAGATACATGCACATATTGACTTTGGGAATCTAAAATATCGATTTTCAGCATGTTTTGGACCTGTATTTTGAAAATACTCTAACACGGAGTAGGCATGTACAGATTGCTTCTGTGACCCCAAAATATCGAATTTTCGGGTGTTTTGAGCCTGAATTTGAGATATAAACGGGTACTGAAGATGCATGCACATATCGACTTTTGGGCACCTAAAACATCGATTTTGAGCATGTTTTGGGCCTGTATTTTGAAAATACTCTAACACGGAGTACGCAAGTACAGATCGCTTCTGGGACCCATAAATATCGAATTTTCAGGTGTTTTGGGACTGAATTTGAGATATCGCCTTTACGCACCTAAAATATCGATTTTTAGCATGTTTTGAGCCTATATTTTGAAAATATTCTAGCACTGAGTAGGCATGTACAGATTGCTTCTGGGACCCCAAAATATTGACTTTTCGGGTGTTTTGAGCCTGAATTAGAGATATAAACGGGTACAGAAGATACATGCACATATTGACTTTTGGGCACTTAAAATATCGATTATGAGCATGTTTTGAGCCTATATTTTGAAAACATTCTAGCACTGAGTAGGCATGTACAGATCGCTTCTGGGACCCAAAAATATAGAATTTTCGGGTGTTTAGGGCAAGAATTTGAGATATAAACGGGTACAGAAGATGCATGCACATATCGACTTTTGGGCACCTAAAAGATCGATTTTCAGTATGTTTTTGGCCTGTATTTTGAAAATACTCTAACACGGAGTAGGCATGTACAGATCCCTTCTGGGACCCCTAAATATCGAATTTTCGGGTGTTTTGGGACTGAATTTGAGATATCGCCTTTACGCACTTAAAATATCGATTTTTAGCATGTTTTGAGCCTATATTTTGAAAATATTGTAGCACTGAGTAGGCATGTACAGATTGCTTCTGGGACCCTAAAATATTGAATTTTCGGGTGTTTTGAGCCTGAATTTGAGATACAAACGGGTACTGAAGATGCATGCACATATCGACTTTTGGG
Organism: Petrolisthes cinctipes; assembly: GCA_033782935.1. Classification (NCBI taxonomy): domain Eukaryota; kingdom Metazoa; phylum Arthropoda; class Malacostraca; order Decapoda; family Porcellanidae; genus Petrolisthes; species Petrolisthes cinctipes. The sequence continues at coordinate 43,310 of JAWQEG010002020.1, read as the reverse complement.
CACCTAAAACATCGATTTTGAGCATGTTTTGGGCCTGTATTTTGTAAATACTCTAACACGGAGTAGGCATGTACAGATCCCTTCTGGGACCCCTAAATATCGAATTTTCTGGTGATTTGGGACTGAATTTGAGATATCGCCTTTACGCACTTAAAATATCGATTTCTAGCATGTTTTGAGCCTATATTTTGAAAATATTCTAGCACTGAGTAGGCATGTACAGATTGCTTCTGGGACCCCAAAATATTAAATTTTCGGGTGTTTTGAGCCTGAATTTGAGATATAAACGGGTACAGAAGATACATGCACATATTGACTTTGGGCATCTAAAATATCGATTTTCAGCATGTTTTGGGCCTGTATTTTGAAAATACTCTAACACGGAGTAGGCATGTACAGATTGCTTCTGTGACCCCAAAATATCGAATTTTCGGGTGTTTTGAGCCTGAATTTGAGATATAAACGGGTACTGAAGATGCATGCACATATCGACTTTTGGGCACCTAAAACATCGATTTTGAGCATGTTTTGGGCCTGTATTTTGAAAATACTCTAACACGGAGTACGCAAGTACAGATCGCTTCTGGGACCCCTAAATATCGAATTTTCAGGTGTTTTGGGACTGAATTTGAGATATCGCCTTTACGCACCTAAAATATCGATTTTTAGCATGTTTTGAGCCTATATTTTGAAAATATTCTAGCACTGAGTAGGCATGTACAGATTGCTTCTGGGACCCCAAAATATTGAATTTTCGGGTGTTTTGAGCCTGAATTAGAGATATAAACGGGTACAGAAGATACATGCACATATTGACTTTTGGGCACTAAAAATATCGATTATGAGCATGTTTTGAGCCTATATTTTGAAAACATTCTAGCACTGAGTAGGCATGTACAGATCGCTTCTGGGACCCAAAAATATCGAATTTTCGGGTGTTTAGGGCCAGAATTTGAGATATAAACCGGTACTGAAGATGCATGCACCTATCGACTTATGGGCACCTAAAAGATCGATTTTCAGTATGTTTTTGGCCTGTATTTTGAAAATACTCTAACACGGAGTAGGCATGTACAGATCCCTTCTGGGACCCCTAAATATCGAATTTTCGGGTGTTTTGGGACTGAATTTGAGATATCGCCTTTACGCACTTAAAATATCGATTTTTAGCATGTTTTGAGCCTATATTTTGAAAATATTCTAGCACTGAGTAGGCATGTACAGCTTGCTTCTGGGACCCTAAAATATTGAATTTTCGGGTGTTTTGAGCCTGAATTTGAGATATAAACGGGTACAGAAGATACATGCACATATTGACTTTGGGAATCTAAAATATCGATTTTCAGCATGTTTTGGGCCTGTATTTTGAAAATACTCTAACACGGAGTAGGCATGTACAGATCGCTTCAGGGACCCCAAAATATCGAATTTTCGGGTGTTTTGAGCCTGAATTTGAGATATAAACGGGTACTTAAGATGCATGCACATATCGACTTTTGGGCACCTAAAACATCGATTTTGAGCATGTTTTGGGCCTGTATTTTGAAAATACTCTAACACGGAGTATGCATGTACAGATCGCTTCTGAGACCCCTAAATATCGAATTTTCGGGTGTTTTGGGACTGAATTTGAGATATCGCCTTTACGCACATAAAATATCGATTTTTAGCATGTTTTGAGCCTATATTTTGAAAATATTCTAGCACTGAGTAGGCATGTACAGATTGCTTCTGGGACCCCAAAATATTGAATTTTCGGGTGTTTTGAGCCTGAATTTGAGATATAAACGGGTACAGAAGATACATGCACATATTGACTTTGGGAATCTAAAATATCGATTTTCAGCATGTTTTGGACCTGTATTTTGAAAATACTCTAACACGGAGTAGGCATGTACAGATTGCTTCTGTGACCCCAAAATATCGAATTTTCGGGTGTTTTGAGCCTGAATTTGAGATATAAACGGGTACTGAAGATGCATGCACATATCGACTTTTGGGCACCTAAAACATCGATTTTGAGCATGTTTTGGGCCTGTATTTTGAAAATACTCTAACACGGAGTACGCAAGTACAGATCGCTTCTGGGACCCCTAAATATCGAATTTTCAGGTGTTTTGGGACTGAATTTGAGATATCGCCTTTACGCACCTAAAATATCGATTTTTAGCATGTTTTGAGCCTATATTTTGAAAATATTCTAGCACTGAGTAGTCATGTACAGATTGCTTCTGGGACCCCAAAATATTGACTTTTCGGGTGTTTTGAGCCTGAATTAGAGATATAAACGGGTACAGAAGATACATGCACATATTGACTTTTGGGCACTTAAAATATCGATTATGAGCATGTTTTGAGCCTATATTTTGAAAACATTCTAGCACTGAGTAGGCATGTACAGATCGCTTCTGGGACCCAAAAATATAGAATTTTCGGGTGTTTAGGGCAAGAATTTGAGATATAAACGGGTACAGAAGATGCATGCACATATCGACTTTTGGGCACCTAAAAGATCGATTTTCAGTATGTTTTTGGCCTGTATTTTGAAAATACTCTAACACGGAGTAGGCATGTACAGATCCCTTCTGGGACCCCTAAATATCGAATTTTCGGGTGTTTTGGGACTGAATTTGAGATATCGCCTTTACGCACTTAAAATATCGATTTTTAGCATGTTTTGAGCCTATATTTTGAAAATATTGTAGCACTGAGTAGGCATGTACAGATTGCTTCTGGGACCCTAAAATATTGAATTTTCGGGTGTTTTGAGGATGAATTTGAGATACAAACGGGTACTGAAGATGCATGCACATATCGACTTTTGGGCACCTAAAACATCGATTTTGAGCATGTTTTTGGCCTGTATTTTGTAAATACTCTAACACGGAGTAGGCATGTACAGATCCCTTCTGGGACCCCTAAATATCGAATTTTCTGGTGATTTGGGACTGAATTTGAGATATCGCCTTTACGCACTTAAAATATCGATTTCTAGCATGTTTTGAGCCTATATTTTGAAAATATTGTAGCACTGAGTAGGCATGTACAGATTGCTTCTGGGACCCTAAAAAATTGAATTTTCGGGTGTTTTGAGCCTGAATTTGAGATATAAACGGGTACAGAAGATACATGCACATATTGACTTTGGGAATCTAAAATATCGATTTTCAGCATGTTTTGGGCCTGTATTTTGAAAATACTCTAACACGGAGTAGGCATGTACAGATCGCTACTGGGACCCCAAAATATCGAATTTTCGGGTGTTTTGAGCCTGAATTTGAGATATAAACTTGTACTGAAGATGCATGCACATATCGACTTTTGGGCACCTAAAACATCGATTTTGAGCATGTTTTGGGCCTGTATTTTTTAAATACTCTAACACGGAGTAGGCATGTACATATCGCTTCTGGGACCCCATAATATCGAATTTTTGGGTGTTTTTGGGCCTGAATTTGAGATATCACCTATACGCACCTAAAATATCGATTTTAGCATGTTTTGAGCCTATATTTTGAAAATATTCTAGCACTGAGTAGGCATGTACAGATTGCTTCTGGGACCCCAAAATATCGAATTTTCGGGTGTTTTGAGCCTGAATTTGAGATATAAACGAGTACAGAAGATGCATGCACATATCGACTTTTGGGCACCTAAAATATCGATTTTGAACATGTTTTGAGCCTATATTTTAAAAAAATACTAGCACTGAGTAGGCATGTACAGATCGCTTCTGGGACCCCAAAATGTCGAATTTTGGGGTATTTTGAGCCTGAATTTGAGATATAAACGAGTATAGAAGATGCATACACATATTGACTTTGGGCACCAAAAATATCGATTTTCAGCATATTTTGGGCCTGAATTTTGAAAATACTCTAACACGGAGTAGGCATGTACAGATCGCTTCAGGGACCCCAAAATATCGAGTTTTCGGGTGTTTAGGGTCAGAATTTGAGATATAAACGGGTACAGAAGATGCATGCACATATCGACTTTTGTTCACCTAAAAGATCGATTTTCAGTATGTTTTTGACCTGTATTTTGAAAATACTCTAACACGGAGTAGGCATGTGCAGATCTCTTCTGGGACCCCTAAATGTCGAATTTTCGGGTGTTTTGGGACTGAATTTGAGATATCGACTTTTTGGCACCTAAAATATCGATTTTCAGCATGTTTTTAGACTATATTTTGAAAATATTCTAGCACTGAGTAGGCATGTACAGATTGCTTCTGGGACCCCAAAATATTGAATTTTCGGGTGTTTTGAGCCTGAATTTGAGATATAAACGGGTACCGAAGATATATGTACATATTGACTTTGTGCATCTAAAATATCGATTTTGAGCATGTTTTGGGCCTGTATTTTGAAAATACTCTAACACGGAGTAGGCATGTACAGATCGCTTCTGGGACCCCAAAATATCGAATTTTCGGATGTTTTGAGCCTGAATTTGAGATATAAACGGGTACTGAAGATGCATGCACATATCGAAGTTTGGGCACCTAAAACATCGATTTTGAGCATGTTTTGGGCCTGTATTTTGAAAATACTCTAACACGGAGTAGGCATGTACAGATCGCTTCTGGGACCCCAAAATATCGAATTTTCGGGTGTTTTGAGCCTGAATTTGAGATATCGCCTTTACGCACCTAAAATATCGATTTTTAGCATGTTTTAAGCCTATATTTTGAAAATATTCTAGCACTGAGTAGGCATGTACAGATCTCTTCTTGGACCCAAAAATATCGAATTTTCAGGTGTTTTGGGCCTGAATTTGAGATATCGCCTTTACGCTCGTAAAATATCGATTTTTAGCATGTTTTGAGCCTATATTTTGAAAATATTCTAGCACTGAGTAGGCATATACAGATCGCTTCTGGGACCCCTAAATATCGAATATTCGGGTGTTTTGGGACTGAATTTGAGATATCGACTTTTTGGCACCTAAAATATCGATTTTTAGCATGTTTTTAGCCTATATTTTGAAAATATTCTAGCACTGAGTAGGCATGTACAGATTGCTTCTGGGACCCCAAAATATTGAATTTTCGGGTGTTTTGAGCCAGAATTTGAGATATAAACGGGTACCGAAGATATATGCACATATTGACTTTGTGCATCTAAAATATCGATTTTGAGCATGTTTTGGGCCTGTATTTTGAAAATACTCTAACACGGAGTAGGCATGTACAGATCGCTTCTGGGACCCCAAAATATCGAATTTTCGGATGTTTTGAGCCTGAATTTGAGATATAAACGGGTTCTGAAGATGCATGCACATATCGACTTTTGGGCACCTAAAACATCGATTTTGAGCATGTTTTGGGCCTGTATTTTGAAAATACTCTAACACGGAGTAGGCATGTACAGATCGCTTCTGGGACCCCAAAATATCGAATTTTCGGGTGTTTTGGGCCTGAATTTGAGATATCGCCTTTACTCACCTTAAATATCGATTTTTAGCATGTTTTAAGCCTATATTTTGAAAATATTCTAGCTCTGAGTAGGCATGTACAGATCGCTTCTTGGACCCAAAAATATCGAATTTTCAGGTGTTTTGGGCCTGAATTTGAGATATCGCCTTTACGCTCGTAAAATATCGATTTTTAGCATGTTTTAAGCCTATATTTTGAAAATATTCTAGCACTGAGTAGGCATGTACAGATCGCTTCTGGGACCCCTAAATATCGAATTTTCGGGTGTTTTGAGCTTGAATTTGAGATATAAACGAGTACAGAAGATGCATGCACATATCGACTTTTGGGCACCTAAAATATCGATTTTGAGCATGTTTTGAGCCTATATTTTGAAAACATTCTAGCACTGACTAGGCATGTACAGATCGCTTGTGGGTCCCCAAAATATTGAATTTTCGGGTGTTTTGAGCCTGAATTTGAGATATAAACGGGTACTGAAGATGCATGCACTTTTGGGCACCTAAAACATCGATTTTGAGATTGTTTTGGGCCTGTATTTTGAAAATACTCTAACACGGAGTAGGCATGTACAGATCGCTTCTGGGACCCCAAAATATCGAATTTTCGGATGTTTTGGGCCTGAATTTGAGATATCGCTTTTACGCACCTAAAATATAGATTTTTATCATGTTTTGAGCCTATATTTTGAAAATATTCTAGCACTGAGTAGGCATGTACAGATCGCTTCTGGGACCCCAAAATATCGAATTTTCGGGTGTTTTTGGCCTGAATTTGAGATATCGCCTTTACGCTCGTAAAATATCGATTTTTAGCATGTTTTGAGTCTTTATTTTGAAAATATTCTAGCACTGAGTAGGCATGTACAGATCGCTTCTGGGACCCCAAAATATCTAATTTTCGGGTGTTTTGAGCCTGAATTTGAGATATAAACTTGTACTGAAGATGCATGCACATATCGACTTTTGGGCACCTAAAACATCGATTTTGAGCATGTTTTGGGCCTGTATTTTGTAAATACTCTAACACGGAGTAGGCATGTACATATCGCTTCTGGGACCCCATAATATCGAATTTTTGGGTGTTTTTGGGCCTGAATTTGAGATATCACCTATACGCACCTAAAATATCGATTTTAGCATGTTTTGAGCCTATATTTTGAAAATATTCTAGCACTGAGTAGGCATGTACAGATTGCTTCTGGGACCCCAAAATATCGAATTTTCGGGTGTTTTGAGCTTGAATTTGAGATATAAACGAGTACAGAAGATGCATGCACATATCGACTTTTGGGCACCTAAAATATCGATTTTGAACATGTTTTGAGCCTATATTTTGAAAAAATTCTAGCACTGAGTAGGCATGTACAGATCGCTTCTGGGACCCCAAAATGTCGAATTTTCGGGTATTTTGAGCCTGAATTTGAGATATAAACGAGTATAGAAGATGCATACACATATTGACTTTGGGCACCAAAAATATCGATTTTCAGCATATTTTGGGCCTGAATTTTGAAAATACTCTAACACGGAGTAGGCATGTACAGATCGCTTCAGGGACCCCAAAATATCGAGTTTTCGGGTGTTTAGGGTCAGAATTTGAGATATAAACGGGTACAGAAGATGCATGCACATATCGACTTTTGTTCACCTAAAAGATCGATTTTCAGTATGTTTTTGACCTGTATTTTGAAAATACTCTAACACGGAGTAGGCATTTGCAGATCCCTTCTGGGACCCCTAAATATCGAATTTTCGGGTGTTTTGGGACTGAATTTGAGATATCGACTTTTTGGCACCTAAAATATCGATTTTTAGCATGTTTTTAGCCTATATTTTGAAAATATTCTAGCACTGAGTAGGCATGTACAGATTGCTTCTGGGACCCCAAAATATTGAATTTTCGGGTGTTTTGAGCCTGAATTTGAGATATAAACGGGTACCGAAGATATATGCACATATTGACTTTGTGCATCTAAAATATCGATTTTAAGCATGTTTTGGGCCTGTAATTTGAAAATACTCTAACACGGAGTAGGCATGTACAGATCGCTTCTGGGACCCCAAAATATCGAATTTTCGGATGTTTTGAGCCTGAATTTGAGATATAAACGGGTACTGAAGATGCATGCACATATCGACTTTTGGGCACCTAAAACATCGATTTTGAGCATGTTTTGGGCCTGTATTTTGTAAATACTCTAACACGGAGTAGGCATGTACAGATCGCTTCTGGGACCCCAAAATATCGAATTTTCGGGTGTTTTGGGCCTGAATTTGAGATATCGCCTTTACGCACCTAAAATATCGATTTTTAGCATGTTTTAAGCCTATATTTTAAAAATATTCTAGCACTGAGTAGGCATGTACAGATCTCTTCTTGGACCCAAAAATATCGAATTTTCAGGTGTTTTGGGCCTGAATTTGAGATATCGCCTTTACGCTCGTAAAATATCGATTTTTAGCATGTTTTGAGCCTATATTTTGAAAATATTCTAGCACTGAGTAGGCATGTACAGATCGCTTCTGGGACCCCTAAATATCGAATATTCGGGTGTTTTGGGACTGAATTTGAGATATCGACTTTTTGGCACCTAAAATATCGATTTTTAGCATGTTTTTAGCCTATATTTTGAAAATATTCTAGCACTGAGTAGGCATGTACAGATTGCTTCTGGGACCCCAAAATATTGAATTTTCGGGTGTTTTGAGCCTGAATTTGAGATATAAACGGGTACCGAAGATATATGCACATATTGACTTTGTGCATCTAAAATATCGATTTTGGCATGTTTTGGGCCTGTATTTTGAAAATACTCTAACACGGAGTAGGCATGTACAGATCGCTTCTGGGACCCCAAAATATCGAATTTTCGGATGTTTTGAGCCTGAATTTGAGATATAAAAGGGTACTGAAGATGCATGCACATATCGACTTTTGTGCACCTAAAACATCGATTTTGAGCATGTTTTGGGCCTGTATTTTGAAAATACTCTAACACGGAGTAGGCATGTACAGATCGCTTCTGGGACCCCAAAATATCGAATTTTCGGGTGTTTTGGGCCTGAATTTGAGATATCGCCTTTACGCACCTAAAATTTCGATTTTTAGCATGTTTTAAGCCTATATTTTGAAAATATTCTAGCACTGAGTAGGCATGTACAGATCGCTTCTTGGACCCAAAAATATCAAATTTTCAGGTGTTTTGGGCCTGAATTTGAGATATCGCCTTTACGCTCGTAAAATATCGATTTTTAGCATGTTTTGAGCCTATATTTTGAAAATATTCTAGCACTGAGTAGGCATGTACAGATCGCTTCTGGGACCCCTAAATATCGAATTTTCGGGTGTTTTGAGCTTGAATTTGAGATATAAACGAGTACAGAAGATGCATGCACATATCGACTTTTGGGCACCTAAAATATCGATTTTGAGCATGTTTTGAGCCTATATTTTGAAAACATTCTAGCACTGACTAGGCATGTACAGATCGCTTCTGGGTCCCCAAAATATTGAATTTTCGGGTGTTTTGAGCCTGAATTTGAGATATAAACGGGTACTGAAGATGCATGCACTTTTGGGCACCTAAAACATCGATTTTGAGAATGTTTTGGGCCTGTATTTTGAAAATACTCTAACACGGAGTAGGCATGTACAGATCGCTTCTGGGACCCCAAAATATCGAATTTTCGGATGTTTTGGGCCTGAATTTGAGATATCGCTTTTACGCACCTAAAATATAGATTTTTATCATGTTTTGAGCCTATATTTTGAAAATATTCTAGCACTGAGTAGGCATGTACAGATCGCTTCTGGGACCCCAAAATATCGAATTTTCGGGTGTTTTTGGCCTGAATTTGAGATATCGCCTTTACGCTCGTAAAATATCGATTTTTAGCATGTTTTGAGCCTATATTTTGAAAATATTCTAGCACTGAGTAGGCATGTACAGATCGCTTCTGGGACCCCAAAATATCTAATTTTCGGGTGTTTTGAGCTTGAATTTGAGATAGAAACGAGTATAGAAGAGGCATACACATATTGACTTTGTGCACCAAAAATATCGATTTTCAGCATGTTTTGGGCCTGAATTTTGAAAATACTCTAACACGAAGTAGGCATGTACAGATCGCTTCTGGGACCCCAAAATATCGAATTTTCGGGTGTTTTGAGCCTGAATTTGAGATATAAACGAGTATAGAAGATGCATACACATATTGACTTTGGGCACCAAAAATATAGATTTTCAGCATGTTTTAAGCCTGAATTTTGAAAATACTCTAACACGGAGTAGGCATGTACAGATCGCTTCTGGGACCCCAAAATATCGAATTTTCGGATGTTTTGAGCCTGAATTTGAGATATAAAAGGGTACTGAAGATGCATGCACATATCGACTTTTGTGCACCTAAAACATCGATTTTGAGCATGTTTTGGGCCTGTATTTTGAAAATACTCTAACACGGAGTAGGCATGTACAGATCGCTTCTGGGACCCCAAAATATCGAATTTTCGGGTGTTTTGGGACTGAATTTGAGATATCGCCTTTACGCACCTAAAATTTCGATTTTTAGCATGTTTTAAGCCTATATTTTGAAAATATTCTAGCACTGAGTAGGCATGTACAGATCGCTTCTTGGACCCAAAAATATCAAATTTTCAGGTGTTTTGGGCCTGAATTTGAGATATCGCCTTTACGCTCGTAAAATATCGATTTTTAGCATGTTTTGAGCCTATATTTTGAAAATATTCTAGCACTGAGTAGGCATGTACAGATCGCTTCTGGGACCCCTAAATATCGAATTTTCGGGTGTTTTGAGCTTGAATTTGAGATATAAACGAGTACAGAAGATGCATGCACATATCGACTTTTGGGCACCTAAAATATCGATTTTGAGCATGTTTTGAGCCTATATTTTGAAAACATTCTAGCACTGACTAGGCATGTACAGATCGCTTCTGGGTCCCCAAAATATTGAATTTTCGGGTGTTTTGAGCCTGAATTTGAGATATAAACGGGTACTGAAGATGCATGCACTTTTGGGCACCTAAAACATCGATTTTGAGAATATTTTGGGCCTGTATTTTGAAAATACTCTAACACGGAGTAGGCATGTACAGATCGCTTCTGGGACCCCAAAATATCGAATTTTCGGATGTTTTGGGCCTGAATTTGAGATATCGCTTTTACGCACCTAAAATATAGATTTTTATCATGTTTTGAGCCTATATTTTGAAAATATTCTAGCACTGAGTAGGCATGTACAGATCGCTTCTGGGACCCCAAAATATCGAATTTTCGGGTGTTTTTGGCCTGAATTTGAGATATCGCCTTTACGCTCGTAAAATATCGATTTTTAGCATGTTTTGAGCCTATATTTTGAAAATATTCTAGCACTGAGTAGGCATGTACAGATCGCTTCTGGGACCCCAAAATATCTAATTTTCGGGTGTTTTGAGCTTGAATTTGAGATAGAAACGAGTATAGAAGAGGCATACACATATTGACTTTGGGCACCAAAAATATCGATTTTCAGCATGTTTTGGGCCTGAATTTTGAAAATACTCTAACACGAAGTAGGCATGTACAGATCGCTTCTGGGACCCCAAAATATCGAATTTTCGGGTGTTTTGAGCCTGAATTTGAGATATAAACGAGTATAGAAGATGCATACACATATTGACTTTGGGCACCAAAAATATCGATTTTCAGCATGTTTTAAGCCTGAATTTTGAAAATACTCTAACACGAAGTAGGCATGAACAGATCGCTTCTGGGACCCCAAAATATCGTATTTTCGGGTGTTTAGGGCCAGAATTTGAGATATAAACGGGTACAGAAGATTCATGCACATATCGACTTTTGGGCACCTAGAACATCGATTTTCAGTATGTATTTGGCCTGTATTTTGAAAATACTCTAACACGGAGTAGGCATGTACAGATCGCTTCTGGGACCCCTAAATATCGAATTTTCGGGTGTTTTGGGACTGAATTTGAGATATCGACTTTTTGGCACCTAAAATATCGATTTTTAGCATGTTTTTAGCCTATATTTTGAAAATATTCTAGCACTGAGTAGGCATGTACAGATTGCTTCTGGGACCCCAAAATATTGAATTTTCGGGTGTTTTCAGCCTGAATTTGAGTTATAAACGGGTACCGAAGATGCATGCACATATCGACTTTTGGGCACCTAAAATATCGATTTTAAGCATGTTTTGAGCCTATATTTTGAAAACATTCTAGCACTGCGTAGGCATGTACAGATTGCTTCTTGGACCCCAAAATATCGAATTATCGGGTGTTTTGAGCCTGAATTTGAGATATAAACGGGTACTGAAGATGCATGCACATATCGACTTTTGGGCACCTAAAACATCGATTTTGAGCATGTTTTGGGCCTGTATTTTGAAAATACTCTAACACGTAGTAGGCATGTACAGATCGCTTCTGGGACCCCAAAATATCGAATTTTCGGGTGTTTTGGGCCAGAATTTGAGATATCGCCTTAACGCACCTAAAATATCGATTTTTAGCATGTTTTAAGCCTATATTTTGAAAATATTCTAGCACTGAGTAGGCATGTACAGATCGCTTCTTGGACCCAAAAATATCGAATTTTCGGGTGTTTTGGGACTGAATTTGAGATATCGACTTTACGCTCGTAAAATATCGATTTTTAGCATGTTTTGAGCCTATATTTTGAAAATATTCTAGCACTGAGTAGGCATGTACAGATTGCTTCTGGGACCCCAAAATATTGAATTTTCGGGTGTTTTGAGCCTGAATTTGAGTTATAAACGGGTACCGAAGATGCATGCACATATCGACTTTTGGGCACCTAAAATATCGATTTTAAGCATGTTTTGAGCCTATATTTTGAAAACATTCTAGCACTGCGTAGGCATGTACAGATTGCTTCTGGGACCCCAAAATATCGAATTATCGGGTGTTTTGAGCCTGAATTTGAGATATAAACGGGTACTGAAGATGCATGCACATATCGACTTTTGGGCACCTAAAACATCGATTTTGAGCATGTTTTGGGCCTGTATTTTGAAAATACTCTAACACGGAGTAGGCATGTACAGATCGCTTCTGGGATCCCAAAATATCGAATTTTCGGGTGTTTTGGGCCAGAATTTGAGATATCGCCTTAACACACCTAAAATATCGATTTTTAGCATGTTTTAAGCCTATATTTTGAAAATATTCTAGTACTGAGTAGGCATGTACAGATCGCTTCTTGGACCCAAAAATATCGAATTTTCGGGTGTTTTTGGCCTGAATTTGAGATATCGCCTTTACGCTCGTAAAATATCGATTTTTAGCATGTTTTGAGCCTATATTTTGAAAATATTCTAGCACTGAGTAGGCATGTACAGATCGCTTCTGGGACCCCTAAAAATCGAATTTTCGGGTGTTTTGAGCTTGATTTTGAGATATAAACGAGTACAGAAGATGCATGCACATATCGACTTTTGGGCACCTAAAATATCGATTTTGAGCATGTTTTGAGCCTATATTTTGAAAACATTCTAGCACTGCGTAGGCATGTACAGATCGCTTCTGGGACCCCAAAATATCGAATTTTCGGGTGTTTTGAGCCTGAATTTGAGATATAAACGAGTATAGAAGATGCATACACATATTGACTTTGGGCACCAAAAATATCGATTTTCAGCATGTTTTGGGCCTGAATTTTGAAAATACTCTAACACGGAGTAGGCATGTACAGATCGCTTCTGGGACCCCAAAATATCGAATTTTCGGGTGTTTAGGGCTAGAATTTGAGATATAAACGGGTACAGAAGATGCATGCACATATAGACTTTTGAGCACCTAAAAGATCGATTTTCAGTATGTTTTTGGCCTGTATTTTGAAAATACTCTAACACGGAGTAGGCATGTACAGATCGCTTCTGGGACCCCTAAATATCGAATTTTCGGGTGGTTTGGGTTTTAATTTGAGATATCGCCTTTACGCACCTAAAATATCGATTTTCAGTATGTTTTTGGCCTGTATTTTGAAAATACTCTAACACGGAGTAGGCATGTACAGATCGCTTCTGGGACCCCGAAATATCGAATTTTCGGGTGTTTAGGGCCAGAATTTGAGATATAAACGGGTACAGAAGATGCATGCACATATCAACTTTTTGGCACCTAAAAGATCGATTTTCAGTATGTTTTTGACCTGTATTTTGAAAATACTCTAACACGGAGTAGGCATGTACAGATTGCTTCTGGGACCCTAAAATATTGAATTTCTGGGTGTTTTGAGCCTGAATTTGAGATATAAACGGGTACAGAAGATACATGCACATATTGACTTTGGGCATCTAAAATATCGATTTTCAGCATGTTTTGGGCAGGTATTTTGAAAATACTCTAACACGGAGTAAGCATGTACAGATCGCTTCTGGGACCCCAAAATATCGAATTTTCGGGTGTTTTGAGCATGAATTTGAGATATAAACGAGTACTGAAGAGGCATACACATATCGACTTTTGGGCACCTAAAAGATCGATTTTGAGCATGTTTTTGGCCTGTATTTTGAAAATACTCTAACACGGAGTAGGCATGTACAGTTCGCTTCTGGGACCCCAAAATATCGAATTTTCGGGTGTTTTGGACCTGAATTTGGGATATCGCCTTTACGTACCTAAAATATCTATTTTTAGCATGTTTTGAGCCTATATTTTGAAAATACTCTAACACGGAGTAGGCATGTACAGATCGCTTCTGTGACCCCAAAATATCGAATTTTCGGGTGTTTAGGGCCAGAATTTGAGATATAAACGAGTACAGAAGATGCATGCACATATCGACTTTTGGGCACCTAGAACATCGATTTTCAGTATGTTTTTGGCCTCTATTTTGAAAATACTCTAACACGGAGTAGGCATGTACAGATCGCTTCTGGGCCCCTAAATATCGAATTTTCGGGTGTTTTGGGACTGAATTTGAGATATCGACTTTTTGGCACCTAAAATATCGATTTTTAGCATGTTTTTAGCCTATATTTTGAAAATATTCTAGCACTGAGTAGGCATGTACAGATTGCTTCTGGGACCCCAAAATATTGAATTTTCGGGTGTTTTGAGCCTGAATTTGAGATATAAACGGGTACCGAAGATGCATGCACATATCGACTTTTGTGCACCTAAAATATCGATTTTAAGCATGTTTTGAGCCTATATTTTGAAAACATTCTAGCACTGCGTAGGCATGTACAGATTGCTTCTGGGACCCCAAAATATCAAATTATCGGGTGTTTTGAGCCTGAATTTGAGATATAAACGAGTATAGAAGATGCATACACATATTGACTTTGGGCACCAAAAATATAGATTTTTAGCATGTTTTGGCCCTGAATTTTGAAAATACTCTAACACGGAGTAGGCATGTACAAATCGCTTCTGGAACCCCAAAATATCGAATTTTCGGGTGTTTAGGGCCAGAATTTGAGATATAAACGGGTACAGAAGATGCATGCACATATAGAGTTTTGAGCATCTAAAAGATCGATTTTCAGTATGTTTTTGGCCTGTATTTTGAAAATACTCTAACACGGAGTAGGCATGTACAGATCGCTTCTGGGACCCCTAAATATCGAATTTTCGGGTGTTTTGGGCCTGAATTTGAGATATCGCCTTAACGCACCTAAAATATCGATTTTTAGCATGTTTTGAGCCTATATTTTGAAAATATTCTTGCACTGAGTAGGCATGTACAGATCGCTTTTGGGACCCCTAAATATCGAATTTTTGGGTGTTTTGAGCCTGAATTTGAGATATAAACGGGTACAGAAGATACATGCACATATTGACTTTGGGCATCTAAAATATCGATTTTCAGCATGTTTTGGGCATGTATTTTGAAAATACTCTAACACTGCGTAGGCATGTACAGATCGCTTCTGGGACCCCAAAAAATCGAATTTTCGGGTGTTTTGAGCCTGAATTTGAGATATAAACGAGTATAGAAGATGCATACACATATTGACTTTGGGCACCAAAAATATCGATTTTCAGCATATTTTAGGCCTGAATTTTGAAAATACTCTAACACGGAGTAGGCATGTACAGATCGCTTCTGGGACCCCAAAATATAGAATTTTCGGGTGTTTAGGGCCAGAATTTGAGATATAAACGGGTACAGAAGATGCATGCACATATAGACTTTTGAGCACCTAAAAGATCGATTTTCAGTATGTTTTTGGCCTGTATTTTGAAAATACTCTAACACGGAGTAGGCATGTACAGATCGCTTCTGGGACCCCTAAATATCGAATTTTCGGGTGTTTTGGGCCTTAATTTGAGATATCGTTTTTACGCACCTAAAATATCGATTTTCAGTATGTTTTTGGCCTGTATTTTGAAAATACTCTAACACGGAGTAGGCATGTACAGATCGCTTGTGGGACCCCAAAATATCGAATTTTCGGGTGTTTAGGGCCAGAATTTGAGATATAAAAGGGTACAGAAGATGCATGCACATATCGACTTTTTGGCACCTAAAAGATCGATTTTGATCATGTTTTTGACCTGTATTTTGAAAATACTCTAACACAGAGTAGGCATGTACAGATTGCTTCTGGGAACCTAAAATATTGAATTTTCGGGTGTTTTGAGCCAGAATTTGTGATATAAACGGGTACAGAAGATACATGCACATATTGACTTTGGGCATCTAAAATATCGATTTTCAGCATGTTTTGGTCAGGTATTTTGAAAATACTCTAACACGGAGTAGGCATGTACAGATCGCTTCTGGGACCCCAAAATATCGAATTTTCGGGTGTTTTGAGCCTGAATTTAAATATATAAACGAGTACTGAAGATGCATGCACATATCGACTTTTGGGCACCTAAAAGATCGATTTTGAGCATGTTTTTGGCCTGTATTTTGAAAATACTCTAACACGGAATAGGCATTTACAGATCCCTTCTGGAAACCCTAAATATCGAATTTTCGGGTGTTTTGGGACTGAATTTAAGATATCGACTTTTTGGCACATAAAATATCGATTTTTAGCATGTTTGTACCCTATATTTTGATTAAATTCTAGCACTGAGTAGGCATGTACAGATTGCTTCTGGGACCCCAAAATATTGAATTTTCGGGTGTTTTGAGCCTGAATTTGAGATATAAACGGGTACAGAAGATACATGCACATATTGACTTTGGGCATCTAAAATATCGATTTTCAGTATGTTTCTGGCCTGTATTTTGAAAATACTCTAACACGGAGTAGGCATGTACAGATCGCTTCTTGGACCCCAAAATATCGAATTTTCGGGTGTTTTGGGCCTGAATTTGGGATATCGCCTTTACGTACCTAAAATATCTATTTTTAGCATGTTTTGAGCCTATATTTTGAAAATACTCTAACACGGAGTAGGCATGTACAGATCGCTTCTGGGACCCCAAAATATCGAATTTTCGGGGGTTTAGGGCCAGAATTTGAGATATAAACGGGTACAGAAGATGCATGCACATATCGACTTTTTGGCACCTAAAAGATCGATTTTCAGTATGTTTTTGACCTGTATTTTGAAAATACTCTAACACGGATTAGGCATGTACAGATTGCTTCTGGGACCCTAAAATATTGAATTTTCGGGTGTTTTGAGCCTGAATTTGAGATATAAACGGGTACAGAAGATACATGCACATATTGACTTTGGGCATCTAAAATATCGATTTTCAGCATGTTTTGGGCCTGTATTTTGAAAATACTCTAACACGGAGTAGGCATGTACAGATCGCTTCTGGGACCCCAAAATATCGAATTTTCGGGTGTTTTGAGCCTGAATTTGAGATATAAACGGGTACTGAAGATGCATGCACATATCGACTTTTGGGCACCTAAAAGATCGATTTTGAGCATGTCTTTGGCCTGTATTTTGAAAATACTCTAACACGGAGTAGGCATGTACAGATCCCTTCTGGAACCCCTAAATATCGAATTTTCGGGTGTTTTGGGACTGAATTTGAGATATCGACTTTTTGGCACATAAAATATCGATTTTTAGCATGTTTGTACCCTATATTTTGATTAAATTCTAGCACTGAGAAGGAATGTACAGATTGCTTCTGGGACCCCAAAATATTGAATTATCGGGTGTTTTGAGCCTGAATTTGAGATATAAACGAGTATAGAAGATGCATACACATATCGACTTTTGGGCACCTAAAACATCGATTTTGAGCATGTTTTGGGCCTGTATTTTGTAAATACTCTAACACGGAGTAGGCATGTACAGATCGCTTCTGGGACCCCATAATATCGAATTTTCGGGTGTTTTTGGGCCTGAATTTGAGATATCGCCTATACGCACCTAAAATATCGATTTTTAGCATGTTTTGAGCCTATATTTTGAAAATATTCTAGCACTGAGTAGGCATGTACAGATCGCTTCTGGGACCCCAAAATATCGAATTTTCGGGTGTTTAGAGCCTGAATTTGAGATATAAACGAGAACAGAAGATGCATGCACATATCGACTTTTGGGCACCTAAAATATCGATTTTGAACATGTTTTGAGCCTATATTTTGAAAACATTCTAGCAGTGAGTAGGCATGTACAGATCGCCTCTGGGACCCCAAAATGTCGAATTTTCGGGTGTTTTGAGCCTGAATTTTAGATATAAACGAGTATAGAAGATGCATACACATATTGACTTTAAGCACCAAAAATATCGATTTTCAGCATATTTTGGGCCTGAATTTTGAAAATACTCTAACACGGAAAGGCATGTACAGATCGCTTCAGGGACCCCAAAATATCGAATTTTCGGGTGTTTAGGGTCAGAATTTGAGATATAAACGGGTACAGAAGATGCATGCACATATCGACTTTTGGGCACCTAAAAGATCGATTTTGAGGATGTTTTTGGCCTGTATTTTGAAAATACTCTAACACGGAGTATGCATGTACAGATCGCTTCTGGGACCCCTAAATATCGAATTTTCGGGTGGTTTGGGACTGAATTTGAGATATCGCCTATACGCACCTAAAATATCGATTTTTAGCATGTTTTGAGCCTATATTTTGAAAATATTCTAGCACTGAGTAGGCATGTACAGATCGCTTCTGGGACCCCAAAATATCGAATTTTCGGGTGTTTAGAGCCTGAATTTGAGATATAAACGAGAACAGAAGATGCATGCACATATCGACTTTTGGGCACCTAAAATATCGATTTTGAACATGTTTTGAGCCTATATTTTGAAAACATTCTAGCAGTGAGTAGGCATGTACAGATCGCCTCTGGGACCCCAAAATGTCGAATTTTCAGGTGTTTTGAGCCTGAATTTTAGATATAAACGAGTATAGAAGATGCATACACATATTGACTTTAAGCACCAAAAATATCGATTTTCAGCATATTTTGGGCCTGAATTTTGAAAATACTCTAACACGGAGTAGGCATGTACAGATCGCTTCTGGGACCCCAAAATATCGAATTTTCGGGTGTTTAGGGTCAGAATTTGAGATATAAACGGGTACAGAAGATGCATGCACATATCGACTTTTGGGCACCTAAAAGATCGATTTTGAGGATGTTTTTGGCCTGTATTTTGAAAATACTCTAACACGGAGTATGCATGTACAGATCGCTTCTGGGACCCCTAAATATCGAATTTTCGGGTGTTTTGGGACTGAATTTGAGATATCGACTTTTTGGCACCTAAAATATCGATTTTTAGCATGTTTTTAGCCTATATTTTGAAAATATTCTAGCACTGAGTAGGCATGTACAGATTGCTTTTGGGACCCCAAAATATTGAATTTTCGGGTGTTTTGAGCCTGAATTTGAGATATAAACGGGTACCGAAGATGCATGCACATATCGACTTTTGGGCACCTAAAATATCGATTTTGAGCATGTTTTGAGCCTATATTTTGAAAACATTCTAGCACTGCGTAGGCATGTACAGATCGCTTCTGGGACCCCAAAATATCGAATTTTCGGGTGTTTTGAGCCTGAATTTGAGATATAAACGAGTATAGAAGATGCATACACATATTGACTTTGGGCACCAAAAATATCGATTTTCAGCATGTTTTTGGCCTGAATTTTGAAAATACTCTAACACGGAGTAGGCATGTACAGATCACTTCTGGGACCCCAAAATATCGAATTTTCGGGTGTTTAGGGCCAGAATTTGAGATATAAACGGGTACAGAAGATGCATGCACATATAGACTTTTGAGCACCTAAAAGATCGATTTTCAGTATGTTTTTGGCCTGTATTTTGAAAATACTCTAACACGGAGTAGGCATGTACAGATCGCTTCTGGGACCCCTAAATATCGAATTTTCGGGTGTTTTGGGCCTTAATTTGAGATATCGTTTTTACGCACCTAAAATATCGATTTTCAGTATGTTTTTGGCCTGTATTTTGAAAATACTCTAACACGGAGTAGGCATGTACAGATCGCTTGTGGGACCCCAAAATATCGAATTTTCGGGTGTTTAGGGCCAGAATTTGAGATATAAAAGGGTACAGAAGATGCATGCACATATCGACTTTTTGGCACCTAAAAGATCGATTTTGATCATGTTTTTGACCTGTATTTTGAAAATACTCTAACACGGAGTAGGCATGTACAGATTGCTTCTGGGAACCTAAAATATTGAATTTTCGGGTGTTTTGAGCCTGAATTTGTGATATAAACGGGTACAGAAGATACATGCACATATTGACTTTGGGCATCTAAAATATCGATTTTCAGCATGTTTTGGGCAGGTATTTTGAAAATACTCTAACACGGAGTAGGCATGTACAGATCGCTTCTGGGACCCCAAAATATCGAATTTTCGGGTGTTTTGAGCCTGAATTTAAATATATAAACGAGTACTGAAGATGCATGCACATATCGACTTTTGGGCACCTAAAAGATCGATTTTGAGCATGTTTTTGGCCTGTATTTTGAAAATACTCTAACACAGAATAGGCATTTACAGATCCCTTCTGGAAACCCTAAATATCGAATTTTCGGGTGTTTCGGGACTGAATTTAAGATATCGACTTTTTGGCACATAAAATATCGATTTTTAGCATGTTTGTACCCTATATTTTGATTAAATTCTAGCTTTGAGTAGGCATGTACAGATTGCTTCTGGGACCCCAAAATATTGAATTTTCGGGTGTTTTGAGCCTGAATTTGAGATATAAACGGGTACAGAAGATACATGCACATATTGACTTTGGGCATCTAAAATATCGATTTTCAGTATGTTTCTGGCCTGTATTTTGAAAATACTCTAACATGGAGTAGGCATGTACAGATCGCTTCTTGGACCCCAAAATATCGAATTTTCGGGTGTTTTGGGCCTGAATTTGGGATATCGCCTTTACGTACCTAAAATATCTATTTTTAGCATGTTTTGAGCCTATATTTTGAAAATACTCTAACACGGAGTAGGCATGTACAGATCGCTTCTGGGACCCCAAAATATCGAATTTTCGGGGGTTTAGGGCCAGAATTTGAGATATAAACGGGTACAGAAGATGCATGCACATATCGACTTTTTGGCACCTAAAAGATCGATTTTCAGTATGTTTTTGACCTGTATTTTGAAAATACTCTAACACGGATTAGGCATGTACAGATTGCTTCTGTGACCCTAAAATATTGAATTTTCGGGTGTTTTGAGCCTGAATTTGAGATATAAACGGGTACAGAAGATACATGCACATATTGACTTTGGGCATCTAAAATATCGATTTTCAGCATGTTTTGGGTAGGTATTTTGAAAATACTCTAACACGGAGTAGGCATGTACAGATCGCTTCTGGGACCCCAAAATATCGAATTTTCGGGTGTTTTGAACCTGAATTTGAGATATAAACGAGTACTGAAGATGCATGCACATATCGACTTTTGGGCACCTAAAAGATCGATTTTGAGCATGTCTTTGGCCTGTATTTTGAAAATACTCTAACACGGAGTAGGCATGTACAGATCCCTTCTGGAACCCCTAAATATCGAATTTTCGGGTGTTTTGGGACTGAATTTGAGATATCGACTTTTTGGCACATAAAATATCGATTTTTAACATGTTTGTACCCTATATTTTGATTAAATTCTAGCACTGAGAAGGAATGTACAGATTGCTTCTGGGACCCCAAAATATTGAATTTTCGGGTGTTATGAGCCTGAATTTGAGATATAAACGGGTACAGAAGATACATGCACATATTGACTTTGGGCATCTAAAATATCGATTTTGAGCATGTTTTGGGCCTGTATTTTGAAAATACTCTAACACGGAGTAGGCATGTACAGATCGCTTCTGGGACCCCAAAATATCGAATTTTCGGGTGTTTTGGGCCTGAATTTGGGATATCGCCTTTACGCACCTAAAATATCTTTTTTTAGCATGTTTTGAGCCTATATTTTGAAAATATTCTAGCACTGAGTAGGCATGTACAGATTGCTTCTGGGACCCCAAAATATTGAATTTTCGGGTGTTTTCTGCCTGAATTTGAGATTTAAACGGGTACAGAAGATACATGCACATATTGACTTTTGGGCACTTAAAATATCGATTTTCAGCATGTTTTGAGCCTATATTTTGAAAACATTCTAGCACTGAGTAGGCATGTACAGATCGCTTCTGGGACCCAAAAATATCGAATTTTCGGGTGTTTAGGGCCAGAATTTGAGATATAAACGGGTACAGAAGATGCATGCACATATCGACTTTTGGGCACCTAAAAGATCGATTTTCAGTATGTTTTTGGCCTGTATTTTGAAAATACTCTAACACGGAGTAGGCATGTACAGATCCCTTCTGGGACCCCAAAATATCGAATTTTCGGGTGTTTTGAGCCTGAATTTGATATATAAACGGGTACTGAAGATGCATGCACATATCGACTTTTGGGCACCTAAAACATCGATTTTGAGCATGTTTTGGGCCTGTATTTTGAAAATACTCTAACACGGAGTACGCATGTACAGATCGCTTCTGGGACCCCTAAATATCGAATTTTCGGGTGTTTTGGGACTGAATTTGAGATATCGCCTTTACGCACCTAAAATATCGATTTTTAGCATGTTTTGAGCCTATATTTTGAAAATATTCTAGCACTGAGTAGGCATGTACAGATTGCTTCTGGGACCCCAAAATATTGAATTTTCGGGTGTTTTGAGCCTGAATTTGAGATATAAACGGGTACAGAAGATACATGCACATATTGACTTTGGGCATCTAAAATATCGATTTTCAGCATGTTTTGGGCATGTATTTTGAAAATACTCTAACACGGAGTAGGCATGTACAGATCGCTTCTGGGACCCCAAAATATCGAATTTTCGGGTGTTTTGAGCCTGAATTTGAGATATAAACGGGTACTGAAGATGCATGCACATATCGACTTTTTGGCACTTAAAACATCGATTTTGAGCATGTTTTGGGCCTGTATTTTGAAAATACTCTAACACGGAGTAGGCATGTACAGATCGCTTCTGGGACCCCAAAATATCGAATTTTCGGGGGTTTAGGGCCAGAATTTGAGATATAAACGGGTACAGAAGATGCATGCACATATCGACTTTTGGGCACCTAAAAGATCGATTTTCAGTATGTTTTTGGCCTGTATTTTGAAAATACTCTAACACGGAGTAGGCATGTACATATCGCTTCTGGGACCCCTAAATATCGAATTTTCGGGTGTTTTGGCCTGAATTTGAGATATAAACGGGTACTGAAGATGCATGCACATATCGACTTTTGGGCACCTAAAACATCGATTTTGAGCATGTTTTGGGCCTGTATTTTGTAAATACTCTAACACGGAGTAGGCATGTACAGATCGCTTCTGGGACCCCATAATATCGAATTTTCGGGTGTTTTTGGGCCTGAATTTGAGATATCGCCTATACGCACCTAAAATATCGATTTTTAGCATGTTTTGAGCCTATATTTTGAAAATATTCTAGCACTGAGTAGGCATGTACAGATCGCTTCTGGGACCCCAAAATATCGAATTTTCGGGTGTTTAGAGCCTGAATTTGAGATATAAACGAGAACAGAAGATGCATGCACATATCGACTTTTGGGCACCTAAAATATCGATTTTGAACATGTTTTGAGCCTATATTTTGAAAACATTCTAGCAGTGAGTAGGCATGTACAGATCGCCTCTGGGACCCCAAAATGTCGAATTTTCGGGTGTTTTGAGCCTGAATTTTAGATATAAACGAGTATAGAAGATGCATACACATATTGACTTTAAGCACCAAAAATATCGATTTTCAGCATATTTTGGGCCTGAATTTTGAAAATACTCTAACACGGAGTAGGCATGTACAGATCGCTTCTGGGACCCCAAAATATCGAATTTTCGGGTGTTTAGGGTCAGAATTTGAGATATAAACGGGTACAGAAGATGCATGCACATATCGACTTTTGGGCACCTAAAAGATCGATTTTGAGGATGTTTTTGGCCTGTATTTTGAAAATACTCTAATACGGAGTATGCATGTACAGATCGCTTCTGGGACCCCTAAATATCGAATTTTCGGGTGTTTTGGGACTGAATTTGAGATATCGACTTTTTGGCACCTAAAATATCGATTTTTAGCATGTTTTTAGCCTATATTTTGAAAATATTCTAGCACTGAGTAGGCATGTACAGATTGCTTTTGGGACCCCAAAATATTGAATTTTCGGGTGTTTTGAGCCTGAATTTGAGATATAAACGGGTACCGAAGATGCATGCACATATCGACTTTTGGGCACCTAAAATATCGATTTTGAGCATGTTTTGAGCCTATATTTTGAAAACATTCTAGCACTGCGTAGGCATGTACAGATCGCTTCTGGGACCCCAAAATATCGAATTTTCGGGTGTTTTGAGCCTGAATTTGATATATAAACGAGTATAGAAGATGCATACACATATTGACTTTGGGCACCAAAAATATCGATTTTCAGCATGTTTTTGGCCTGAATTTTGAAAATACTCTAACACGGAGTAGGCATGTACAGATCACTTCTGGGACCCCAAAATATCGAATTTTCGGGTGTTTAGGGCCAGAATTTGAGATATAAACGGGTACAGAAGATGCATGCACATATAGACTTTTGAGCACCTAAAAGATCGATTTTCAGTATGTTTTTGGCCTGTATTTTGAAAATACTCTAACACGGAGTAGGCATGTACAGATCGCTTCTGGGACCCCTAAATATCGAATTTTCGGGTGTTTTGGGCCTTAATTTGAGATATCGTTTTTACGCACCTAAAATATCGATTTTCAGTATGTTTTTGGCCTGTATTTTGAAAATACTCTAACACGGAGTAGGCATGTACAGATCGCTTGTGGGACCCCAAAATATCGAATTTTCGGGTGTTTAGGGCCAGAATTTGAGATATAAAAGGGTACAGAAGATGCATGCACATATCGACTTTTTGGCACCTAAAAGATCGATTTTGATCATGTTTTTGACCTGTATTTTGAAAATACTCTAACACGGAGTAGGCATGTACAGATTGCTTCTGGGAACCTAAAATATTGAATTTTCGGGTGTTTTGAGCCTGAATTTGTGATATAAACGGGTACAGAAGATGCATGCACATATTGACTTTGGGCATCTAAAATATCGATTTTCAGCATGTTTTGGGCAGGTATTTTGAAAATACTCTAACACGGAGTAGGCATGTACAGATCGCTTCTGGGACCCCAAAATATCGAATTTTCGGGTGTTTTGAGCCTGAATTTAAATATATAAACGAGTACTGAAGATGCATGCACATATCGACTTTTGGGCACCTAAAAGATCGATTTTGAGCATGTTTTTGGCCTGTATTTTGAAAATACTCTAACACGGAATAGGCATTTACAGATCCCTTCTGGAAACCCTAAATATCGAATTTTCGGGTGTTTTGGGACTGAATTTAAGATATCGACTTTTTGGCACATAAAATATCGATTTTTAGCATGTTTGTACCCTATATTTTGATTAAATTCTAGCACTGAGTAGGCATGTACAGATTGCTTCTGGGACCCCAAAATATTGAATTTTCGGGTGTTTTGAGCCTGAATTTGAGATATAAACGGGTACAGAAGATACATGCACATATTGACTTTGGGCATCTAAAATATCGATTTTCAGTATGTTTCTGGCCTGTATTTTGAAAATACTCTAACACGGAGTAGGCATGTACAGATCGCTTCTTGGACCCCAAAATATCGAATTTTCGGGTGTTTTGGTCCTGAATTTGGGATATCGCCTTTACGTACCTAAAATATCTATTTTTAGCATGTTTTGAGCCTATATTTTGAAAATACTCTAACACGGAGTAGGCATGTACAGATCGCTTCTGGGACCCCAAAATATCGAATTTTCGGGGGTTTAGGGCCAGAATTTGAGATATAAACGGGTACAGAAGATGCATGCACATATCGACTTTTTGGCACCTAAAAGATCGATTTATAGTATGTTTTTGACCTGTATTTTGAAAATACTCTAACACGGATTAGGCATGTACAGATTGCTTCTGGGACCCTAAAATATTGAATTTTCGGGTGTTTTGAGCCTGAATTTGAGATATAAACGGGTACAGAAGATACATGCACATATTGACTTTGGGCATCTAAAATATCGATTTTCAGCATGTTTTGGGTAGGTATTTTGAAAATACTCTAACACGGAGTAGGCATGTACAGATCGCTTCTGGGACCCCAAAATATCGAATTTTCGGGTGTTTTGAACCTGAATTTGAGATATAAACGAGTACTGAAGATGCATGCACATATCGACTTTTGGGCACCTAAAAGATCGATTTTGAGCATGTCTTTGGCCTGTATTTTGAAAATACTCTAACACGGAGTAGGCATGTACAGATCCCTTCTGGAACCCCTAAATATCGAATTTTCGGGTGTTTTGGGACTGAATTTGAGATATCGACTTTTTGGCACATAAAATATCGATTTTTAACATGTTTGTACCCTATATTTTGATTAAATTCTAGCACTGAGAAGGAATGTGCAGATTGCTTCTGGGACCCCAAAATATTGAATTTTCGGGTGTTATGAGCCTGAATTTGAGATATAAACGGGTACAGAAGATACATGCACATATTGACTTTGGGCATCTAAAATATCGATTTTGAGCATGTTTTGGGCCTGTATTTTGAAAATACTCTAACACGGAGTAGGCATGTACAGATCGCTTCTGGGACCCCAAAATATCGAATTTTCGGGTGTTTTGGGCCTGAATTTGGGATATCGCCTTTACGCACCTAAAATATCTTTTTTTAGCATGTTTTGAGCCTATATTTTGAAAATATTCTAGCACTGAGTAGGCATGTACAGATTGCTTCTGGGACCCCAAAATATTGAATTTTCGGGTGTTTTCTGCCTGAATTTGAGATTTAAACGGGTACAGAAGATACATGCACATATTGACTTTTGGGCACTTAAAATATCGATTTTCAGCATGTTTTGAGCCTATATTTTGAAAACATTCTAGCACTGAGTAGGCATGTACAGATCGCTTCTGGGACCCAAAAATATCGAATTTTCGGGTGTTTAGGGCCAGAATTTGAGATATAAACGGGTACAGAAGATGCATGCACATATCGACTTTTGGGCACCTAAAAGATCGATTTTCAGTATGTTTTTGGCCTGTATTTTGAAAATACTCTAACACGGAGTAGGCATGTACAGATCCCTTCTGGGACCCCAAAATATCGAATTTTCGGGTGTTTTGAGCCTGAATTTGATATATAAACGGGTACTGAAGATGCATGCACATATCGACTTTTGGGCACCTAAAACATCGATTTTGAGCATGTTTTGGGCCTGTATTTTGAAAATACTCTAACACGGAGTACGCATGTACAGATCGCTTCTGGGACCCCTAAATATCGAATTTTCGGGTGTTTTGGGACTGAATTTGAGATATCGCCTTTACGCACCTAAAATATCGATTTTTAGCATGTTTTGAGCCTATATTTTGAAAATATTCTAGCACTGAGTAGGCATGTACAGATTGCTTCTGGGACCCCAAAATATTGAATTTTCGGGTGTTTTGAGCCTGAATTTGAGATATAAACGGGTACAGAAGATACATGCACATATTGACTTTGGGCATCTAAAATATCGATTTTCAGCATGTTTTGGGCATGTATTTTGAAAATACTCTAACACGGAGTAGGCATGTACAGATCGCTTCTGGGACCCCAAAATATCGAATTTTCGGGTGTTTTGAGCCTGAATTTGAGATATAAACGGGTACTGAAGATGCATGCACATATCGACTTTTTGGCACTTAAAACATCGATTTTGAGCATGTTTTGGGCCTGTATTTTGAAAATACTCTAACACGGAGTAGGCATGTACAGATCGCTTCTGGGACCCCAAAATATCGAATTTTCGGGGGTTTAGGGCCAGAATTTGAGATATAAACGGGTACAGAAGATGCATGCACATATCGACTTTTTGGCACCTAAAAGATCGATTTTTAGTATGTTTTTGACCTGTATTTTGAAAATACTCTAACACGGATTAGGCATGTACAGATTGCTTCTGGGACCCTAAAATATTGAATTTTCGGGTGTTTTGAGCCTGAATTTGAGATATAAACGGGTACAGAAGATACATGCACATATTGACTTTGGGCATCTAAAATATCGATTTTCAGCATGTTTTGGGTATTTATTTTGAAAATACTCTAACACGGAGTAGGCATGTACAGATCGCTTCTGGGACCCCAAAATATCGAATTTTCGGGTGTTTTGAACCTGAATTTGAGATATAAACGAGTACTGAAGATGCATGCACATATCGACTTTTGGGCACCTAAAAGATCGATTTTGAGCATGTCTTTGGCCTGTATTTTGAAAATACTCTAACACGGAGTAGGCATGTACAGATCCCTTCTGGAACCCCTAAATATCGAATTTTCGGGTGTTTTGGGACTGAATTTGAGATATCGACTTTTTGGCACATAAAATATCGATTTTTAACATGTTTGTACCCTATATTTTGATTAAATTCTAGCACTGAGAAGGAATGTACAGATTGCTTCTGGGACCCCAAAATATTGAATTTTCGGGTGTTATGAGCCTGAATTTGAGATATAAACTGGTACAGAAGATACATGCACATATTGACTTTGGGCATCTAAAATATCGATTTTGAGCATGTTTTGGGCCTGTATTTTGAAAATACTCTAACACGGAGTAGGCATGTACAGATCGCTTCTGGGACCCCAAAATATCGAATTTTCGGGTGTTTTGGGCCTGAATTTGGGATATCGCCTTTACGCACCTAAAATATCTTTTTTTAGCATGTTTTGAGCCTATATTTTGAAAATATTCTAGCACTGAGTAGGCATGTACAGATCGCTTTTGGGACCCCTAAATATCGAATTTTCGGGTGTTTTGAGCCTGAATTTGATATATAAACAGGTACAGAAGATACATGCACATATTGACTTTGGGCACTAAAAATATCGATTTTCAGCATGTTTTGGACCTGAATTTTGAAAATACTCTAACACGAAGTAGGCATGTACAGATCGCTTCTGGGACCCCAAAATATCGTATTTTCGGGTGTTTAGGGCCAGAATTTGAGATATAAACGGGTACAGAAGATGCATGCACATATCGACTTTTGGGCACCTAGAACATCGATTTTCAGTATGTTTTTGGCCTGTTTTTTGAAAATCCTTTAACACGGAGTAGGCATGTACAGATCGCTTCTGGGACCCCTAAATATCAAATTTTCGGGTGTTTTGGGACTGAATTTGAGATATCGACTTTTTGGCACCTAAAATATCGATTTTTAGCATGTTTTTAGCCTATATTTTAGAAAATATTCTAGCACTGAGTAGGCATGTACAGATTGCTTCTGGGACCCCAAAATATTGAATTTTCGGATGTTTTGAGCCTGAATTTGAGATATAAACGGGTACCGAAGATGCATGCACATATCGACTTTTGTGCACCTAAAATATCGATTTTAAGCATGTTTTGAGCCTATATTTTGAAAACATTCTATCACTGCGTAGGCATGTACAGATTGCTTCTGGGACCCCAAAATATTGAATTATCGGGTGTTTTGATCCTGAATTTGAGATATAAACGAGTATAGAAGATGCATACACATATTGACTTTGGGCACCAAAAATATCGATTTTTAGCATGTTTTGAGCCTGAATTTTGAAAATACTCTAACACGGAGTAGGCATGTACAGATCGCTTCTGGAACCCCAAAATATCGAATTTTCGGGTGTTTAGGGCCAGAATTTGAGATATAAACGGGTACAGAAGATGCATGCACATATAGAGTTTTGAGCTTCTAAAAGATCGATTTTCAGTATGTTTTTGGCCTGTATTTTGAAAATACTCTAACACGGAGTAGGCATGTACAGATCGCTTCTGGGACCCCTAAATATCGAATTTTCGGGTGTTTTGGCCTGAATTTGAGATATAAACGGGTACTGAAGATGCATGCACATATCGACTTTTGGGCACCTAAAACATCGATTTTGAGCATGTTTTGGGCCTGTATTTTGTAAATACTCTAACACGGAGTAGGCATGTACAGATCGCTTCTGGGACCCCATAATATCGAATTTTCGGGTGTTTTTGGGCCTGAATTTGAGATATCGCCTATAGGCACCTAAAATATCGATTTTTAGCATGTTTTGAACCTATATTTTGAAAATATTCTAGCACTGAGTAGGCATGTACAGATCGCTTCTGGGACCCCAAAATATCGAATTTTCGGGTGTTTAGAGCCTGAATTTGAGATATAAACGAGAACAGAAGATGCATGCACATATCGACTTTTGGGCACCTAAAATATCGATTTTGAACATGTTTTGAGCCTATATTTTGAAAACATTCTAGCAGTGAGTAGGCATGTACAGATCGCCTCTGGGACCCCAAAATGTCGAATTTTCGGGTGTTTTGAGCCTGAATTTTAGATATAAACGAGTATAGAAGATGCATACACATATTGACTTTAAGCACCAAAAATATCGATTTTCAGCATATTTTGGGCCTGAATTTTGAAAATACTCTAACACGGAGTAGGCATGTACAGATCGCTTCAGGGACCCCAAAATATCGAATTTTCGGGTGTTTAGGGTCAGAATTTGAGATATAAACGGGTACAGAAGATGCATGCACATATCGACTTTTGGGCACCTAAAAGATCGATTTTGAGGATGTTTTTGGCCTGTATTTTGAAAATACTCTAACACGGAGTATGCATGTACAGATCGCTTCTGGGACCCCTAAATATCGAATTTTCGGGTGTTTTGGGACTGAATTTGAGATATCGACTTTTTGGCACCTAAAATATCGATTTTTAGCATGTTTTTAGCCTATATTTTGAAAATATTCTAGCACTGAGTAGGCATGTACAGATTGCTTCTGGGACCCCAAAATATTGAATTTTCGGGTGTTTTGAGCCTGAATTTGAGATATAAACGGGTACCGAAGATGCATGCACATATCGACTTTTGGGCACCTAAAATATCGATTTTGAGCATGTTTTGAGCCTATATTTTGAAAACATTCTAGCACTGCGTAGGCATGTACAGATCGCTTCTGGGACCCCAAAATATCGAATTTTCGGGTGTTTTGAGCCTGAATTTGAGATATAAACGAGTATAGAAGATGCATACACATATTGACTTTGGGCACCAAAAATATCGATTTTCAGCATGTTTTTGGCCTGAATTTTGAAAATACTCTAACACGGAGTAGGCATGTACAGATCACTTCTGGGACCCCAAAATATCGAATTTTCGGGTGTTTAGGGACAGAATTTGAGATATAAACGGGTACAGAAGATGTATGCACATATAGACTTTTGAGCACCTAAAAGATCGATTTTCAGTATGTTTTTTGCCTGTATTTTGAAAATACTCTAACACGGAGTAGGCATGTACAGATCGCTTCTGGGACCCCTAAATATCGAATTTTCGGGTGTTTTGGGCCTTAATTTGAGATATCGCCTTTATGCACCTAAAATATCGATTTTCAGTATGTTTTTGGCCTGTATTTTGAAAATACTCTAACACGGTGTAGGCATGTACAGATCCCTTCTGGGACCCCCAAAATATCGAATTTTCGGGTGTTTTGGGACTGAATTTGAGATATCGACTTTTTGGCACCTAAAATATCGATTTTTAGCATGTTTTTAGCCTAAATTTTGAAAATATTCTAGCACTGAGTAGGCATGTACAGATTGCTTCTGGGACCCCAAAATATTGAATTTTCGGGTGTTTTGAGCCTGAATTTGAGATATATACGGGTACAGAAGATATATGCACATATTGACTTAGTGCATCTAAAATATCGATTTTCAGTATGTTTTGGGCCTGTATTTTTAAAATACTCTAACACGGAGTAGGCATGTACAGATCGCTTCTGGGACCCCAAAATATCAAATTTTCGGGTGTTTTGAGCCTGAATTTGAGATATAAACGAGTATAGAAGATGCATACACATATTGACTTTGGGCACCAAAAATATCGATTTTCAGCATGTTTTGGGCCTGAATTTTGAAAATACTCTAACACGGAGTAGGCATGTACAGATCGCTTCTGGGACCCCAAAATATCAAATTTTCGGGTGTTTAGGGCCAGAATTTGAGATATAAACGGGTACAGAAGATTCATGCACATATAGACTTTTGAGCACCTAAAAGATCGATTTTCAGTATGTTTTTGGCCTGTATTTTGAAAATACTCTAACACGGATTAGGCATGTACAGATCGCTTATGGGACCCCTAAATATCGAATTTTCGGGTGTTTTGGGCCTTAATTTGAGATATCGCCTTTACGCACCAAAAATATCGATTTTCAGTATGTTTTTGGCCTGTATTTTGAAAATACTCTAACACGGAGTAGGCATGTACAGATCGCTTCTGGGACTCCAAAATATCGAATTTTCGGGTGTTTAGGGCCAGAATTTGAGATATAAACGGGTACAGAAGATGCATGCACATATCGACTTTTGGGCACCTAAAAGATCGATTTTGAGGATGTTTTTGGCCTGTATTTTGAAAATACTCTAACACGGAGTATGCATGTACAGATCGCTTCTGGGACCCCTAAATATCGAATTTTCGGGTGTTTTGGGACTGAATTTGAGATATCGACTTTTTGGCACCTAAAATATCGATTTTTAGCATGTTTTTAGCCTATATTTTGAAAATATTCTAGCACTGAGTAGGCATGTACAGATTGCTTCTGGGACCCCAAAATATTGAATTTTCGGGTGTTTTGAGCCTGAATTTGAGATATAAACGGGTACCGAAGATGCATGCACATATCGACTTTTGGGCACCTAAAATATCGATTTTGAGCATGTTTTGAGCCTATATTTTGAAAACATTCTAGCACTGCGTAGGCATGTACAGATCGCTTCTGGGACCCCAAAATATCGAATTTTCGGGTGTTTTGAGCCTGAATTTGAGATATAAACGAGTATAGAAGATGCATACACATATTGACTTTGGGCACCAAAAATATCGATTTTCAGCATGTTTTTGGCCTGAATTTTGAAAATACTCTAACACGGAGTAGGCATGTACAGATCACTTCTGGGACCCCAAAATATCGAATTTTCGGGTGTTTAGGGACAGAATTTGAGATATAAACGGGTACAGAAGATGTATGCACATATAGACTTTTGAGCACCTAAAAGATCGATTTTCAGTATGTTTTTTGCCTGTATTTTGAAAATACTCTAACACGGAGTAGGCATGTACAGATCGCTTCTGGGACCCCTAAATATCGAATTTTCGGGTGTTTTGGGCCTTAATTTGAGATATCGCCTTTATGCACCTAAAATATCGATTTTCAGTATGTTTTTGGCCTGTATTTTGAAAATACTCTAACACGGTGTAGGCATGTACAGATCCCTTCTGGGACCCCCAAAATATCGAATTTTCGGGTGTTTTGGGACTGAATTTGAGATATCGACTTTTTGGCACCTAAAATATCGATTTTTAGCATGTTTTTAGCCTAAATTTTGAAAATATTCTAGCACTGAGTAGGCATGTACAGATTGCTTCTGGGACCCCAAAATATTGAATTTTCGGGTGTTTTGAGCCTGAATTTGAGATATATACGGGTACAGAAGATATATGCACATATTGACTTAGTGCATCTAAAATATCGATTTTCAGCATGTTTTGGGCCTGTATTTTTAAAATACTCTAACACGGAGTAGGCATGTACAGATCGCTTCTGGGACCCCAAAATATCAAATTTTCGGGTGTTTTGAGCCTGAATTTGAGATATAAACGAGT
This sequence comes from Petrolisthes cinctipes, assembly GCA_033782935.1. NCBI lineage: Eukaryota > Metazoa > Arthropoda > Malacostraca > Decapoda > Porcellanidae > Petrolisthes > Petrolisthes cinctipes. The sequence goes on along the minus strand of JAWQEG010002020.1, from coordinate 9,558 downwards.
ATAGAAGATGCATACACATATTGACTTTGGGCACCAAAAATATCGATTTTCAGCATGTTTTGGGCCTGAATTTTGAAAATACTCTAACACGGAGTAGGCATGTACAGATCGCTTCTGGGACCCCAAAATATCAAATTTTCGGGTGTTTAGGGCCAGAATTTGAGATATAAACGGGTACAGAAGATTCATGCACATATAGACTTTTGAGCACCTAAAAGATCGATTTTCAGTATGTTTTTGGCCTGTATTTTGAAAATACTCTAACACGGATTAGGCATGTACAGATCGCTTATGGGACCCCTAAATATCGAATTTTCGGGTGTTTTGGGCCTTAATTTGAGATATCGCCTTTACGCACCAAAAATATCGATTTTCAGTATGTTTTTGGCCTGTATTTTGAAAATACTCTAACACGGAGTAGGCATGTACAGATCGCTTCTGGGACTCCAAAATATCGAATTTTCGGGTGTTTAGGGCCAGAATTTGAGATATAAACGGGTACAGAAGATGCATGCACATATCGACTTTTGGGCACCTAAAAGATCGATTTTCAGTATGTTTTTGACCTGTATTTTGAAAATACTCTAACACGGAGTAGGCATGTACAGATCCCTTCTGAGACCCCTAAATATAGAATTTTCGGGTGTTTTGGGACTGAATTTGAGATATCGCCTTTTTGGCACCTAAAATATCGATTTTTAGCATGTTCTTAGCCTATATTTTGAAAATATTCTAGCACTGAGTAGGCATGTACAGATTGCTTCTGGGACCCCAAAATATTGAATTATCGGGTGTTTTGAACCTGAATTTTAGATTTAAACGGGTACTGAAGATGCATGCACATATTGACTTTGTGCATCTAAAATATCGATTTTCAGCATGTTTTGGGCCTGTATTTTGAAAATACTCTAACACGGAGTAGGCATGTACAGATTGGTTCTGGGACCCCAAAATATCGATTTTTCGGGTGTTTTGAGCCTGAATTTGAGATATAAACGGGTACTGAAGATGCATGCACATATCGACTTTTGGGCACCTAAAACATCGATTTTGAGCATGTTTTTGGCCTGTATTTTGAAAATACTCTAACACGGAGTAGGCATGTACAGATCGCTTCTGGGACCCCAAAATATCGAATTTTCGGGTGTTTTGGGCCTGAATTTGAGATATCGCCTTTACGCACCTAAAATATCGATTTTTAGCATGTTTTGAGCCTATATTTTGAAAATATTCTAGCACTGAGTAGGCATGTACTGATCGCTTCTGGGACCCCAAAATATCGAATTTTCGGGTGTTTTGGGCCTGAATTTGAGATATCGCCTTTACGCTCGTAAAATATCGATTTTAGCATGTTTTGAGCCTATATTTTGAAAATATTCTAGCACTGAGTAGGCATGTACAGATCGCTTCTGGGACCCCAAAATATCGAATTTTCGGGTGTTTTGAGCCTGAATTTGAGATATAAACGGGTACTGAAGATGCATGCACTTTTGGGCACCTAAAACATCGATTTTGAGCATGTTTTGGGCCTGTATTTTGTAAATACTCTAACACGGAGTAGGCATGTACAGATCGCTTCTGGGACCCCAAAATATCGAATTTCCGGATGTTTTTGGGCCTGAATTTGAGATATCGCCTTTTCGCACCTAAAATATCGATTTTTAGCATGTTTTGAGACTATATTTGGAAAATATACTAGCACTGAGTAGGCATGTACAGATCGCTTCTGGGACCCCAAAATATTGAATTTTCGGGTGTTTTGAGCCTGAATTTGAGATATCGCCTTTACGCTCGTAAAATATCGATTTTTAGCATGTTTTGAGCCTATATTTTGAAAATATTATAGCACTGACTAGGCATGTACAGATCGCTTCTGGGACCCAAAAATATATAATTTTCGAGTGTTTTGGGCCTTAATTTGAGATATCGACTTTTTGGCACCTAAAAGATCGATTTTTAACATGTTTTTAGCCTATATTTTGAAAATATTCTAGCACTAAGTAGGCATGTACAGATTGCTTCTGGGACCCCAAAATATTGAATTTTCGGGTGTTTTGAGCCTGAATTTGAGATATAAACGGGTACAGAAGATACATGCACATATTGACTTTGGGCATCTAAAATATCGATTTTCAGCATGTTTTGGGCCTGTAATTTGAAAATATTCTAACACGGAGTAGGCATGTACAGATCGCTTCTGGGACCCCAAACTATCGAATTTTCGGGTGTTTAGGGCAAGAATTTGAGATATAAACGGGTACAGAAGATGTATGCACATATCGACTTTTGGGCACCTAAAAGATCGATTTTCAATATGTTTTTGGCCTGTACTTTGAAAATACTCTAACACGGAGTAGGCATGTACAGATCGCTTCTTGGACCCCAAAATATCGAATTTTCGGGTGTTTTGAGCCTGAATTTGAGATATAAACGGGTACTGAAGATGCATGCACATATCGACTTTTTGGCCGATAAAACATAGATTTTGAGCTTGTTTTGGGCCTGTATTTTGTAAATACTCTAACACGGAGTAGGCATGTACAGATCGCTTCTGGGACTCCAATATATCGAATTTTAGGGTGTTTTGGCCTTAATTTGAGATATCGACTTTTTGGCACCTAAAATATCGATTTTTAGCATGTTTTTAGCCTATATTTTGAAAATATTCTAGCACTTAGTAGGCATGTACAGATTGCTTCTGGGACCCCAAAATATTGAATTTTCGGTTGTTTAGGGCCAGAATTTGAGATATAAACGGGTACAGAAGATGCATGCACATATCGCCTTTACTCACTTAAAATATCGATTTTTAGCATGTTTTTAGCCTATATTTTAAAAATATTCTAGCACTGAGTAGGCATGTACAGATCGCTTCTGGGACCCCTAAATATCGAATTTTCGGGTGTTTTGGGCTTGAATTTGAGATATAAACGAGTACAGAAGATTCATGCACATATCGACTTTTGGGCACCTAAAATATCGATTTTGAGCATGTTTTGAGCCTATATTTTGAAAACATTCTAGCACTAAGTAGGCATGTACAGATCGCTTCTGGGACCCCTAAATATCGAATTCTCGGGTTTTTTGGGCCTGAATTTGAGATATCGCATTTACGCACCTAAAATATCGATTTTTATCATGTTTTGAGCCTATATTTTGAAAACATTCTAATTCTGAGTAGGCATGTACAGATCGCTTCTGGGACCCCAAAATATCGAATTTTCGGGTGTTTTGAGCCTGAATTTGAGATATAAACGGGTACAGAAGATGAATGCACATATCGACTTTTCGGCACCTAAAGGATCGATTTTCAGAATGATTTTGGCCTGTATTTTGAAAATACTCTAACACGGAGTAGGCATGTACAGGTCGCTTCTGGGACCCCTAAATATCGAATTTTCGGGTGTTTTGGGACTGAATTTGAGATATCGACTTTTTGGCACCTAAAATATCGATTTTTAGCATGTTTTTAGCCTATATTTTGAAAATATTCTAGCACTGAGAAGGCATGTACAGATTGCTTCTGGGACCACAAAATATTGAATTTTTGGGTGTTTTGAGCCTGAATTTGAGATATAAACAGGTACAGAAGATACATGCACATATTGACTTTGGGCATCTAAATTATCAATTTTTAGCATGTTTTAGGCATGTATTTTGAAAATACTCTAACACGGAGTAGGCATGTACAGATCGCTTCTGGGACCCCAAAATATCGAATTTTCGGGTGTTTTGGGCCTGAATTTGAGATATCGCCTTTACGCACCTAAAATATCGATTTTTAGCATGTTTTGAGCCTATATTTTGAAAATATTCTTGCACTGAGTAGGCATGTACAGATCGCTTCTGGGACCCCAAAATATCGAATTTTCGGGAGTTTTGAGCCTGAATTTGAGATATAAACGAGTACAGAAGATGCATGCACATATCGACTTTTGGGCACCTAAAATATCGATTTTGAGCATGTTTTGAGCCTATATTTTGAAAACATTCTAGCACTGAGTAGGCATGTACAGATCGCTTCTGGGACCCCAAAATATCGAATTTTCAGGTGTTTTGAGCCTGAATTTGAGATATAAACGAGTATAGAAGATGCATACACATATTGACTTTGAGCACCAAAAATATCGATTTTCAGCATGTTTTGGTCTTGAGTTTTGAAAATACTCTAACACGGAGTAGGCATGTACAGATCGCTTCTGGGACCCCAAAATATCGAATTTTCGGGTGTTTAAGGCCAGAATTTGAGATATAAACGGGTACAGATGATGCATACACATATCGACTTTTGGGCACCTAAAACATCGATTTTCAGTATGTTTTTGGCCTGTATTTTGAAAATACTCTAACACGGAGTAGGCATGTACAGATCGCTTCTGGGACCCCTAAATATCGAATTTTCGGGTGTTTTGGGCCTTAATTTGAGATATCGACTTTTTGGCACCTATAATATCGATTTTTAGCATGTTTTTAGCCTATATTTTGATAATATTCTAGCACTGAGTAGGCATGTACAAATTGCTTCTGGGACCCCAAAATATTGAATTTTCGGGTGTTTAGGGCCAGAGTTTGAGATATAAACGGGTACAGAAGATTCATGCACATATTGACTTTGGGCATCTAAAATATCGATTTTCAGCATGTTTAGGGCATGTATTTTGAAAATACTCTAACACGGAGTAGGCATGTACATATCGCTTTTGGGACCCCAAAATATCGAATTTTCGGGTGTTTTGAGCCTGAATTTGAGATATAAACGGGTACTGAAGATGCATGCACATATCGACTTTTGGGCACCAAAAATATCGATTTTCAGCATGTTTTGGGCCTGAATTTGAGATATCGCCTTTACGCACCTAAAATATCGATTTTTAGCATGTTTTGAGCCTATATTTTGAAAATATTCTAGCACTGAGTAGGCATGTACAGATCGCTTCTGGGACCCCAAAATATCGAATTTTCGGGTGTTTTGAGCTTGAATTTGAGATATAAACGAGTACAGAAGATGCATGCACATATCGACTTTTGGGCACCTAAAATATCGATTTCGAGCATGTTTTGAGCCTATATTTTGAAAACATTCTAGCACTGAGTAGGCTAACACGGAGTAGGCATGTACAGATCGCTTCTGGGACCCCAAAATATCGAATTTTCGGGTGTTTAGGGCCAGAATTTGAGATATAAACGGGTACAGAAGATGCATGCACATATCGTCTTTTCGGCACCTAAAAGATCGATTTTCAGTATGTCTTTGGCCTTTATTTTGAAAATACTCTAACGCGGAGTAGGCATGTACAAATCCCTTATGGGACCCCTAAATATCGAATTTTAGGGTTTTTTGGGACTTATTTTGAGATATCGACTTTTTGGCACCTAAAAGATCGATTTTTAGCATGTTTTTAGCTTATATTTTGAAAATATTCTAGCACTGAGTAGACATGTACAGATTGCTTCTGGGCCTACCATAATATTGAATTTTCGGGTGTTTTGAGCCTGAATTTGAGATATAAACGGGTACAAAAGATACATGCACATATCGACTTTTGGGCACATAAAAGATCGATTTTCAGTATGTTTTTGGCCTGTATTTTGAAAATACTCTAACACGGATTAGGCATATACAGATCGCTTCTGGGACCCCTAAATATCGAATTTTCAGGTGTTTTGGGACTGAATTTGAGATATCGACTTTTTGGCACCTAAAAGATCGATTTTTAGCATGTTTTTAGCCTATATTTTGAAAATATTCTCGCACTGAGTAGGCATGTACAGATCGCTTCTGGGACCCATAAATATCGAATTTTCGGGTGTTTTGGGCCTGAATTTGAGATATCGCCTTTACGCACCTAAAATATCGATTTTTAGCATGTTTTGAACCTATATTTTGAAAATATTCTAATACTGAATAGGCATGTACAGATCGCTTCTGGGACCCCAAAATATCGAATTTTCGGATGTTTTGAGCTTGAATTTGAGATATAAACGAGTACATAAGATGAATGCACATATCGACTTTTGGGCACCTAAAATATCGATTTTGAGCATGTTTTGAGCCTATATTTTGAAAACATTCTAGCACTGAGTAGGCATGTACAGATCGCTTCTGGGACCCCAAAATATCGAATTTTCGGGTGTTTAGGGCCAGAATTTGAGATATAAACAGGTACAGAAGATGCATACACATATCGACTTTTGGGCACCTAAAACATCAATTTTCAGTATGTTTTTGGCCTGTATTTTGAAAATACTCTAACACGGAGTAGGCATCTACAGATCGCTTCTGGGACCCCTAAATATCGAAGTTTCGTGTGTTTTGGGCCTTAATTTGAGATATCGACTTTTTGGCACCTATAATATCGATTTTTAGAATTTTTTTTAGCCTATATTTTGAAAATATTCTAGCACTGAGTAGGCATGTACAGATTGCTTCTTGGACCCCAAAATATTGAATTTTCGGGTGTTTAGGGCCAGAATTTGAGATATAAACGGGTACAGAAGATGCATGCACATATTGACTTTGGGCATCTAAAATATCGATTTTCAGCATGTTTAGGTCATGTATTTTGAAAATACTCTAACACGGAGTAGGCATGTACAGATCGCTTCTGGGACCCCAAAATATCGAATTTTCGGGTGTTTTGAGCTTGAATTTGAGATATAAACGGGTACTGAAGATGCATGCACATATCGACTTTTGGGCACCTAAAATATCGATTTTGAGCATGTTTTGGGCCTGTATTTTGAAAATACTCTAACACGGAGTAGGCATGTACAGATCGCTTCTGGGACCCCAAAATATCGAATATTCGAGTGTTTTGGGCCTGAATTTGAGATATCGCCTTTACGCACCTAAAATATCGATTTTTAGCATGTTTTGAGCCTATATTTTGAAAATATTCTAGCACTGAGTAGGCATGTACAGATCGCTTCCGGGACCCCAAAATATCGAATTTTCGGGTGTTTTGAGCTTGAATTTGAGATATAAACGAGTACAAAAGATGCATGCACATATCGACTTTTGGGCACCTAAAATATCGATTTCGAGCATGTTTTGAGCCTATATTTTGAAAACATTCTAGCACTGAGTAGGCTAACACTGAGTAGGCATGTACAGATCGCTTCTGGGACCCCAAAATATCGAATTTTCGGTTGTTTAGGGCCAGAATTTGAGATATAAACGGGTACAGAAGATGCATGCACATATCGACTTTTCGGCACCTAAAAGATCGATTTTCAGTATGTTTTTGGCCTGTATTTTGAAAATACTCAAACACGGAGTAGGCATGTACAGATCCCTTCTGGGACCCCTAAATATCGAATTTTCGGGTGTTTTGGGCCTAAATTTGAGATATCGATTTTTTGGCACCTAAAATGTCGATTTTTAGCATGTTTTTAGCCTATATTTTGAAAAAATTCTAGCACTGAGTAGGCATGTACAGACTGCTTCTGGGACCCCAAAATATTGAATTTTCGGGTGTTTTGAGTAAGAATTTGAGATATAAACGGGTACAGAAGATACATGAACATATTGACTTTGGGCATCTAAAATATCGATTTTGAGCATGTTTTGGGCCTGTATTTTGAAAATACTCTAACACGGAGTAGGCATGTACAGATCGCTTCTGGGACCCCAAAATATCGAATTTTCGGGTGTTTTGAGCCTGAATTTGAGATATAAACGGGTACAGAAGATACAAGCACATATTGACTTTGGGCATCTAAAATATCGATTTTCAGCATGTTTTGGGCCTGTATTTTGAAAATACTCTAACACGGCGTAGGCATGTACAGATCGCTTCTGGGACCCCAAAATATCGAATTCTCGGGATTTTGAGCCTGAATTTGAGATATAAACGAGTACAGAAGAGGCATGCACATATCGACTTTTGGGCACCTAAAATTTCGATTTTGAGCATGTTTTGAGCCTATATTTTGAAAACATTCTAGCACTGAGTAGGTATGTACAGATCGCTTCTGGGACCCCAAAATATCGAATTTTCGGGTGTTTTGAGCCTGAATTTGAGATATAAACGAGTATAGAAGATGCATACACATATTGACTTTGGGCACCAAAAATATCGATTTTCAGCATGTTTTGGGCCTGAATTATGAAAATACTCTAACACGAAGTAGGCATGTACAGATCGCTTCTGGGTCCCCAAAATATCGAATTTTCGGGTGTTTAGGGCCAGAATTTGAGATATAAACGGGTACAGAAGATGCATGCACATATCGACTTTTGTGCACCTAAAAGATCGATTTTCAGTATGTTTTTGGCCTGTATTCTGAAAATACTCTAACACGGAGTAGGCATGTACAGATCGCTTCTGGGACCCCTAAATATCGAATTTTCGGGTGGTTTGGGACTGAATTTGAGATATCGACTTTTTGGCACCTAAAAGATCGATTTTTAGCATGTTTTTAGCCTATATTTTGAAAATATTCTAGCACTGAGTAGGCATGTACAGATTGCTTCTGGGACCCCAAAATATTGAATTTCTGGGTGTTTTGAGCCTGAATTTGAGATATAAACGGCTACTGAAGATGCATGCACATATCGACATTTGGGCACCTAAAATATCGATTTTGAGCATGTTTTGAGCCTATATTTTAAAAACATTGAAGCACTGAGTAGGCATGTACAGATCGCTTCTGGGACCCCAAAATATCGAATTTTCGGGTGTTTTGAGCCTGAATTTTAGATATAAACGAGTATAGAAGATGCATACACATATTGACTTTGGGCACCAAAAATATCGATTTTCAGCATGTTTTGGGCCTGAATTTTGAAAATACACTAACACGGAGTAGGCATGTACCGATCGCTTCTGGGACCCCTAAAAATTGAAGTTTCGGGTGTTTTGGAACTGAATTTGAGATATCGACTTTTTGGCACCTAAAATATCGATTTTTATCATGTTTTGAGCCTATATTTTGAAAATATTCTAGCACGGAGTAGGCATGTACAGATCGCTTCTGGGACCCCAAAATATCGAATTTTCGGGTGTTTTGAGCTTGAATTTGAGATATAAACGAGTACAGAAGATGCATGCACATATTGACTTTTGGGCACCTATAATATCGATTTTGAGCATGTTTTGAGCTTATATTTTGAAAACATTCTAGCTCTGAGTAGGCATGTACAGATCGCTTCTGGGACCCAAAAATATCGAATTTTCGGGTGTTTAGGGCCAGAATTTGAGATATAAACGGGTACAGAAGATTCATGCACATATCGACTTTTCGGCACCTAAAAGATCGATTTTCAGTATGTTTTTGGCCTGTATTTTGAAAATACTCTAACACAGAGTAGGCATGTACAGATCGCTTCTGGGACCCCTAAATATCGAATTTTCGGGTGTTTTGGGACTGAATTTGAGATATCGACTTTTTGGCACCTAAAAGATAGATTTTTAGCATGTTTTTAGCCTATATTTTGAAAATATTCTAGCACTGAGTAGGCATGTACAGATTGCTTCTGGGACCCCAAAATATTGAATTTTCGGGTGTTTTGAGCCTGAATTTGAGATATAAACGGGTACAGAAGATACATGCACA